>CAXKWD010000007.1:170937410-171512831 GCA_964059195.1 Ectobius pallidus
CTTACCATGGCCTATCTGATGAAGAGTAGGCCTACAGGTCATGAAGATCGTCGTTATGTAGTTTTCTCCAGTCCCCAGTTCTCTTAGGCCCAAATATTTTCCTAAGACCCCTATTTCGAACACTCTCAGATTATGTTCTTCCGAAGAGTAAGCGACCATGTCTCACATCCATATAATACAACCGGCAGGATAATAGTCTTATACATTTATATTTTTAGATTTCTGTACAGAAGACGAGAAGATAAGAGTTTCTGATTTGCATAAAAAAAAGCATTTCCTGATCAGAGTTTACACTTAACTTCTGCCTTAATATATCTGTAGGCTATCTGGATATCCTTAATAGCCTATCTGTAGGCTAATTATTACTCCCAGATATTTGAATTTTTCCACTTGTTCGAACGATTTACCGGCTATTCTATTGCCTATTTTGTAGTGCATTATTTTGACGTTCCATGACCATATACTTAGTTTTTTTCTGAATTAATTTCCAATCCAACATTCCTGCAGGCATCGAAAAGACTTTCTGCATTTCTCTCGATTGTGTTTACGTCATCGCCCAACAAGCAAACGTCATCTGTTTAAGCTAAAGTCGGGTGACTGCCATTTAATTCTAGGCCTATCTTGTTTTCCTCAACTTTCCTAATGGAGTATTCCAAAGCGAAATTAAAAAATAAAGGCGATAGTGCATCTCCTTGCTTCAAGCCGCTTTTAATGGTAAATATTTCTGATATATGTTTCCTTTCCTTCACCCTTGCTATAGGTTTTATTTTGACACATAAAAATGTATATTACTTTCTCTTCTTGTAGCGTAGAAATGTAAGCTTATTAACTTACATCCAGTGCTGTACCGCCTAGAAACAGAGCACGCGATGAGGGAACCATTGAAACTTCTTTCTTATCATGGAATAATTAGCCTATATCTTGAAAAGTTTCAAAATTATTGTAATAGCTGTTTACGATGCAAGACCCTTGTATAGAACTTAACAGGCAAGCATGAAATTAACAAAACGAGAGCTAGCGAACATCGTACGACGTTTTATGTTATTTTGGATCGTAAATTTATTAAGACTAATATAATTTCAGTTCTCTTGTGCTTAGTACAGTAATTGTCCCGAATAGTAATCAAAACACGTTTTGGTAATTTCTTAGGCCTGTATACCGGAATTCAGTCTCTTTTGGTTGGCAACAATTTGTTTGAAACAAATCACAATTTGAAAGAGTTGAACATCTGCGAAACGTATGGTCTATTTGTAAAGAAATGTGTACCTCTATTGAAGTTATAGAAAATACAAATAAGGAACTATTCTCGAAAAATCCTTCGCTATGATAAGGAATTGCAGACTTTGAATGAATGGAGAGAAATAAAGGTCGCAATTAATGTTCTGAGCGATACTAAATACAGTAGAACTCCAATAATCCGGGTTAATTGGGACCGGACCCGACCCGGAAAAATAAATATCCGGGTAATTGGATAAGTTAACTTAAATCATGCAAAATATCATTTCTAAAAAAAAACTAAATTGTCGATTACTGTTCTTACATAAAGTGCCACATCTTGAACGTATCTGTCAGAGTCAGTTGTTTTGCTCACAAACTGTAGATTTTGTGGGCTAAAAGTTTTGGTTTTTTGCAAATAATAATCGGCCCTGAAAGATGGTTTCCCAATACTCACTGTTGCAAAAGAACAACTTGAACACGGCCTCAAAGCGATCCGGATAGTTGGCGATGTGGATGGTTAGAATTCGGGTAACTGGAATTCTACTGTAGGCCTATTGTGTTGGCTTACGTTTGTGTTTTGTCAAACGGCTGGTGTCTTGTTATATATCAAACTTTTAATATCGACATAGATAGGCTGTTTATGTCATTTTTTGCACTCCTTAGCTAGTAAGTGTTGCTTGCGAAAGTTGTTTACATGGATCGTAAGTTGACATTCCCACACAGTCTTGTTGCTATGGCCGTTGCGATGAGGTTAAATTACTTACGGTCCAAGCGCCACGTCATAATTCATTACGATACACTTCATAATACAAGCCTTTATGAACATGGCCCCCAGGACAAATATTCGGTTCCCATAACAACAAACACATGCGAATCACTTTCTGAAATAAACATCTATTTTCAAGAATGTATTTACATAATATTTTCAGGTAATATCACAATTAATATAATTAAATTGATATAAGTAACCGTTGTGCAAAAAATAGCATGCAACACACGGGCCGTAAAGGCATTTACGGGTCTCGAAAACTTAAAAACCCTCGGCTGCGCCTCGGGTTTTCAATCTGTTTCCTCGACCCGTAAACGTGCCTTACGGCACTTGTATCGCAATATACTATTGATTTGTAAATTATTAATAGATACACGATACTAACAGTAGTAGTAGGAATAATAGTAGGCTATTTGTAGTGGTTAGTATGAAGAAAATTGATAATTAATAATTTGTAAGAAAGGGAAGAGAACGACAGTGACATCTGGTGATATCCTCTGTAATCGCTATAACGTGCTAGCACCTTTTTCTTTGCCCTTAACGGGTTCAGCCGTAAAACGGAACTATACACAGATGGGACGGAGGGAGTTGTGCTAAACAATGTTATATTTTGTTTAAAAGATAACAGCTATAAAAACCGTTGTTCATTCCAATCTTTAATTGATTTAAAAGGGTTATTTTTTCTAGGCCTACATAGGACTATGCTTCTTAGCGCTTTACTATTAATTAATTAATTAATTAATTATAGGCTAGTTAAAATTAACAGTTTCAGCTTTCAGTGGAAATCGCGAAGCTCCCTTCTTCTTCTTCTTTTCCTTAGTTTTACTTCTAGGGACGTTTAATTTGCCTTCTGCGACGTATAAAATTATCACTTCTCCTCAAATCATCACTTCGGTTTTGAGGCCGCTGGTTTTAATTTTGCTTAGTGACTAAATATTTTCGTTGCCTCAGAAACTGTACAGAAATAGATGTGTAATTTAAATAGATTATTTATTTATGTTAAAATCAGAGAATTTTTTGTTTGATATCGTTTTTGTTTAATTGTTGCGTAGGCCTATGTCATTTATAAATTCTTTACGTAAAATATGAGGATTTTTATCCACGTATCATTTTTTATTATTTACGGGAGCTAAATGTTCCGCTGAAATTTTTTTCATCGATTTCAAACTTAGAGCCCACTGATATTTTTACTTAATGACTGCTATATTAGCGATGTACGAATTCAACTCCGAAATGGTAAAATGTAAATTTTGTAGCATTATTGGGCATTTTAAAATACACGTAGCCTATATAGCGGGGAATTTCCTGGTTAAAAAGGGGAAATTTTATTATCAGTACTGGAAAATTAACAACCAGGCAACACTGCTTATTTGGCAATAAAATGGGCCTTATTTGGGACACTGTTTACATTTTGAAAATTGTACTAAGCCTACTGCAAAAAATTTATCAATCCAAATTATTCGAAATTCAGATATTCTTCTTGAAGCAATTTCTTGTAGGCCTACTATAGACATTCTTGGAGCGATATAGCCACAAAGAACCTTTAGACCTACATAGTTTTGAGAAATTGTTGCAAAACCTATAAAACTACATAAGAAATTTGAAAATATCCGTGTTCACAAGTTTCTTTAAGTATTGTCAAAGACCATTCCACTCATACGCCGCGAGTCTTATAGGCCTACTGACCAATAACGTTTAGCAGTTCCTTGGATATAGACCAATCACGGCCGTTTGTCTAACAGTAGCCTATTCTTGTAAGAATCGCGAGGATGCCGTTTTATCGGGTAAAACGAAAAAAAAAACATTAAGTAGCACGAAAAAAGATTATTTTATACGACATAACTCAGCCTATTTGGAAATTGAAATAATATAAATGTTGATTAAAAACACAATTTCGATTCGGTGCAAGCCAGTTCGTGTGCTTTATTCTGTTCTGCTGTTAGCTTACCTAAATTAAGTTAACTATGTATTATATGCACATTTGGTAGCACTGGTCACAACATGGTAACTCGAATCGATTCATGGATGGTTAATTCATAGTAGGCTATGCCGTGATGAAAGTAATTATTCTTTGTATAATCCGTTACATTTTTATTCATGGAATAGTCTTAATAAATCCAACTTGAGTTGACGAATTTCATCAGATAAATTTGCTCCTGCTGCGCAGTTGCAAATCTATCGATAAACTCGTAAACTCGAGTGGGATTTATCGAGACTATTCCATGAATAAAAATGTAACGGATTATATAAATAATCATTACTTCCTCACTTGTGAGTTTAAAATCAATATTCTGCCAGGTGTGGGTCACGCCATAGTAGGCTAAATGATCAATTAATCGAATGAACTATACCAGATTCTAACCAATGTTACAGTAGTGTCTATGAGAAACAGTTAACCAGATTCAGATAAGCTAACATGAAAACAAAATAACAGACTTGCTACCCCTAAATTTAAGAAATTGTGCATTTTGAACAATAGACAATCGTTTTCATTTAAGAATCTCCGCCAAGTTTCCGCACTTCATTTCAGTGTATTTTATTGCAAACAGCCTCTGCAATTTGTGATCTAGCATTTTTTTTATTTTTTATTTATTCTTTTAATGGCATCAATCTTCTAGGGACAATTTGAAGTGCATGCCAGTTCAGAAATAATAGTGTTTTTCACAAAGAGTGTCCAAGTAGGACTAACTCTTTACTAAGAAAATAAGAGTGTTTTATATTGTAAATTGTCATCCATTAAATTCATTTTTAAAAGAAACTCAATAATTATAAGATGATTTGTGGCATTTATTTAAAATTTTGTGTCATTTTTACTATTTTTAGGTTAAAAATTATTTTATTATTATTATTATTATTATTATTTTTTTGCATTTTTAAACTATTTTATGATCATTAAATATGCCATGCCATTCTTATGACTAGGGCCCGGATTTTGATGACATGTCATCTTTTAACTGGTACATCTTGGACGTTGCCCACTAGTGTAGAAATTCTGATCAGACTCCTAGATTGTAAAAATTGTTATTTTAGGGTCATTTCTGGTCAGTTTCCCCCATTGTTTATTTTTATATCTTTCTTTAGAATTCATTGTCATTATTTCGTTTTTTTTTTTTCACAATTTAAAAAAAAATTACAAAGTCGTTTTCGCATTTTGTGTTGTTTCTTGCATTACATAGAGCACGGCTGTCCAACATGAGGCTCGCGGGTCGCATGCGGCCTTGACCTTTTCGGCCCGCGGAGCTGGACTCTAGGCTAAATGTATAAATTACCCTCAAATATGGAATTTATGAAATCAAAATATAGATGTTCCCCAGGGGCGCCAAGTTTTGAAAATTATTGGGTGGGCTCAAAGATTTTAAAATTTTTATACCTCCGTCCCTTATTTTGTTCTTCCCTTTGGTTTATGGTCCCTTGCTGATTTAACGGATCTTTCTTAATCCATTCTTTCTATTTGTTCCTTTCACTTTGACTTTCTTCTTTTTCCAGTCGCCAATATCTTGTACTCCACACTCTTGGCTTATACCACAATTCTTTATTTTTTCAACTAATGTCCTTCTTGACATTTTTCTTAATCACAAGTATCATCTAAATTCTAAATCGAACTTTTCCGGGCTCTCCTTATAGGCCTATATATTTAGAACAGGAATGCGATTAAGTTTTTTTCCCCGAACGTAAAAAGTATTTTTTTTTTCAAAGAGTAAAATCTATTTCGACAGTAGGCTATCTTAGGAAACTGAATTGACAGAGTAAGCCGTAAATAAATTAATTAACTTAGGAACGATTTCAAACGATCATGAATGAACTGTAACAAAAGACCTTAATATGTATGCCAACAATAGCCTGATTTTCGCTTTAGAGCGATTCAACAATGAAACACGATTTTTAGTATTAGCAATAAATAGTTATGTAATGTTACACAGCAAATTATTGGGTGGGCTTGAGCCCCACGGGCCCATATAAGTTGGCGCCACTGATGTTCCCTCTCGGTTGCTTCGTTTATCAACATAAAATATTAAAGTTAATATTGATGCATTAGTTAGTGAAAACCAACGTCCTCAAATTTCCCACTAATTGTTTTGTAATTTGATATTTTTTTAATAAATTAAAAAATTAATACAAACATGTTTTTTTCTTTGCATATCCTACATATTAAAACTCTCTGATAAAGTTGCATACGAAGTATTTTATAATGCGGCCCTCCAAACCGCATTTTCTTTAAAGCGGCCCTTGGGGCACTTGCAGTTGGACAGCCCTGATATAGAGTTTTTGTGCATTTACTTACATTGAATAAGTTATTGGAACTCTAAACAAGCTTAAATATTTAAATCTTGTTATAATATTAATTTGGATCTTGTTGTAATTTAAGTTAGTTTGCTGTTTGCATTTAACGGCATGTAATTAACTAATTAGGCCTACAAGCCTATAATTGAACAGCAACATAAATGTAGAATAGACACAAATCTGTTGAATAAACTAGCATTTCCATCAAATTTTTTTAGTCTTTTTCTACTTTTGGGATCTTTTTGTATTTTTTGCAGTCATTTTACAGCTCATAAATTAAATCATTTTTTAAAAGTATTTTTAGGTCATCAAAATCGGGCCCCTGCTTATGACATGTTATTATAATCTCTCTATATATAAGTTAAAAGGCTTTGTCCTGACTGACTGACAGAGAATCAACGTAGAGCCTAAACTATAATAGGTAGAGACTTGGAATTTGGACAGTACCTTCGTTTCATAATGTAGGTGCTCACTAAGAAAGGATTTTGAAAATTTCTGATTTTAAATTTCAAAAATGAAATGTTTTTGAGAATACTTAATCCCTTCTTACACAGAATTATCGAATCCGAATCACATTTGACATTAAAACATATTGTTGCCAGTGGGTTTCAGATGGGCTTCGAATTAAATTAAATGGAAGTTTGACCATTACAGTTGGCTTTGTCTATTTTTGTCATACCTTGAAATAAAACTTCCGCGATCGCTTGAATGTTGTAAGCCCTAATATGGTCAAACATTGTTTTATTTGGACGAAACTCACTATAGGCTACAGGGGTTTTCTGGACCAAGGAACTCGAATCTGAGGTTGTTTTTACCAGGTGACGCTATCTAATCGTGGTATGTAGTCCACGTGATTTAGGTGTTAGGGCCTAATAAATATATTGATTTAACTATTATGCTCTTAATTTTTAATTTTTGAAATAATTATCGCGGGCACATGCTAGTTATGTAATAAATAGAAAGAAAGTCCTGCTTTAAACATTTAAGTTATTTAAAAATATATGAATATTGAAAGTTAGTAAAATAATTCTCATCTTAAAAATATAGTTTAGAATTATTTTCATTTGGCTGTGTTCTATTGGCATCCTTAACTTATTTTAAGGCAGGTATCCTGATAGGATTTTCCTCCTACCTCCAAGCCCTTCAATTATCAAACACATTTTTACTTCCTCTGCCCGTACCATAGGTACTATAGGTAGAGGAAGTATTGTTTTCGACCCCAAAATTCGAAGTTGAGTTTTTAGCATATATACACGTTTCAAGGCCCCCTGAATCCAAAAATACTATTTTTGGAAACATGTCTGTGTGTCTGTGTGTCTGTGTGTCTGTGTGGAAAATATCTGTGAACAAGCTAGCTCCAAAACGGAAAATCGTATGAAAACAAAATTTCGTATTTGGGTCAGGTACCTTCTGAAGATGTGAGGATAAGATTGGCGACTATTTTCTTTTATTTTTAAGGGGACTTTACATGAAGAAATTTTCGTTTTTCGCGATTTTCTCGAAAACGGCTCTAACGATTTTCTTTAAATTTTGCACATAGGTTGCTTATACTAAGAGCTAAAACTTTTATTTGAAACATTTTTTCGAGAAAATTCTCTGAGGGTAGTTACAAGCCACCCACTGTTCACCCACTGTTTGTAGAAAGTTTGTCTTACGTGATGAACAACTGAATTCGCGCTCTTTCATGGCCTCTTATTTTATATAAGAATGTGAAGTGAGAAATAGCCTATGTATTGTTGGCCATGCATAGAGTAAAGATGTATCTGAGGGAAATATTCGGTAAATTTCGGAAATTATATTTTACGGCAGAAAGTTCAATAAACGTCTGCAGTCATTTGTTTTTTTTTTTTAAAGTTTGTTATATAGACTGCGCTTTTAGTCGCATAATTGAAAGAAGAGGTATTTATAGGATAATTAGCGTAAAATTGTGTCTTGCGATTCTGTACAAGGATATGTGAATACTGCTAACTTTTATTTGGGCAGAGGAAGTTATGTGACTTTCACATCAGATTTTTCTTGTAAAATTAGATGAGCCTTATTAGGAAGAAAACGTAAAGGCCTATGAGAAGTGAAATTCACTATTCCTAGTATTATTGGCCAGTTATAAAGGACCCTAACCAATATAAACAACTCTTCTTTACATATTATGATTCTAAGTATATGGGTCCTGGAATTGAATAAGGAGACTTTGTTTGGTAAACAGGATGGACTGGAAGTGTGAAGTCATGATTCATAATGAAGCTCTATCAGTCATATCTGTAATCTCACGCCTTGAATATCACTTCTCTCCTTGTTTGCTTGTATCACGCTTCAAGATATAACAGACCACAATAAATATTCTGTTTTGAAAACGCATCATGTCGAATAATTAAATCTGTCAAGTAATATTAAAATGTAGGCTACTGCAATTTACAATCTTACGCCCTTTATAAATTACTAGCTTAAAACGCCCGGCGTGGCCCGGGTTTTTTATTTTGTGATTGGAAATTAACTTGAGAAGGACTTTCGATTTTTAAATTATAGGCCTTTATATAGGTATTTACAATTTGAAATAGGAAATAACGACTTATCACATTCAAACTATTCCCTCAGAAAACGCATTTTATAACTCATAGAGGATGTAGAATTTTGCATCCCATCGCTTCTACACAGCAAGAATGGTAGGGGTTCAAATAACAAGAAACAGAAATTCTGGTAACATAATATTGTATTGTCTTTGCGGAATATTTTATTTCTCAATCTCATGTTACCATAAAACCGTTTTGGGGATGAAATTAAACAGAAATCCAATATCACTTTTATACTTCTCTCTCTAAAAACCTGCGATATAATAATATACATATACCATACCTCGTATTGTTTTCTCTATGTCCAGGGTAGAGAAAGTTATGTGAATACGTTATTTTCGTGGATTTCATTCATTAATATTTATTTATAACATGGATTATATTGATAGTTCTCTAATTTCTGAAGGTCCCATTTCATTTATTTCCAAACCCATCCTAGACCACTGGAACAATATGTTGTCATGTGAACTGTGATTTGGATTTGATAATTCTGTGTAAAAAGGGATTAAGTATTCTCAAAAACATTTATTTTTGGCATTTAAAATCAAAATTTTTCAAAATCCTTTCTTAGTGAGCACTTACATTATTAAACGAAGGTACTGTCAAAATTCCAACTCCCTACCTAGGCCTATTATGATTTAGGCTCTGCGTTGATTCTCTGCCATTAAGTCAGTCAGTCAGTCAATCATTCATTCAGTCAGGACAAAGCCTCTTATATATAATATACAGATTATGTTCTATAAATAAGAGGTGAGAATACGTTCATATGTTACGGTAGCCTATATTATTATTAGGGTCCGGATTTTTATGTAATATCAAAGTGAAAAATATATAGGGCCTACACAAAAAATGTAGTAAATATGAGGGAAATATGCAATAAAATATGTAGTAAATACAAAATATGTAGTTCAAATTAATGTATTTAATACAAAAGCTTCTTAACGCTACCTATAATTTTGACTTATATGATCTACCAAATTAAAGCCATAGTAAAAAAATGCGTCAAGTAATGCACTTCTGTTTGTGGAGAAATATGTATTGTAGCAAAACATTTTGTCCTCGTGCCCTGAAAACTCCCTTTTTGAATCCGATTGTCCCATTTGAGTTAAGAGTAGGTCTACCTATTTAGAAGACACATGATACTTATTACTTGTGTGGAATGCACTACGGTTTGAAAATGTAGAAGAAAATCAGCCAATTATTTTATTAGCCACTGAAAAATAAAACAAAATAAAATAAAATCTAAATGATTTCCTAGATTTTATGTACAAAAATGTTACACTCATTACATAATATGTAAAAATATGTAAAATGAAACCAAACTATAATCTAATCAGAAGCTCAAATATCCGACATTTTTCACTTTTAATAGTATTCAAGTAGGGAATAGCATAGGCGTAACCAGGCCGACCATATGGGGGGTTATAACATCCAGGAGGTTTGGGGGAATGGAATACCCCCCAGGGAGAGGGGGGTTCGGGGGTCCTCCCCCGGATAATTTTAAAAATGACGATGCACAATAACGAGTTTTAAGCTTCCTACGCTTTAGACTCGTATTAAGTAATTTATAAGCAGACTTAAAAAAAATTGTACAATTTCCCTTTTTTTAATCAATGGGGGGGGGTTTCAAACCCCCAACCCCCCCTCGTTACGCCTCTGGGGAATAGAATATGTAATTAACCTACATAAGAATCCGGGCCCTAATTATTGTACGCTAGCAGGTGCCCGCGAATATTTACTCAACTGCTAGATGTTTTATTTAAACATAAAGTAAATATAATTAGGCCTAAAACATATTTATTAAGTGCCAGAATGGTAATTTATAAGATTGTGTGGAGGACGGGGAAATGTCTGTCCGTCAGTCCGTGTGTCTGTATGCGTGATAACTAGAATACGTTTTATTGGATTTTCATGAAACTTGGTACACACATTTATAACGTCCATGTGAAGAAGCCTATTGAGTTTTGACCAAATCTGTTGACTTGTACCGGAGTAATGCCCAATTTAGTGCATATTTTGTTTAATATATTAGAAAGAATTTATCAAATGCAAATGAGTTATCATGACAACATATTGTTTTACACTGCTCATATACGGCTTTGGAAGTTGCAATACAGTTAGCTTTGACATATTCCTTCACATGTTATCATCAAACAAGTCAGATGTTTGTTTATTTCTTTGATCAAGTTGAAATGAGTAGGCCTAGGCCCTACTACATGAATACTGTTATATACCGAAGGTAGGCTATATTATTGTGAAATAATTAGGCCTGCGTACCTTAAGCAGAGTTATTTTCCAGTGCACTTTGGGAAATGTTGACATACCGGTACTTTAAGAATTTCTTATATCAGTGTAATATACGAGTTTGAATTAAGATTCTTCTTCTTCTTCTTCTTCTTCTTCTTCTTTATCGTAGTTTCACCTCTCCCTTTTAGGATTTAAGCGACCCAAGCCGCCCGGGCCTTACAGGACCGCGACCTGTCGGGAGAGGGATTATCTTTGGATCACATACATACTTTTTTGACCAGACAAGGACATGGAGGGCCTCCCCGGATGAGTGATCAGCCCAATGCCGGGGCCACCTCCGAGACAACACGAACAGATAGGACGAGACACACCATTCACACACACACTCACTCCAAACAAGGCGAGGATGGGATGAAGATGATAATGACGGCCAGATGATATCTGGGGACCACAAGGGCCTAAAGTTACCCGACATTTGTCTCAAAAGTGAGGAAAAACCCCAGAAAAAACCTCACCTAGGTAACCTGTCCCGACCAGGAATCGAACCCGGGCCCGCTGCGTGTGAATTAAGATTAAGTATCAAAATTTAGACCTTTGTTCTTCCGTAAGCCCTGCTTAATGAATAGATCTGGAGCTTAACTCAAAGATAGATTACAAAAACAACTTACTTTCTGCATTATCATAATTGCAATTATCACTGATTATGCAAAAGCATTCTGGCATTTTGTTACATAAGTTTTGAAGGGAGAAAGGTGTATTGCCCTTGCTTAGGGTAAAGAAAGTTACATGAGTGTACTCTCCTTCCTTACGTCATGTTATTCCTTTCCTTTCTCGTTATTACTCTCCATTTCTTTTCTCTCTGCTTGTAATAATTTCTCTCACATGTCAATTTCTTCTCCCTGCTTTGTGAAAGTGTAAGGCATTTCATATTCAGACTCCGCGTTGCACAGTGAAATCAGAACGTGAGCTGGCTCCATTGTGGATATATCCGCAGTACAGTCGCATCCAACTACAATATAGTCCAGTCACCTGGTACTTTCACCTGGAAAAAGGTCCGAAATTAATAATTTTTTTAAGTGAAACTTCTTTAGCCGCGGTAGGGGTAAATCGAGAGCTTGTGTAACGCTCAAAATCGGAATCGAAGTCACGAAATTAGTGAGGTGTGACGGAACGGACTGCACAGAAAACAATCAACTTAATGATTAAGCTTATCCAAAATTTAAAAAACCCAAAAATTAAAAAAATCTAATATCCAAAATTACAAATAAAAAAAAAAAAAAAATTTAAAAATCCAAAATCCAAAATTAAAAAGTCCAAAAACCCAATATTAAAAAGTCCAAAAACCCAATATTAAAAAGTCCAAAAACCCAATATTAAAAAGTCCAAGAATCCAAAATTGAAAAAATCCAATAATCCAAAATTGAAAAAATCCAAAAATTAAAACAAGTTCCACTTCTGCCCCACGCACATTTTTATTTATTTTTTATTTTTTTAAATATCTTGTAGACCCTATGTGGGTATTCTGCGGTGTAGAATCCGAGTTTTCCAATTCGAGAACCCTGTGAAAACTTCAGGGCAGCCGAAAAACCTCGACATGTTTGGGCTTTTTTCAGTGTTTTCCTTATAACTCCTAAACAGTGCGTTTTAGCCTAAAACAATATGTTGCAGAGTTAAAGAAAATTAAATTTCCTGCCATTTTCACCGTTTAAATGTTTCTAAAAATCAAATACATACCGAGATATGACGCTTCAAAGTTTTGAAAATTTTTCAAAATATCGAAAAACTGCGAAAAATGCAGGATTTTTCCTAGTGACTCTCATCTTTCAACATTTCTACATAAGTAACGTTCAATAACCTACACAATAGAAAACCTACCCTTAATTAGATGTTCATTTCAGAATAAAGAACACAATAGGGCCTATATCCCAGTTGACATGTACTTTTTGTTAGACCATAGGCCTACTACGAGGCGCGTCCACAAAGCAAGTTTCCCTGAATCAGTTTACAGAAACAAATCACAATTTCGAGGAAATATTTATTTCAACAGACACAGCCAGTGTTCAGCTATTTTTCAACATACTGACCACCGGAATTTAAACATGTCTTACCATGGTACCAACTTTTGAACACCTGTGTCGTAGAATTCTGCCGCCAGGGATTTGAACCACTGTGTGACAAACATCTCCGCCTCTCTGTCATTCCCTGTCATTTTTTTAGGTGTAGGAAAAGATGTAAATCACTGAGAGCGAGGTCCGGGCTATAGGGTGGTTGTTTAAACACCTCCCAGCCGAACTTCTGCGGGAGACTTGCGTCCTCCCCCGGATTAAAAAAAATTGTCGGTGTTATAAATTACATAAAAATTAAAATCATTAGGCCTAATCAAATATCAAACTTTTTACCTTTAACTTAAAAATGTGAGACATGCTCTTTACTCTTCGAGAAGAACGTAATCTGAGTGTTCGAAAAACAAGGGCTTATGAAAATATTTGTAGGCTACCTAGGCCTAATAAGAGAGATGAATACTGCATAACGACGAGCTTCATAGCCTTTACTCGTCACCGGATATAGGCCTTGTAAGGGTAATTAAATCACGGAGGATGAAATGGGGAGGAAAGACATATCTCAAAAGTATTGGCTGGAAGACCCGAAGGGAAAATACCACTTGGCAGACCTAGACGTAGGTGGAAGTGCAATATTAGGATAGATTTAAGGGAAGTAGGATTTGAGAGGGATGTTTGGATTGAGTTAGCACAGTATAGGGTTGAATAGCGGGCTCAGGTAAGCGCGGTAATGAACCTCCGGGTTCCATAAAATAGATAATATTCCTTTAGCTTGCTTAGGAATGGTCTATTGCCATTGAGTAAGTAATTAATTAATTAAGTAAGTAAGTAAGTAGTGTAGAAGGAGTGGGATAGAGTAAAATGATCTTAACTCTTTGGTGGCAGATGCTAGACAAAGCCAGTAAATAAAAATTATTTTATCAAGCCAAGCAGAAATCATTTCTGAAACATTTTGTTCGGGTTAAAAGCATCATTATAGCATTATACTGGATATAGTTTAAATTATATGAGAAATAAAAACCAGGAATAAAAATGGAGGCCTACAAAGAAAAACAACACGAAGTTAAAGGCAACGAATCTGCAAGATTCTGGATAAAAATCAATAATTTATGTTTAATTAGATTGCAGTTTTCTTTCCCTCCGTTGCATTCTCAATATCCTCCATATTGATGCATGCTTGGGATTTTTCAAGGGAAATGAGTAGCCTATTAACCTTTTAGATTTACTTTACAGGGAAACCTATTGGCGGAAATCCGCTCAACCGGAAAAAAGTGGAGGAATTCTCGCATCCGCAATGGCACCGTCTTTAAAAATCTTCCCCATTCTTCCTGTCGATCTGTACTTTTTATGCAAACACGCATAGTTTACATTTCTGCTGATTTAACTAACATTGCATATTTCATATTTATTTCCCAAACAGTGATAATTAGACTTCGGACTTTTAGGTCGCTAAAAGTGCTGTTTTAGGTAGGCCTACCTAAAATAGGCTCTAAAAATTGGAAAATAGTTTCTAAAAATCGTAAAATAGTCTCTTATAAAATCGTTAAGTTACCAATTTTTTGAAATATCTCAATTGCAATGCACAATATTATATTTATTGAAGTCACCATTAATCAATAATCATGATAAAACACAGATATAGGCCTATGGTACACAGCATTTTATAGACCTATTACTAGGGCCTGTATTACTACCATAAAAGTGAAAACCTAATCCCTGCGCCCAAAAGCTACGCACGCTAGCATATTCAACACCTTGTATCCCTCAGTGAGTCAGAGAACTATTTTTCTTTATTATTATTATTATTATTATTATTATTATTATTATTATTATTATTATTATTATTATTATTATTATTATTTTATTATTATATTTTTACTGGGTGTGGGAGTCGGGAGAAAAACACCACATTTTCTTGGGAATTCCAAGGAATTTTTCTACTGAAGACGAAACATTCCTTACTATTTAACCAAGTCAAAAATGTGTCATGTACTGCACATTTCGAGTTAAAAATTTAGTACAAACTTAAAATAAATGCTAGAATTTATAACAAAAAATAATTTATTTTGAACTTCAGAGAGAAAACAAGCAAAAAGGAAATATTAGGCACTAACGTCAAAATAGGCTGTTTTAGGTCCTATAAATGTATCAGTTTTAGGCATAGTCACTTATGAAACATGCATATACAAGTTTCCGTCCATATATCACTTAAGGATTACAATAGGCCTACGTTTTTACCTAAAATTCGAAGTCTAGTGATAATAAATCATACAAGTTACACATTTTTCTTAAGCCAATAAATACCGAAACGTGTAATAGGCCGAGTCAAGTAAATTATAGGCAAAGATTAAATAAAATCAGGTAAACTGATAACAAAGTGCCAGAATGCCTTTGTTTAATCAGTGAAAATTGCAATTATGATAGCCCCATGCAGAAAATAAGTTATTTTTGAAATAGATCTCCGAGTTAAACTCTAGATCGATTCATTAGGCCTAAGCAGGGCTTACGGTAGAACAAAGGTCTAAAGTTTGATTCTTAACCTTAATTCAAATTGGTATAGGTCTACGCTGATATAATAAATTCTTAAAATATGTTAAACATTTTACAAAAAGCAATGACAATAATATTAATGATGTAATAGACCTAAGATTCACTGACATGTTTGTTTCAAATTTAAAGCAGCCGTATAGGTTATGAATGAATTACAGTGAATCTGAAATCAATCTGTCAGGAATTACATTAGGAGCGAATAAGAAAAATACTCACATTAAAACATAATGCAGATATAGGTAGCCATTCATATCGATAGGAACATATTATTATATCAATATTCAATGACTAGTTGTGTTTTAAATGTTTTATTAAGTGCCAGTATGGTACTTTATGAGATTGTGTGGTGGACGAAAAAATGTCTGTCCGTCTGTCCGTGTGTCTGTACGCACCATAACTCAAATACGCTTTTTCGGATTTTCATGAAACTTTGAAAACACATTTATATGTCCATGGGAAGAACCCTATTGATATTGAACCAAATCGGTTCACCGGTACCGGAGTAATGCCCAATTTAGTGCCTATTTTAATAGATTATGGCGCCTTTCCAATAGAAAGGCGCCATCACTCAAATACGCTGCATCGGATTTCCATGAAACTTGGTATACCCATTTATAGCGTCCATGAGAAGTGCCCTATTGAATTTGAACCTAATCTGTTGACCGGCACCGGAGTAAAACCCAATTTAGTGTCTACTTTAAAGGCGCAATAACTCAAATACGCTTTATCGGATAATTATGAAACTTCGTATACGCATTTAGGCTATAATGTCCATGGGAAGACGTTTATTGATATTGGACTAAATCGGTTGGCCAGTACCGGAATAATGCCCAATTTAGTGTTTTTATGTTAATATATAAGAATTCGCGATAACTCAAATATGCTTTATTGGATTTTCCTGAAATTTTGTATACCCATTTATAATGTAAGTGGAAAGACGTCTACTGATATTGGACCAAATCGGTAGACTGGTACCGGAGTAAAACCCAATTTAGTGTATATTTTAAAGACGCGGTAACTCAAATACGCTTTACCGGATTTTTATGAAACTTGGTATACACATTTATAATGTCCGTGGGAAGACGTCTATTCATAATGGATAAAATCGGTTGACCTGTTTCGGAGTAATGCTCAATTTAGTGCCTACTTTATGGTAATATACGTATTCGAAAGAATTTATTTAAAAAAATGAAAATCAGTTATCTTGACAACATAGCCTATTGTTTTACTGTGATCTTATAAGGCCTTGGAAATTAAAATACAGGTAGCTATGACAAAAAACATATTGATTTACATGCGCTTATCCAACTAGATCGTTAAAATGACCCAGGTGGCAGAGATGGTAGACCTTTCTTCTTCCGTAAGCCCTGCTCAATGAATAAATCTGGAGCTTAACTTGGAAATCAATTTAAAAAAACACACATTCTGCATATCATAATTGCAGTCATAACTGATTAAAAAAAACATACTGGCACTTTGTTACATCAGTTTACCTGATTTTATTTACAATGACATCGTCATGAAGAAAGCATGCTAACAATAACAATATCAATAACGATTGGCAATTTGTTACGTTCTGTTTATTCTGGGGCCATGCAATAATATTTTAGCTTTCTTTTGTAGTATGAATACGTTTCCTATGTATGAGCTATAACGACATTTTAATATAGGCTACTTCGAAAATAAGAAACGTAAGTTATGCTACATTTAAAAAGATAGAAAAGAATCCCTTAGATTTCTTAATAAAAACAAAATCGAAGAAAGGTTAGAACAAACATACCTAGTATGATTTTCTCAGGTGGATTTGGTATCGACTATTAGAACCATTGTAGCTATCTGGCATTAGTGTGTAAGTTAAAGATTCTGATTTAGATTTTTTTATTTGAGCTGTGTTTATACTCCTTTTAGCTTCTAGGCCATATCAGGAGTTCGGGATCTGTATATACACAGTACGGTAGGCCATGGATCTACTGCTTGTCAATTGTTTTTATTATTGGTGAATGTTATGGAGTAAATTTCAACTGATATTAATTTAAATGGATATGAAACAGGATGAAATGGTGAGGATGATTCATGGTATGTAAATATCCTATTCGGCATTTGCCTTTACGACTGGGGAAACCATGAGAAACCCATGTCATATTGGACGGCAACGGGGTTTGAATCTAGGACCTCCCGAATGCGAATCCAAGACGTTACCATCTCGGCCACCTCGCTCGGTGATTTAGATTTGTTTAATAGAAAGTCATTAGCTTGAAGCCATGCTTTCGCATTATCTAAAATGGAATTCGTTTAATTGAAAGTGTCATCATCTTCATACAGAATAGATTGAGCATTTATATTTCATGATAGATCGTTAACAGCCACAAGAAAAAGAATTGGTCCAAGCATGGAACCTTGAGGGACGCCATTAGAGATTTTCTTCAAGTCTAAGTCTGTATGATTACTATAATTCAACCCCACTGAAGCCAAAATCAATAGACTATAGGCCTATATAGATAAAGATAGTCTTTATATAATTTACTGGTATACAAAATTCAATGTCTTGAATGTCAGTTATAAAATGGAGGATATTGCGTGGCAGGCAGGCAGGCAGGGTGTTGTATGGCAATATGTGCTATCGCCCTCGGATCTCCCGGGGTGTAGAGTACATACTGGGGTAAATGAGGCGGAGGCAATGCCATTCAATGCGGTGGGGGAGAATAAAGTATATTCTAACTGGGTGGCTGGCAAAGAGGGGCTGTTCGCATGAATGCGTCATTACCGAAGCCCTTCTAGCAACGCTACCCTCGTTATGCTATCATAACGTCATAACACCTTTTTGACATGGTCTGTCCCTCAGTCATAGTCCCCACACCACCACCTATAGGTGCAGTCAAATATCTTGTCCCTCTCTCATCTGTATTTCAATTTGCATACAACTAGTAAACCTATATGAGGCTTTCACACTTTCCCCTCTACTTCTGACAGCAAGTTGCACGGTGTCTGCCCAGTTCCCATTTTTACGCAACCCATTGTAACCCTCAGTCACAGAGACCTGGTACTCTTAACCAGACTGCGAATTGGACACAAAGGTCTTACTCATTCATACATCCTTTCTAGGGAACTTCCTACTTGGTTGCGATCTGTATGCATCTCCTCTCACTGTGGAACATCTATTGACATATTGCCCCAAGTATAGGCCTACTGATCAACGAACTCTGCGCAACATCTCCTTGACTCCGGGCTAGTGTTGCCAACTAAAAGAAAGAGTGTTCAAAATCCGCTGAAATCCGCTAAATTAAAATAATTAATTAACTGAAGTTGAAATAGCCGAAAACACTTTCAACTTTTGCATTTGTCCATGGCAGCAATAAAAGAATAAGGGCAGTTCCGAAATTTCTTCGAAAGGATTAAAATCACTTGTACATAAATTCTCATTTAATTAAAAAAAATTCACTTATATTCCCATTCCACAGATTTAATTCGAAAAATTCGCTTATACTTTGATTTTTTCCCCCATTCCACAGTTGTAAATTTCAATTAGGCCTACTGGAAGTTTATTTCTGTCAGTGCGTCGTCTGGAAACCTCATCTCTTTAGCCCAAAGTAATATTGGTAACTTCTTCAGCCTCAAACGCTCAAATTTAATAAAGAAAATTTAAAATATGCCATTATATTAGATGTTTTTAATATTCCGTCAAAACACAACATCCACTAAAAAATGCGCTATCCGCTAAAACCATATTTTTCCCCGTTGAAAGCGTTAAAAATCCACTAAATTTAACGGGAACGCCGCTAAGTTGACAACACTGCTCTGGGCCGACCAAGATATCACATCAATGTCTTAAATTTCATGAAATACAGTACCTATACTTTGTAATGTTATTTAATTGATTTTCTAAATCCATTGTATTTTAGTGTTATAATCATGATATGACTATTTAGTTAAAGCCACTTTAATACGAATCAGGGTTGCCAGATCAGAAACGTAGAACAGTCGTACCAATATCCGAAAATAGTCGTATGCTAGTTAAAAGTGTCGTATACTTTGTGATTTTTGAGCATAATGAACGTATTGCGTTAATAATAATAAAAATAAAAATAATAATTAATAATCTGTATTATGCACCTTATACATCTCACGTAATTGTTAGTAAATCATCTTATCTGTAAATGATTAGGCCTGATTTTGTCGTTATCTTCCGATGTGCTAAATTTGATTAAATACAATAAAAATTAAATAAACAGTAATTGTCACAGTGTTGTAATTATTGCAAAAGGCACAGGACTGCTTTCCAATCATATTGCTTTTAGCAACATGCTTACAACAAAAACCATGAGAAAATAAAAAGCTGGATACATATCAAAATTTAAAATTCGTCAGTAGATTGATTTAAAAAAATATATAAAACGCTATGTTAAAAACAGTCGTACAAATAGGCGTACGACCCATGATTGCGTCGTACGTCGTACAAATCTATTAAATAGTCGTATGTGTACGACTATAGTCGTACGTATGGCAACCCTGATACGAATATATGTTTAAAAAAAAAAAAAAAAAACTAAATTCTAGGGAATGTAATAACAGTGAAAGTTCATAATCCAATTTGTATTGATTAATGGAACACAATGCACACAGTTTATTCAGGTCTGCAACCTGAAAGGCAGAAGTCACATAAACGTGAAGTACGTATTGCTTTTGGCAGTGGTATTATGAAGGTGTCATTTGTACGTTATTCTCAAGAGTTCCATTAGCGAGATTTAGGGGCTTTATGTATTACAACTAATTTGTTATTTATACATTTGGAAAATTAAACAATTATTTAAATATAGTGAAATAATATTCACAATATAAGGCTCTAGACAATACTATAACATTTAATTTAGTACGTAACTATACGATTAATACAAAATTAATTTAATAAAAAAAGTTATACTTAAAAAGACTCCCCATAACTGGATCGACGATTCATAGCCTTAGAACCATTATTCGGTTTCTTTCAGAATCTTTACGTTTAACTTTATGATGATGATGATGATGATGATGATAATAATGATGATGATGATGATGATCATAATAACACAGACCAACAGCCATTTTGGTGCCTTAGAATTTATACCTATTCTTGGGTATATTTAGGTCGCTGATGCCAAATGTGCCATTAGTTTTGCCCTATCAGCTTTCGTTTGTGAGATATGGTATTACCATTACGCATATTATCGCATTTACGTTTGATATAAATAAAAAACAGTGCCTATTTGTAGCTTCTAAATCATATGAAGAAAAAAGCAACACACTAACATTACATTAACATTACAATAACAATATAACGGGTCGTACCCTTTTGCGTCCCAAAGCCAGTGGTCGCTTCATCAAAACAACCCTCGTGCGTCCGGTGCAATTTGACGTAAGCAACCTTCGTGCGTCGTCTTGAATAACCGTTGTCAATGCCAAGAAAATCTGATGTGAAAGTCACATAACTTCCTCTGCCCAAATAAAAGTTAGCAGTATTCACATATCCTTGTACAGAATCGCAAGACACAATTTTACGCTAATTATCCTATAAATACCTCTTCCTTCAATGATGCGACTAAAAGCACAGGCTATATAAAAAAAAGAACAAGTGACTGCAGACGTTTATTGAACTTTCCCCCGTAAAGAATAATTTCCGAAATTTATCGAATATTTCCCTCAGATACTTCTTTACTCTATACCTGGCCAACAATACATGAGAGAGCGCGTATTCAGTTGTTCATCATGCAAGACAAAATTTCTACAAACAGTGGATGAACAGTGGGTGGCTTGTAACTACCCTCAGAGAATTTTTTCGAAAAAAAGTTTCAAATAAAAGTTTTAGCTCTCAGTAAAAGGAACACATATGCAAATTTTAAAGAAAATCGTTAGAGCCGTTTTCGAGAAAATCGCGAAAAACATAAATTTCTTCATGTAAAGTCCCCTTAAAAATAAGAGAAATTTGTCGCCAATCTTCGAATCACATCTTCAGAAGGTACCTGACCCAAATACGAAATTTTGTTTTCATACGATTCTCCGTTTCGGAGCTAGCCTGTTCACAAACTTCCACACACACAGACAGACACACACACAGACACACACACAGACATGTTTCCAAAAATAGTATTTTTGGATTCATGGGGCCTTGAAACGTGTATATATGCTAAAAACTCAACTTCGAATTTTAGGGTCGAAAACAATACTTCCTCTAGGTCTACCTATAGTACCTATGGTACGGGCAGAGGAAGTAAAAAATGAAAAAGAGGCCTTCTTGGTAGAAAAAATGGTTGAATATAGAACTGAAGCACTCAGCAGACTGGAATATGTGCGAACAGTATAATTTAAGTTCCTCCCACAAGAAAGTAAACTGGTAGCCAAAAGAAAAAGAGTAACTTCACTCTACGCTTCAATTTTATTTAATATTGGCAGTAATGCAAGGTTTAAATTTTTTTAGGTGTGTAGCAGTTCGCCTCCTCGCGGTGCACCCTGGGTAATGCTAAACGAACTGCATGGTACCAATTATTAATTTTACCTGTATTCCATGGGACGCATTTTGGTCATTGCTCTAGAGAGACCCGGGACGCAAACGGGTCATTGGATCTGAGGATCTATGGACGCAAAAGTCCTAGTTTAGTGGTTTTGGGACGCAAAAGTCCAGACCCCAATATAACATGGGGTCTTTCAAAAAATTTATATTATCACATATTGTACGGTCATTTATGACTTATGAGCTGTAAATTTGAGGGCCAAAAAATAATCCAGCTTTTAGTTTTTCTGTATTTCGTACAGTTTTCGCCCTACGTGTCCAAAGTATTGTCAATAACCTTCACTAGCTATATTATAAGGGCAAGACTTTGTTTCGCTAGACTAAGAGTTTACGAATAAAATCTATATAAAAGTAGAGCTGGTAGAGAAAAACTGTTTACATATTTGGAATAAGCACACAAAATCCGGTAAACATCCTAGACACCAAACAAAAAGTTCCTGTTCCTTTTTGTTGAGCTGTGTAATGATAATTGACACGAACCATCACTATCTGGGGAAAGGAATCCAATAGGCCTAGTTGGATGTTCCGATTAAAAAAAACAGCAGTACAAACATCTTGTGGTACACTCACACAACTTTCTGTACCCTAAATCATGGGCAATTATTTTCTCACTTTTGTGATATTGCAGGGAGATACATGGACGTAATCTTCACCAGACAAGACATAGAATGAAGAAAAATATGAGTTTAAGGATCTGTTTATGTCAGACACTAGATTTCTCAAAGAATTTTAAAAGCCATGTCGGACTGCAAAGAAAACGGATTCCACAATCATCAGTCCCCTAGTAGGCTATATTTCTTGTAAAAAATTTCTGAAATGTTGAATGAAATGAAATTTTTTTTTACCAATTTCTTGTAGGACGTTTTATGTCATTCTGATCGCGAGTTAAAAAATAGTATATTGCGATACAAGTGCCGTAAGGCACGTTTACGGGTCGAGGAAACAGATTGAAGTTTTCGAGACCCGTAAATGCCTTTACGGTCCGTATGTTGCATGCTATTTTTTGCACGACGGTTACTTATATCAATTTAATTATATTAATTGTGATATTAGGCCTACCTGAAAATATTATGTAAATACAGACTTGAAGAATGGTGCTTATTTCAGAAAGGGATTCGCATTTGTTATTGTTTATGGCAACCGAATATTTATAAAGCGGGGAGGCCTTGGTCATTTCTGCTCGCAAATAAGCATTTGCGGGCGGTAAAGTAACTTTCCGCCCGTCGCCCCTAGCAACAATTCACTTTCCGCCCGTCGCCCCTAGCAACAAGATTGCGTGTGGTAATGTCAAGTTACGAGCCATGTAAACAACTTTCGTAAGAAACACTTACTAGCTAAGGAGTGCAAAAATGCCTTTACGGCCCGTGTGTTGCATGCTATTTTTTGCACGACGGTTACTTATATCAATTTAATTATATTAATTGTGATATTTCCTGAAAATATTATGTGTATACATTCTTGAAGAGAGATGTTTATTTCAGAAAGTGATTCGCATGTGTTTGTTGTTATGGGAACCGAATATTTGTCCTAGGGGCCTTGTTCATAAAGGCATGTATTATGAAGTGTATCGTAATGAATTATGACGTAGCGCAAGGACCGTAAGTAATTTAACCTCATCGCAACGCCCTTAGCAACACGATTGTGTGGGAATGTCAACTTACGATCCACGTCAACAACGTTCGTAAGTACCACTAATTAGTTAAGGAGTGCAAAAAAATAATTTCAGTTCGCTTGTGCTTAGATTAGTAATTGAAAAACATTCGTGGTAATTTCATATTCTAGCGGAATTTAGGTTCTTTAGGTTGGCAACAAATTGTTTAAAACAAAGCACTGTATGAAAACTGTTGAGAATACCAGAAAGTTTGTGAAAAATTAATCGTGATATATTTACAAAGTTTGGTTTATGAACTAAATTCTCAAATCTGAAATATTTAGGCCTACGTCATTTTGAATAGTAAATTATTAATACTCGTAGATACACGATAATAGTAGTAGGAATAATAGTAGCCTATTTTAGTGGTTGAAATGAAGGAAATGGATATTTAATGTAAACGAAAAGTACAACGAATTAGTTATATTATGAAATACTTCTCTTGTTTAGTAACTTACTAGCATGTGCCCGCGGCTTCGCCCGCGATAATTATTTCAAGAATTAAAAATTAAGAGCATAATAGTTAAATCATTATTTTATTAACACCTAAATCACGTGGACTACATACCACGATTAGATATCGTTGCCTGGTAAAAGCTATCTCAGATTCGAGTTCCTTGGCCCAGAAAACCCCTGTACAGTGAGTTTCGTCCAAATCGAACAATGTTTAACCATATTTAGGTCTATGTTGATTATCCCTCTTCCGTGTAGGTTGAAAATTTCATATGTCTACGGGCCTTGACATTCTAAACAAATGAATCGACCAGCGTGGGCTTACAACATTCAAGCGATCGCGATGCTTTTATTTCCACGGTATGACAAAAATAGCCAAAGCCAACTGCAATTGATTTGACATTGAAATGTATTACTGAAATCTGATGCTTCGACAGCGCTAAAATCACGTTTTCTGCCAGTTTTTCACTCATAACTCGCGAACGAAAGCTAAAATTAAAAATTCGGCTTCGAGGTGCATTCGCCCACCTTTCAGTCCATCTATCTTTAAATTTTCAGATCTTTGCGTTCAGTAGATTTCGATGGGCATCGTGGACAGACAGACAAACAGCATGTGCCCGCATGTGCCCGCGGCTTCCCCCGCGATAATTATTTCAAATTATAATTATTAACACCTAAATCACGTGGAGTGCATTTCACGATTAGGTAGCGTCCCCTGGTAAAAGCGACCTCAGATTCGAGTTCCTTGGCCCAGAAAACCCCTGTATAGTGAGTTTCGTTCAAATCGAACAATGTTTGACCATATTTAGGGTTGATTATCCTTCTTCCGTGTAGGTTGAAAATGTCATATGTCTGTGGGCCTTGACACTCTAAACAAATGAATCGTCTAGGATGGACTAACAAAATCAAGCGATCGCGTTGCTTTTATTTTCAAGGTAGGCTATGAGGTATGTTGACAAAAATAGCCAAAGCCATCTGTAAGTGATTTGATATTGAAATTTATTAGGCCTACTGAAACTGATGCTTCTAAAACGCAAAAAAATGCACGTTTTCTGCCAGTTTTTCACTCATAACTCACGAACGGAGGCGAAAATTAAAATTCCGGCTTCGATGTGCACATTCCGACCCTTTAGTCCACCTACTTATAAAATTTCAGATCTCTGTGTTGAGTAGATTTCGCTGGGCATCGCGGACAGACAGACGGAAGACAGACAGACGGAAGACAGACAGACGGAGGACAGACACTTCCTTTTATTAATATAGATGTCACTTGTTTTTCTTCAGAATCAACGATAAAACGATAAAAACAAATGAAATCTTGTTTGCTAGATATATGTTGTAAAACATGTAAGCCTATGATATAAATACGAAAGCAAGCAACTCTCTTAACAGAACTTATGTTTTCACAATTACATAAGAAATAAACAATTGTACGCTGTGTGCGGAATGGAAGTAAACATCTGACTGAGCTTGTTGCTCTATAGTGAAGTATGCGCTGGTGGGATTAACCAATGAAATGGCAGGACACAGTTAGTCAAGGCAAGTCTGTTGTTTACTTATGCTCCCTACACATCTTGGATCAAGTAACTTAGAGTAGAAATGCTAATTTCAGTTAGGCAGTTGTTTTGAAGTTCTATAATTCGTAAATGGTAAATGGTAAATATACGCGTAACTAAAAAAAGTACCAAAAGATTCTTCAGCTGTTTTTCGCCATGGCCCACTATGATTTTATAGACCCAGCTACGACTTTCCTGCATTTCCTTTGCATTCATAACGAAATACGAAAATGGAAGCAGGTTATGAGGTTTTGTTTTTATAAATATGAAGTTAAATCTACTTACATTGAGGATTGTTGGTATCATAAAGCAGGGAATATGCACTTACCTGTAACAAAAGAGAACATGAGATTAAAATTGGAATATTGACGTATAAAATCTTTAAGATCGATATTAGCGGGTCACTTGCTGAAAGTGCATCAGCTTAACGGAAACAATCTAATAGAAATACGTCAAGACTGGACAAATGACAAGTCTGGACAAATCAATGTAGAAACCACGGCCTCAGTACACTTATTCCTCTTGGTATTGAATATAGAAAGCCTTGACTGTAATGCAATCATATAAGTTTCGTAAATTTAGGTTTTGCAATGTAATTATATACTGTAGGCTATATACAGAGTGTTAATGAATAATACCGAAATCTTTTACCTGTATATAGAGGGGACATAGACAATCAACTTTTATTGGGAAATTTTTGCTCTATGACGTAAAATGTGTATACTACAGGGCATTAAAGTCATTACAATTTAGTGCTCATAAGTCAATAATGAAGCGATATAGGGTTGGCATTTTCTTCAAATTGACTTCACGCCTTCTTAATGATCGATAAAAACCAGATTCTTAATAATTAACAAACAGCTATATCATAATTTAGAGTTTTCATAATCTGCAAAATTTTCACACTAATCACAAGACTGCAGTTTTTTTTTTAAATTCATAACTCCAGTGTAAACAACGAAGTTCCTTTGTTATGCATTTTTTCAAATGTTAAAAGTCAATGGCGGCCATGCCCTGGGAGATTTTATGCTGTAACAGGAAAAATTAAATCCATAGTGCAAAAATCTCCTCATAAAATGATAAAAGTTGCATGTCTCTGTCCCCTCTATACACAGGTAAAATATTTCGGTGTTATTCATTAACACCCTGTATGTTAAATTCGAGTCAAACTTTTATTTATGCAACAAGCAATAGTAAGTTGCAATGGACGTATTTTATAATTATTAAATACAATAAAATGCACACTAATACAACAATAATCATAATACAATGACCAAGAGAAGCTTAGACTCATCTACATGCCATCACCTGCCATCTATCGCAAAAGAGTAGAACAAAGAGAACCTACTAACAGCTGATTGCTGACTGCTGAGGTCAGCCGTTTCGTTTGTATAATGGATCAAAAATCTCAAAACTTAAACATTTAATTAGCCGATGGACAAACAAAAATAGCTGTATGTAACTTGCCTTAGCCTATAATGGCAACTAAGATACTCGAATGAAATTATGAAACTAGCGAAAACATACTCTTGTCTTATGAAATGCCATTATAGGCTCGCTGCCTAATTTAGGCCTACTATTAAAATGTTAAGTCGGCCGCGGTGGTCTAGAGGTAGCGTGCCCGCCTCTAGATCCGCAGGGCGCGGGATCAAACCCGGCCGCGGTCGATGGATTTTTCAGGACGTAAAAATCCTGGGCACGGAGTCCTCCGGGAGGGACTTTAAGCTGGGGGTCCCGTGTCGTAGATTTACGGCACGTAACAGAACTCCAAGCCTATATTAGAGCCTCTGGACAAAATTTCTCGGCCCTTTCACGTCCAATAAATACTTAATTTCCAGAGGGGGGTTGCGAGGCGATGGGCTTACCACCTGTCCCTCTACCCTCTCTCGGAAAATAAGCATATCAAAATTAGTATAGGTAATGAAACCTCCACTTGGAGGCCCCTTCGCCCCACCTGGGGATCATAGGGTACCAGACAGACAGACAGACAGATTA
This sequence comes from Ectobius pallidus, assembly GCA_964059195.1. Taxonomy (NCBI): domain Eukaryota; kingdom Metazoa; phylum Arthropoda; class Insecta; order Blattodea; family Ectobiidae; genus Ectobius; species Ectobius pallidus. The sequence continues at coordinate 170,965,299 of CAXKWD010000007.1, forward strand.
AAATGTTAAGCGTTCTGCCTCTACAAATTTAACACAAAAAAGTTACGGTATGTTAAATTAATTTTATAGCTTTATTAACAAACTTTTAAATATTAAACAGTAAGCTATAGGCCTAATATAGGCCTACGAAGAGAGAGTAGGGCTATATAGGCCTATAGGCCTACTGCCTTTTTCTATTTAATGCAATAAGAAAAATCGTGAAATATGGAGTTGTATTAGGGCCAATATAGATGTGAGACATGGTCGCTTATTCTTCGGAAAGAACATAATCTGACTGTGTTCGAAAACAGGGGGCTTACGAAAATATTTGGGCCTAAGAGAAATGAAAACTGCATAACGACGAGCTTCATAACCTGTAGGCCTACTCGTCACCAGATATAGTAAGGGCAATTAAATCACAGAGGATGAAATGGGCTGGACATGTTGCACGCATGGGGGAGGAAAGACATATTTCAAAAATATTAACTGGGAGACCAGAATGTAAAAGACATCTTGGAAGACCTAGACGTAGGTGGGAGGACAATGTTAGAATACATTTAAGGCAAGTAGGATTTGCGAGGGATGGTTGGATGGAGTTAGCATAGAATAGGTTGGAATGGCTGGCTCATGTAAGCGCGGCAATGAACGTCCGGGTTACATAAAATATATAAAATATGCCAGTACGCTAGATTTAGGCACAAGACGTTTCAAGAATGACAAAATGTTAGCTCAATGTATTCATAGGGGCTAAGTATTTGCCGGATCTATAGACACTTGCGCAGTGAATTAGAGGTTGAGAAGTCGATTTCGCTGGAAGCCTGTATAGAAAACAAGGGATCAGCAAACTCATGACGAAACAGTTTCTAATCGCGTCGCCGTTCATTTGTTCTACTTAATCTTCACTGGTAATTACTTAAGCCTCCACTCTCCAGGTTTTACATTGGTTTTCATGCATTTCGAGATGATAATATAGAAGAAAGATATTTTGGGGAAATAATAGCTATTTATGTATGAAGTACGCAAAATAACGCTTTATCGGACGAATCTAGTAGGCTATAGCGGCCGAAGCGAAAGCCGAGGCTGAAATACTGAATGAGTCCGCTAAAGTTTTTGCGTACGTGGTGCATACAATGCTTTTTAGTAAAAGCTCTCTAAATTATATGAAATGAAAGAAAAATACCGTGTAATTAATTAAAATGGAAGATAGTCAGCCATTTATTAAGTCTTATTCTCACGGCCTTCTAAATCATAAAACAACAAAAACCGTACGTACCAATACCAAATGTATTATAGATGCATAATATATGAGTCCCTTGTTTGTAAACAACTAGGAGGTGCCCGTGGCTTCGCCACGATAATTCTTTTAAAAATTAAAAATTAAGAGTATAATTTTTATTAAAGCATTATATTTATTAACACTTGCACGCGAATCATTCATAAACTAAGCCATTAATAATTAATGAAACAGCTAAAATTCCTGCTTTAGAGTACATTCCACGACATGAAAGCGCCCCCTGGGAAAACTATCAGAATCGATTATGCAGTTCCAAAGAACCTGTGAACACATAATACGTATTGTTTCTCAGCTGTTTATTGACATGAATATGATGTGAATTTTATTTGATCAATTCAGTGTAATTTTCAGAAATTATATAATGTTTCAAGGGAAGGAATGGTTTGTTTGGATTATTATTATCAGCGATATTTCAAGAGATAAAACCATCAATATTTTACAGCTGTTGCCCCCGGCTTCGCCCGCCATTATTCATTGACTCCAGGATTTTTAAGAAATTTACACTGGTAGATTATTAAAAATGTTTGTGGTTCAGAGCTATGAAAATTGTAAGTAAAAATAAAATTAGAATATTTGTTCATTGTGTTCATTTCACTTAGGCCTTATATAATAAAGAAACGGGTTTCCTTCCTAATTTTGTAGTCGTCATGAAAGTTTACACTGCGAGAGACGAACATCGCCGAGTATACCCGATGTCTCACGAAGCGGGCGAGCAAGCACGCTATTTAGGGCCGTTGAATTGTATAAGAGTAGATATTGCATACCAACTAGTATTTATGAAAAGCTTGTGAAAATATAAATGATAATCCAGAATAAATTTCAATCCAAGCCAGAAACACCGAATTGAAGCTGGGGCCAGCAACATCACGGCAGCAGTAGACTATGAGAAGGAATATAGCCTATTGCAATTAAATGCTGGTGCATCCGCCATGGTAAATAATGATTCTCTTGCTAACGAAGATGTGAGAAAGTTGTTGGCTTATATAGGCTATGTGTTGTTACAATTATGACGAAATAGACTACCCTATTTTGCGAAAAACCCTGGTAAAGTTTCTGATTATCACAAAGAAATATGTTGGTTAAAATTTGATGTTTTATGACCAATTAGGTCTATATGCAAAAATCCATGTTAAGTTGGTGTGACTGGTCAATGCCATCTGGATTTTGTTTAACTTATACACTGGCATGACGACTTTAAGTACTAGGCCGATAAAACTGCATTTTGAATGCAGTTTGAGTGAGTTTTATGCAATTTTAGCGGCCTTGGTTGCTAAAATGCAATTTTTCGGCGTGTTATGTGCGACAAGCAGCTGTTTTAGAGAGCGTGTACTAAAGAATGGTTTATTTCAATTCTGTTCCGCAAAATATTTCGTGATATTGACGTCATTCATTTCTCTACCCGTATCACCGACGAGTAGGCCTACTGACCTATAAGTGCAGGAAGCACTGTGTCGGTACATAAAGGTCCACGTCGAATTTTCAACATACATAGGCCCATGGGCGTACGTTGAAATTATGTTTTAAGGGGTTTAATATAATGTTGGCTCCGACACCAAGACAAAGGATTGCTAGTAACCCTTTGGGACAAGTGCATAAATGTTGATGGGGATTAAGTTGAAAAGTAGGAAAAGTTTTGTTTTGTAAAAATAAACTTTTTTTCCTCCAGGTCAGTTTGTCTCTTTAATTATTAAATGACCCACGTAGATCTTTGTTCTTCCGTAAGCCCTGCTTAATGAATCGAGTTGGAGCTTAGCTCGGAAATCTATAGGCTATTAATAAAAGGAAGTGTTTGTCTGTCTGTCCGCGATGCCCAGCAAAATCTACTGAAGGCAGAGATCTCTAATTTTAAACATAGGTGAACTGAAGGGTCGGAAAATGCACCTCGAAGCCGGAATTTTAATTTTCGCTTCCGTTCGTGAGTTATGAGTGAAAAACGGGCAGAAAACGTGCATTCTTTGAATTTTCGAAGCATCAGTTTTCAGTAATACATTTCAATGTCAAATCAATTACAGTTGGCTTTGGCTCTTTTCGTCATATCTTGGAAATAAAAGCATCGCGATCGCTTAAATGTTGTAAGCCCACCCTGGGCAATTCGTTTGTTTAGAGTGTCAAGGCCCGTAGACATATGAAATTTTCAATCTACACGGAAGAGGGATAATCAATATAGGCCTAAATATGGTCAAACATTGTTCGATTTGGACGAAACTCTCTATACAGGGGTTTTCTGGGCCAAGGAACTCGAATCTGAGGTCGCTTTTACCAGGCGACACTATCTAATCGTGGTATGTAGTCCACGTCATTAAGGGTTTTAATAAATAGGCTATAGTTATTTAACTATTAAGCTCTTAATTTTTAATTTTTGAAATAATTATCGCGGGCGAAGCCGCGGGTACATGCTAGTCTATTATAAAAATTACTTATTTTCTGCATATCATAATTGGAATTTTCACTGATTACACAGAAGCTTTCTGGCACTTTGTTACATCAGTTTACCTGATTTCATTTGTCTTTAAAATTTGTATTTCACGTTCCTCGATGCGCATTTTCTAACACTACGAGATTGTGGAGTCCCCCCCCCCCCCCCAGCCCCAGTTCTCTTGTTAAATGTAGAGTGCGGACGGACACCTCAGGATCTGAGATTCAATCCACTTACTTCACCCTGACGTCATCAGCGAAATGGGTGTCGGGGGAGAGCCAGGCTGAATAACAACAATGACTAGAGCTTCCAATAGGATATGCTAACCTATAGAATTCCCGGTGAGCCCGCCATGTTGAATCGCACGGAACGTGACCTCCCGGACACTCACGTCATCGCAAAACTGTCACCTCACACATTTATAAGCAGGGTTCAGATGTTTATGACCTAAAAAGTGAAAAATGTGACTGCAAATATTTCCTTAAAAATTACTAAATAAGACGCCAAAATACTAAATATGATCGGAAAAAAATGACCCAAAAATCCTACATATGAAGTTTAAAATATTACTGCAAATATTCCCTTAAAATGCTTAAGCGTGAACCAAAAGTCCTAAATATGAAGTGGAAAATATGACTGCAAATATTCCCTTAAAACGACTAAATATGACCCAATATCCTAAATATGAAGTGGAAAATATGACTGCAAATATTCCCTTAAAATGACTAAATATGACTCAAAAATCCTAAATGTGAAGTGGAAATTATGACTGCAAATATTACCTTCAAAATTACTAAATAAGACCCCAAAATACTAAATATAAAGAAGACAATATAACTAAAAATATTCCCTTAAAAATGCCTAAATATGACCCAAAAATCCTAAATATGACGTGGAAAATATGACTGTAAATATTCCCCTAAAAATGACTAAATAAGATCCCAAAATCCTAAATATGAAGAGGAAAATATGACTGAAAATGTTCCCTTAAAAATGACTAAATATCAACCAAAATTCGTAAATATGAAGTGGAAAATATGACTGCAAATATTTCCTTAAAAATGACTAAATAAGACCCCAAAATACTAAACATAAAGAAGACAATATAACTAAAGATATTCCCTTAAAAATGCCTAAATATGACCCAAAAATCCTAAATATGAAGTGAAAAATATTACTGTAAATATTCCCTTAAAAATGACTAAATAACATCCCAAAATCCTAAATATGAACACGAAAATATGAGTGAAAATGTTCCCTTAAAAATGAGTAAATATCAAGAAAAACTCGTATATATATAAAGTGGAAAATATGACTGCAAATATTCCCTTAAAATGACTAAATAGGACCCCAAAATCCTAAATGTGATGAGGAAAATATGACTGAAAATATTCCCTTAAAAATGACTAAATATCCTAAATATGAAGTGGAAAATATGAATCCAAAAATCCTCTTAAAAGTGACTATATATGAATCAAAAATCCTAAATATGACCCAATAGAATTAACATATTTTCAAAAAATAAATGTCACTTTTAACAATTCTGCTGATTTACAGTTTTACTTCTAAAGAACTTCTATTTTTAAAGAATTTTCTCCTGTTTGCTCGTTTCATCAGCTCCAAATACTCGTAATATTTTGTAGAGTTCCGTGTCCTTATAAAATATGAATAACGGCAATAATTTTAATGTTTAAGTTATTATTAATTTGGCATAGACTTTAAATTAATTAAATAAATTTCAAATTCAACTCAACCATGTATACGTAGGCCTACACTGTATAATTGTGATCTTTTACCTAATCTATAACTGAAATATGACGTTAAATTACAAATATGACTAAAATATGACCAAAACCACAAAGAAGAACAAAATATGACTTTACATGCAAAATAAAAACGTCCGATTAGGATAACAAGCGTGCAATTCGTGTTTAATTTGTGTTTGCGGCGAGAACGGAGGCCAGGATAAAAATATGACATGCCTTGAACATCCGAATCCTGCCCATAAGCTTTATAGGCTATATACAGCTGGGGTGAGATACAGTAACTCCTTAAATTTGGAAGTTTGATGAATTCAACCTGTACTAACTTTCATTGGGTGTATCAGTTACTGGGTCCATAGGGGCTGCCTCCGTTGTGAGGCAGTTTGGAAAATAATTATTAATACAGAAAAGGGTAGCAGTACCAATTAAAAACATGGGCAAAATCATTATGTAGACTGTTTACTATGCGGTCCGGCTTGGGTTTGTATATTGTGTTTTTAATTGAGACTTGCGCATTATTTTAAGTTCATAGAATATTACACTGATGGATAAACAAACTTTCGTAATTCTATTCTGAACACTATCCAAATATCCGTTGTTGCGATAGATGTTAATTGTTATAAAATGGCGGAAACTGGCGTGGAGAAAGCATGAATATCAATCTGTTACGATAGTTCAGTGTTATTTCCGTGAACCAGAACAGAGAACTAGTAGGCAGTTCTGTGAACAGTAGACCTTGTGTCAAAAAATCCTAACATCTTGCGTTTTCTTCTTGACACAGAAAACAATTAAAATTCTTACACATACTTTTTTTTTCTTAAATTTTAACTGTTGGGCGGTGACGGTGCATAAAATTTGCTTGAATGTGTCCAAACAGAGTGAACAATTATGAAATATAAGTGTAAAGTAGCCTTAATATTTCAGTTTTGAAAACCAAATGCTTGGCGGTTCAATAATAGGCTATTCCGAAAAAGACCTTAATTAAAAAATGAAGTAAATACAATGAACCGTTTACCCAATGTGCTTGTCCACAGACAGACGGACAGACCTACAGACAGGTAGCCTAAGTTAGATAGACAGACAGGCAGGCAGACGTCATTCCAAAAACACTTGCGGTTTGCAAAAACCGAAAGAGGAAAGAGTTTTTTCAATATCCGAGAACCGTTATGCCCTACGGAACGAGTATTGCATGCTATTTTTTGCACGATGATTATTTATATCAATTTAATTATATAGGTATTAATTGAGATATTAGCTGAAAATATTATGTATATACACTATTGAAGATGGATGTTATATCTCAGTAAGTGATTCGCATATGTTGGTTGTTATGGGGACAAAAACTAGGGGGCCTTGGTTCCGGTTTTCCATAAAGGCTTGTATAATATTGATTTTACTTACGGCACGTGTGCTTTTTGTCATTTTTACAGCACTGAGATTTCTTTTGTTTTCAAAGCAACTAGATTGCGTGTGGGAATGTCAAGTTACGATCCACGGCAACAGTATTCGTAAGTACCACTAATTAGTTACGTCGTGCAAAAAATTTATTTCGCATTTTTAAGCGGAAACTTTTTTATATGCGTCTAGTCCAAACCCTGATGAAGTCTCCAACACAGCGATATGTGAAGTTGATGACGTAATAATTGCGGACGATATCGTTATCGTGAACAGATGGAAAGCGCTGATACATCAGAGAACATCTTATACAACTGCCAGGTGGTGTTAAATGATAAACATCAGCTTCCCAGGTGTTCACACCAATAACATTGCTCATAGAGGACTGTACAACTCTACCTTTTACATCTGATAACTGCTGATAACTATCACATTTCTAAACCACAGAAAATAGGTAATGTCACGAGAGATCCGGATTTTATCGATAAATTCCCAAGCAACGAATCTGACAAATCTGGACCTCGAGTTACGGTTTTTTAATTTTTTCAGCTGTGTTTATACTCCTTTTAGCTACTAGGCCATATCAGGAGTTCGGAATCTGTGTCTGTACAGTAGGGTAGGCCAAGGAACTATTGCCTGTCAATTGTTTCTATTGTCGGTGTATTTAATGGAGTAAATTTCAACTGATGTTAATTTAAATGGATATGATAAGTTACAGGATGAAAGGGTGAGGATGATTCATGGTATGTAAATATCTAATTCGGCATTTGCCTTTACAACTGGGGATAACATGAAAAAACCCATGTCAAATTGGCCGGCCACGGAATTTGAACCTGGGACCTCCCGAATGCGAATCCAAGACTTTACCATCTCGGCCACCTCGCTCGGTGAGTTACAATTTTACTGTCGCTATTTCGACAGAATGAAGCATTTAATGAATAATTAAAACCACGAAAATAATCATATGAATTACTACTTGTGCCTAGGTCTATGGTCTATGCGAGATGGTAACGTCTTTGACAAGCATTCCTGAAGTCCCAATTTCAAATCCCGTGGCCGGCCAATGTGACATGGCTTTTTTCAAGGATTCCCCAGTCATAAAGGCAAATGACGAATTGGATATTTACATAGCATGAATCATCCTCACCATTTCATCCGTAGGCTATCATATCCATTTAAATTAATAGGCCTATCAGTTGAAATTTACTCCATTAAATACACTAACAATAGAAAATAATTGACAAACAATAGTTCCATGCCCTGCCCTACTGTAGGCCTACAGACACAGATCCCGAATTCCTGATATAGCCTCGAAGCTAAAAGGAATAGGCTATAGGCCTATATAATATTACAGCTGAAATTAAACAAAAAATTATAGATGATGCTGTTCAAATGGTATTAACAAATAGATAGAAAAAAGAATCACTCAGAACTATTGACATTTGTGGAAATTATCATGGAAACGGCATTTCAACGCACGAAACGTGGCTGCCATTTACCACGCCGATTTCGTAATGGAAATCTTTATCTTATGGATATCAATACCCTACGTTTACGTCACACGTAATAAGGGTATTATGCTTTGGTCACATAAATATTAATAAAAATTTAAAACCTTGTTTTTCCACTTAGTAGTAAATGTTTTAGGTCATAAATGCCTTGTACATAGCGATTTTTATTGTGTCAAACCCAGAGGATAGTTTTCAGAAAGACTGTTTAAAATTTTTACAAAGTACAAAGGTTACTAATAATTGGTGGAAAAATCTAGAAGAGAATATAAACAGCATCGAATTGAATTGGATATGGAATAGAATGGGTTCATGGAAGATACAGATCATATGAAAATTAATAATTTATAAAAATGTAACGATATTGCTAAGTAGGAAATGTTTTGTGAGATGAGAAATTTTAAATCGCTAAAATGTTATGTAGAGATGAAATTGAGATGGGGTACGGAAGCATATTTATTTTCGTGTAGGGTAAGGTGGTACATTTTCGAACACTTAACAAATATTCTTCTTTTATGAACACAATAAACATAAGACAAGTTCAACTGTATCGTAATCACAAAGTTGGCAATGTAGTTGACCCTTCAAAAAAATATGGAAGTCAAACAGCTGTAAAATTGGTCATGGCAATCATAGGCGTAACCAGGCCGACCCTATGGGGGGGGGGTTATAACATCCGCGGAGTCTGGGGTGTATGGAATACCCCCCAGGGAGAGGGGGGTCCGGGGGCCCTCCCCCGGAAAATTTTAAAAATCAAGATGCAAAATAACGAGTTTTAAGCTTCCGGGGGTCTCCCCCGGAAAAATTTTTAAAATTAAGATGAAAAATAACGAGTTTTAAGCTTCCGGGGGTTCGCCCCCGGAAAATTTTAAAAATTAAGACGCAAAATAACGAGTTTTAAGCTTCCCACGCTTTATACTTGTATTAAGTAATTTATGGGCAGACTTAAAAAAATTATATAATTTTCCTTTTTTTAATCAATGGGGGGGGGTTCAAACCCCCAAAACCCCCCCTCGGTACGCCTATGATGGCAATCAATCTCTCATTTCCAGAATATCGTTCGAAAATGTACCACAGTAGGTACAATTCTAAACACCAGTGGGTACTATTTCGAACAGTGGCATTTTCAACGAACGAACTGCTTTCTTCCAAATATTATATTTTATTATTATTATTTATCAATAATATGAGCGTAATAATGAAGTGTCACGTTCTGAATAGGCAGATGACATGTTTGGGGCAAGTGGTCAGCATCCCGACTCCTACGTCAGTTATTGATGGCTTACTGAAGCGGAGCAGCTATTTCTTTATGAATTAGCTCTTCGGTTGGTGTCAGGAGGCTGAATGCACCCCGTTCCAAATAGCCCTAACTCAGAAAAATCCGAGGAGGTACCGGGCATCGAACCCAGACTTGCGGGTCCGTAGTCAGCAACCACTAGACCATGCAGGCGGGTCTGTCATAACATCAAGAGCAATAATAAAAATACTTAACAACTCAAGAACGATTTCTGTTTGCTATTCCGTATTGCATAATTGCTGAGATGTAATAGCAATCCAGAGGAAGTGCAGTTCATAAATCTTCGTTGAAATAATACCACTGTTGAAAGCTGTGTGAATGCCATGCCTTTATATTTGACTGGCACAGTTAATAATAATAAACATGCAGAATGATGTGATGGCAAAACAGCTTTTCCATGCAAGCGATCGCGTGTTAAAGTACTGTTCGAAATTGTACCTAAAATGTGTTCGTATTTGTACCTCGAGCTAGTTTTTGTAAATTATACATAGTTGCAAATTCCACTCACGAATGACCATTGTTGTGCCAATGACTTATGTATTAAAGACTACGCTATTTGTTGGTATGAGTTAAAAATTGGTCCTCAACAATATATTCCAGTAACACAACGTGGAATTATAAGCAATTTTATAACGTGCCATTTTTCAAGCATGGAATTTTTACCTTCGATTGGAAAATAATTTTTTATGGCCGAATGAGACAACTCAAAACATCATTCTCGCGGATACAAGTCAACAAAACAATCAGTATGGACGCTATATAATTAAAAACTGATTGCCTAACATTTGAAACCCAAAAGTGGATAAAAATCTTAGTCCGTTCAGAATTGTACCATGTTCGAAAATGTACCACCTTACCCTATTTTGGAAGAAAGATCAAGTTTGGCCTTTTGGAGGCTATCAATCTGGAAATTGAAAAATTTGAGAGGTTCTGTACCTAGAGGAATATGCCTACTATGTAACGAGGAAGAGGATGCCAGACACATAATTTTAGAGTGTAAGGCAACGGAGATGAGGGGGAGAAATTTAATTGATACGAAACTAGTAAAAATTAATAAAGTGTAGCATATAAGAAGAATACGGATTAATTTTTAAAAATGGGGAAATTTTTATTTATAGTTAAGGGGAGATGGTAGTTAACGCTAGCAAAATAATAGAAAATATAGCGTATGTTCAAGAAGCCATAACTCAGGTGTTAACAGTCAGATTTAGTTGAATTTTTTTATGCTTTGCAAGTGCACTCTGCAGTTTAAAATAAGCAGAGAATAGTTGTTCTACAACTCGCTGTTTGGTAGGAAAGAATTTTTTAACACATAGGTGATAATTTAGTTTTACAGTTACTTCCCTTGACATAGGTACGCTTTATTCATTTTCTGTAGCTTAGATTTTTGTGAAACTTTGGGAACTTACTAACAATAGGTTCTACTATTTACCCCAGCACAATCAGTCTAATATGTACAATATTACTGCATGAAAACTGCATGAAAACTTCACGACTAAAAAATAAATACTTTTTTTAATAAAAATAGTTGAAAATACTGTAAAATACTGTAAATTCTGCTAAGGGAGATTTTTCATCAATTTATAATGAATTCCTGAAAGTTTCATTATTTTAGCATGAATAGCTTTTCAGAAAATGGTACCTGAAGTACCAAAAATGTAATTTTACAGGAGAGCGAAAAGAAAATGACGTGCCTTATGGTATTTTATCCATTTTAGAAAGCTCCAGGTCGCTCTGCTTGGCTTAATAATAACGTAACATATAAGACCTAGGCCTATATATCAAAATGTTCAGAAAATTATGCTCTATTACAAGAGCCTAAGAAAAAATCGATTCTTTTACAAGTAACTACCTTCTCCCCTTAAAAGGAAATGGTTAGCCAAAATTGAAGAAAGTGACATTATAAATTCAAATGAAATAGTGAATAATATAAAGGCTAAAGATGTACGTTTGCTGTATATAAGTAATGTAGGACTAGTTATAAAATGTATAATTTGGTAATTCAAAGGACTGAATGGTGTAGCAGAAATGTAACCAAAAGTGCCTGATTGTAATGAAGATGAAATAAACCTAATATTAATATTAACGTAGGGAATTTTGGTAATATATAGGCCTATATAAGGTCATCAAGCTTCTAGCTGTAACAATAAGTACATGATTGTACGAGGCAGCGACATTAATTTGCGAAGCGGACATTCCGAAAGAATGGAACAGGAACAATACTAGAGGAGAAACAGGACAAAATCGAAAAATGGAGGGAAATGAAAAATCCACACACACATACACATACACACCCACGCGTTCATATTAAACGAAATGCATTTTTGACTCTCAGCCCCCTATAAAAAAAAAAAAAAAAAAGGTTAAGCCTATTGGAAACAAAAAGTTATTCAATCTACATCCTTCAACCCCTGGTAGTTGCAATTTCTCCCCCCTCTTGTTTCCTCATTGACGTTGTAGTTTATTCCAGCGCATTGCACCATTATCACCAACATCATCACCATTATTGCAATCACAATGGCGTCATATTCCTCCCTCCCTCTACTAACTTTGCTAACTCCCCCGGGAGCTTGGCTATATTGTCATGCTAATGTTTTGTCGGATTTAACTTGTTCATTATGAATGCAGCTCTCATACGCGCGGTGGTCGGCCCTCTCCCCCCTTTCCGCTATTATAATGGCTCGAGTCTAACAGCCCTGATTGGTCCATCTGCATCCATAGCGACTGACATGCTATGAATACTGAATTACTCAGTGCGAAGACTGCATACTGTATCAGACCACACCTCCAGGTTCATAATGAAAATATGCTAAAATGGCTACCATTGTCAAACTTTTTTTTTCTTCTTTTTTCCTAGAAGACTTGGAGCAATTTATCCGACATGTGAACTAACAATCTAATAATTCCTACTGTATCCAAGATTGAATAATAATAATGTAATTATGTTCAAATAGCTAGTGCCCGATACCTAATTCTATAACGTTCTGATTCCATTCTGTTTATTTTTTCTTTTCTTCTTTACAAAGTATTGTAGGTATATTCCGGTATTAACTTATCAACTCCTCTCTGACATACAAGTAGCATTTAAACCCGTAAGAAACTTTCATACCTCCTCCCTTTTCACAGGTGGCCATGAAAACTGGACATATAGTTCGGTAACTTTAACCATTCGAATCTAATATTATAATATTTGAACTCATGTTTCTGTGTAACGCCACCTTATCAACAAGACAGTATTTAATTGTGAAATTAATTGCCATAGCAACCGGGGAAAAAAGAGCATTTTCAACGAAACTCGCTATGCAGGGTTTTCTTGGGCTGGAGAACTCGAATCTGAGGACTTCCCCCCCCCCCCGAGCATCGCACTTTAACTGTGAAAATATACATCGAAATCGGGATTTTAGCTTTACAATTATCAATTGTTGAAATTGTTTATGCATGAATTGGGTAAGATTCATGAGTCTGTGGTACGTTCTAATCGTTCCATTTCGAATCTTTATGTCCATACGGAAGGATAGCCTAATATTCGTTCTATTCGTTTATAGGCTATATACAGGGTGTTAATGAATAACACCGAAATATTTTACCTGTGAATAGAGGGGACATAGACAAGCGACTTTTATTAGGACATGTTTGCTCTATGACGTAAAATGTGTATGCTACAGGGCATTAAAGTCCTTAAAATTTGGTGCTCATAACTCAATAATTGAGCGAAATAGGGTTAAAATTTTCATTAAATTGACTTCGTGCCTTCTTAGCGATCGATAAAAACCTGATTCTTAACAATTCATCAACAGCTATATCATAATTTAGAATTTTCATAATCTGCAAAATTTACTGATTAATCACATGATTGCCCGCCACTGCATTATGTTTTTATTCCTAATTCCAATCCTAACAAAAATGTTTCGTTTGTCTTTTTTTTCCCTCAGAGTTGTAAGTTATCGATCGTCATTTTTTACAATTTTCCCGACCACTACACAATATTCACTGTTCCTTTGTTTCCCATCATTTCAAGTATTAGAAGACAGTGCCGTGCATATCCTTGGGATATTTTATGTTATAACAGGAAGAATTGAATCCATAGGCTAGAGCAAAATTCTCCTAATAAAAGTTGCTTGTCTATGTCCCCTCTATACACAGGTAAAATATTTCGGTGTTATTCATTAACACCCTGTATATATATAATGTAAAACAATAGGGTAAGGTGGTACATTTTCGAACACTTAACAAATATTCTTATTTTATGAACACAATAAACATAAGACAAGTTCAACTGTATTGTATTCACAAAGTTGGCAATGTAGTTGACCCTTCACAAAAATATCAAAGTCATACAGCTGCAATATTGGTCATGGCAATCGATCTTTCATTTCCAGAATATCGTTCGAAAATGTACCGCAGTAGGTACAATTCTAAACACCAGTGGGTCCTATTTCGAACAGTGGCATTTTCAACGAACAAAGTGCTTTCTTCCAAATATTATTTTCTGTTATTATTATTTATCAGTAATATGAGCGTAATAATGATGTGTCACGTTTTAAATAGGCAGATGGCCGGATTGGGGCATGTGGTCAGCATGCCGACTCCTACGACAGTTATTGATGGCTTACTGAACCAGAGCCGCTACTTCTTTATGAATTAGCTCTTTTGTTGGTGTCAAGAGGCTGAATGCACCCCGTTCCAGATCACCCTACCTCAGAAAAATCCGAGGAGGTACCGGTGATCGAACCCAGACTTGAGGGTCCGTAGTCAGGAACCACTAGACCATTAAGACGGTCTGTTATAACATCAAGAGCAATAATAAAAATACTTAACAGCTGCATGCTATTGTGTATTGCATAAATGCTGAGATGAAATAACATTACACAGGAAGTCTTAGTTTATAACTCTTCGTTGAAATAATACCACTGTTGAGAGATATATGAATACCACCCTTTTATATTTGACTTGCACAGTTAATAATAATAAACATGCAGAATGCTGTGACAGCAAAACAGCTTTTCCATGAAAGTCTTAAGCAAGCAATCGCGGGTTAAAGTACTGTTCGAAATAGTACCTAAAATTTGTTCGAATTTGTACCTCGAGCTAGTTTTTGTAAATTACTACATTGTTGAAATTCCGCTCACGAATGCCCATTGTTGTGCCAATGACTTACGTATTAAAGACTACGCTATTTGTTGGTATGAGTTAAAAATTGGTCCTCAAAAATATATTCCAGTAACACAACGTGGAATTATAAGCAATTTTATAACGTGCCATTTTTCAAGCATGGCGTTCTTACCTTCGGTTGGAAAATAATTTTTTATGGCCGAATGAGACAACTCGGAACATCATTCTCGCGGATACAGATCAACAAAACAATCAGTATGGACGCTATATTTTTAAAAAGAGGTTGGCTAACATTTGAAACCCCAAAATGGATAAAAATCTTAGTCCGTTCAGAATTGTACCATGTTCGAAAATGTACCACCTTACCCTATAACTTAACTAAGAATAAAATTATGTAATTCTTAACTTACAATTTATGTAAAAACGATGTAAGTGTTAATAAAAATAGATATAATATTAGGCCTATAATTATTTTTCTGGTAAATAAATTATTTCAATGAATCATGTAGCAGTTGAGTAAATAATCGCGGGCGCCTGTTAATATAATTAAATTAAATACATTAAAATATATGCAGATTTCACAGAATCTACTGGGAATTATTGAAGTTCGTAAGTAGGCCAGCCTCCTTTAATTTATTTCTTATTTAATTTAGATAAAATACATTATTTGAGAAACACTAATTTACCCGCATGAACCTGGAATACATTGATGTAAGTTAAGTCAGAAAATTGTTAAATTTGTAAACGAAAATATCTAAAAACTAAATTTTTATAGGTCTAGGAATAAGTTACATTTACACCTTTATCTTTGAATATATTTCAGAATGTATCTGACGATTGTATTCGGGAGACGTGTTTTAATATATATAAATATGCAAGCAATGGACGTAGATTCATAATTTTGCTGAGTTAGTTAACTATATGGAGGATATAGGCCTACATGGAAATTTTTAAGTTTCTGTTTCAAGCAATTTCAAATCCCGGATATGGCATTGGATTTTTTAGTGTGAACCTTTCTAATAGCCTATATTTGTGAAGCAATCTAAGAGTAAGAGTTTGAAATCAATACAGTTGACTACTAACAGCAAATTAAAGTAGGCCTACTGAAGTTAAGTGTAGACCGAAATCAGGAAATGCCTGTTTTATGCAGTTCAGAAACTCTTATCTTCTCGTCTTCTGTCCACAAATCTAAAAATTTTAGCCTATAGACATTTATCCTGCCGGTTGTTTTATATGGAATTGAGACATGGCCACTTACTCTTCGGAAAGAACATAATCTGGGAGTGTTCGAAAACAGGGGGCTTAGGAAAGCATTAGGACCTAAGAGAGATGAAAACTGCATAACGACGAGATTCATGACCTGTACTCGTCACCGGATATAGCAAGGGTAATTAAATCACGCAGGATGAAATGGGGGAGGAAAGACATAGTAAAAAATATTGGCTGGGAGACCCGAAGGGAAAAGACCACTTGGAAGACCTAGACGTAGGTGGGAAGACAATATTATGATAGGTTTAAGGGAAGTAGGATTTGCGAGGGATGGTTGGATGGAGTTAGTACAGAATAGGGTTGAATGGCGGGCTCAAGTAAGCGGGGCAATGAACCTCCGGGTTCCATAAAATAAATAATATTCCTTTAGCTTGCCTAGTAGCCTACAGAACTATCGAGTAACGCATTAAGAAGTTCCCTTGCTTCTCTGCAAGAAAATGTCATTAATAGCCTATAGTTATAGCCTATACTAGGCTACCAAACAAAAATAAGGTAAATAAGTTAATATATTTCAATATGAGTGTAGACTACCTAATTTACAAAAGTGTGTCGGACTCCAACGAAAACAACGAGTTCAATGATTAAGTTGGAAAATGCTTGTTTTTATGCAGTTAAGCAACTTTTATCTTCTCGTCTTCTGTCCAGAAATCTAAAAATAAAAATTTATAAGACCATTATCCTGCCGGTTGTATTATATGGATGTGAGACATGGCCCCTTACTCTTTGGGAAGAGGGAATTGTGTGTTATAACACACATCAGATTCTTTTAAAAACTGATCCATGAAGATAGGCTATCTAAAAAAATATTGACTGAGAGACCCGAAGAGAAAAGACCACTTGGAAGACCTACACGCACGTGGTAGGATAATATTAGGATAGATTTAAGGGAAGTAAGATTTTCGAGGGATGGTTGGAGTTAGAATTGAATAGGGTTGAATGGCGGGTTCAAGTAAGCGCGGCAATGGACCTTCGGGTTCCATAAAATAGATAATATTCCCTTAGCTTGCTGAGAAATTGTCTATTGCCATTGAGTAAATAGGCCAAGTAAATAAGTAAGTATATAATAAGAAGTGTCTGTCATCTTTCTGTGTGCGATTATTATTATTATTGCTACCTAGACGTAGGTGGGAGGACAATTTTAGGATAGATTTAAGGGAAATAGGATTTTCGAGGGATGGTTGGAGTTAGAACAGAATAGGGTTGAATGGCGGGCTCAAGTAAGCGCGGCAATGAACCTCCGGGTTCAATAAAACAGATAATATTCCTTTAGCTTGCTGAGGAATTGCCTATTGCCATTAAGTAAGTAAGTGCTGTCAGAAGCAGAAACTTACAGCAGAAACGATTGATACATTACACAGCGCACCTGGTGAAGGAAAACATATTTGCGGTGATCGCCACAATGCATAATCCTCTTATCCAGTTAAGAAAGCATGATATCGGATACTCTGCGGTTTAAATGGTGCAATACGAACACCATTGTGTCAGGTAACAGGCTTAACAACACCCCAGCTTCCGCTACCACAACCATTCAACTGAAAAACAACCCTGGCCTTATTTGCTGATGATATTACAACCCATAATAGTAGCCTATTTATTAGTTAAGAAATCTTGTTTCAAAGAGATATGTTCATTGCTGTTTCTGTACCACGGCCTACGTATACTTTTATGAAATATCGTTATTCATGAGATAAAGTTTCATGAAAATGTGTATAAATGAATGGGCCTACACATTTAGCTATAGTGTTCGTGGGAAGAAGTCTGGTGATATTGGACCAAATTGGTTGACCGGTACCAGAGTAATGCCCAGTTTAGTCCGTATTTTATGGTAATATATCAGTGGTTTGGTTTTAAAAGGGCCAATGTCATAAAACTTGCTTTTGAGATAACTGACTTAGAAGCCTTTATAGAAGTAACATTTTTTTGCAGAGAACTTCCGACTTCTAAGGTTTCTATATTATGTCTATTAATAGCATCAAACATTGGAACTAGCCGAGCTCAATAATGCTTAGATCTTATTTTTTGCAAGAAATTGACACTGGCCCTTTTAGAACGAAGCCACAGATATTAGAAAGAATTTATCAAATGCAAATCAGTTCTCATGACAACATATTGTTTTACAGTGTTCATATACGGATTTGGAAGTTGCAATACAATTAGCTTTGACAAATAACACTACCCAAATGTTCCTTTACATATTCTTATCAAACCAGACCTTTGCTCTTCCGCAAGCCCTGCTTAATGAATCAATCTGGAGCTTAACTCGGAAATCAATTAAAAAAATAACTTATTTTCTGCATATCATAACTGCAATTATCACTGATTAAACAAAAGCATTCTGGCACTTTGTTACCTCAGT
The DNA here is from genome assembly GCA_964059195.1 of Ectobius pallidus. Taxonomy (NCBI): domain Eukaryota; kingdom Metazoa; phylum Arthropoda; class Insecta; order Blattodea; family Ectobiidae; genus Ectobius; species Ectobius pallidus. The sequence continues at coordinate 170,983,688 of CAXKWD010000007.1, forward strand.
TTACCTGATTTTATTATTTTTTATTTCGTTTAAAAATTCTAACACATAGGCCTATGTTTTTTTTAATGACTTCAAGTAAAATTCATGCAAAATTGGAACAAAATTTAACATCGCATTTGGTCGTGATTGCGTAAGAAAAAAAGTTTACAGAAAAAACAGACGAAATGCCGGTAAAACATTAAGAGTTATGCCAAAAACGTACTGGAACAAAGTTGTAGAAAATTTACACACGAGAGGGAAGGTAGTCTTCAGTTTATCGTAGCATGAACCGTTTGATTAGATTCGTTGAAAGAAGCTGGATATTACATGAAATGGAGCCATTAAAACTGCAACAATCTTGAAACTGGGTCAACACATAAAATCCCTTACATGTAGGTCGTTTTTAATTACTTCAAGGAACATTTATGCCAAATTGGAAGAAAATGGAAAAAACGCGTTTGGTCGTATCTGAGTTATAAACAAATTTACGCATAAACAGATGTAACTGGACCTTCGTTTCGTTCGGTCAACTACGCAATGTTGCATTTCCTAATTTGTGTAAGAAATGATAGTAGTAGGCTTTGGAATTGTGAGTATTCTACGTATAAGGTTTCACTTCATCCATCTACGGCTTTGGTGAAGTAAAAATACATCTGAAGCTGGCCATGGAATTTAATAATGTCACAATGTCCCACATAAACACATGTATCACAGTAGGGAATATCAAGTTAACGTCATTGTGAAGCTTTGAGAGGATTGTGGGCTCACAACGTATATTACATTGAAAAGCTTTAGGTAGAAAAGTAATCTTTCTTCTCACATTGCTAATTATCAAGACAGACTTCACCTTAAAGTGTCACATTAACTCAGCGAGAGGGGAAAACCGCATTCAGATGACGGCCCATTGACATCTATTGTCGACTCTCCTAACTGATTGATACACAATAGATTTTTTCAAAGAGACAGAAAGAAAGCCGTCCTGTTTACCACTATGCTGGGTTCTCGAGTTGGCCTACATTCTCAAAACAAGATTCTACTTTGTAGATCTACGTAGGAGTAAATTGTCATAGGTTAACCCAGTTTTTTTAAAATATATTTATGTAGTTGATGATCTCTTAATCCCGAGTTTGATTTATTAAGACTATTCTATGAAGAAAAGTGTTAACGGATTATACAAATAATGCTTTCTAATATATTACCATAAAATAGGCACTAAATTGGGATTTACTCTGGTACCGGTCAACTGATTTTGTCCAATATCAATAGGGTTCTTCCCATGGACGTTATAAATGCACATACCAAGTTTCATGAAAATCCGATAAAGCATATTTGAGTTATCGCGCGTACAGACAGACGGATAGACATTTTCCTGTCCCCCACACAATCTCATAAAGTACCATATTGGCACTTAATAATTACTTTCGTGCTTTGTCATATAAAAACAAAACTAACAGCTGTGAAGTCACGGCATACTATGAATCAACCATCCATGAATCGATTCGAATTACCATGTCGTGACCAGTGCTACTAATGGTGCATATAAGACATAGTTAACTTCATTCAGGTAAGCTAACAGCAGAACAGAATAAAAGCACACGAACTGGCTTGCACCGAATCGAAATTGTGTTCTTAATCAATGTACATTTATGGGAAAAAAGCGGACCGACTATTGTAGCTGAATATAACATAATTTGTGTTAGTATTTTATAATAATATTAATAATTAATATATTAAGTTATAAAATAATACAAAAACCATATTCTGGGTTTCGAAATGGGCACTAGAATAAATTTTAATACATTCCCTGCTATCCTGTGTATGCCGCTACGCAACTTAGATATTTTAGTCGGTTCGCTTTTTTTTTTCAATTTCCAAACAAGTTATGTTGTGTAAAATAATATATTTTCGTGCTGCTTAATAGTAGCATGTGATGTATTAATCACTGCGCACTGATGCTTACGTATCCAGTAACGAGCAGACGTTTTACCCGATAAAATGCCATACTCGCGATTCCTACAAGAATATTGTAAGATAAACAGCTGTGATTGGTCCATGTCTGAGGAATTCCTAAACGTTATTGGTTAATATCAAACATGCGGCGTATGAGTGGAATAGTCTACATTAAGACTTTTCATACGTTGACGAAAGTTCAAGCTGATAATTAGACTTTGGATTTTAGGTAAAAACTTATTTTAATCCTTAGGTGATATATGGACGAAAACTTGTATATGCATGTTTCATAAGTGACTATGCCTAAAACTGATACTTTATAGGACCTAAAACAGCCTATTTTTACGTTAGAGCCTAATATTGCCTTTTTGATTGTTTTCCTCTAAAGTTCAAAATAAGTTATTTTTTGTTATAAATTCTAGCATTTATTTTCAGTTCGTACTAAATTTTTAGCTCGGAATGTGCAGTCATGACACATTTGTGATGTGGTTAAATAGTAAGGAATGTTTCGTCTTCAATAGAAAAATTCCTTGGAATTCCCAAGAAAATGTAGTGTTTTTCTCCCGGCTCCCACATCCAGTTAAAAATAAATAAATAAATAAATAAAACTTAGTTCTCTGAAACATTGAGGGATACAAGGGGTTGAATATGCTAGTGTGCGTAGCTTCTGGGCGCAGGGATTAGGTTTTCACTGTTATGATGGTACTGGCCCTAGTAATAGGTCTATACAATTCTGTGTACCATAGGCCTAAATCTGTGTTTTATCATGATTAATGATTAATGGTGACTTCAATAAATATAATGATATTAACTATGCAACTAATGGTATTAAATGGTATTAAAACTAAATTTGGAAAAAGTTGGTAGCAATTTATACAGTAAATATATAATGAATTAATATTTGATATATATCCAATATACAATAAAATCAGGTAAACTGATGTAACAAAGTGCCAGTATGTTTTTGTTTAATCAGTTATGACTGCAATTATGATACGTATGCACAATATGTTTTTTTTTAAATTGATTTCCAAGTTAAGCTCCAGATTTATTCATTAAGCAGGGCTTACGGAAGAAGAAAGGTCTACCATCTCGGCCACCTGGGTCATTTTAACGGTCTAGTTGGATAAGCGCATGTAAATCAATATTTTTTTTGTCATAGCTACCTGTATTTTAATTTCCAAGGCCTTATAAGATAACAGTAAAACAATAGGCTATGTTGTCAAGATAACTGATTTTCATTTTTTTTATAAATTCTTTCGAATACGTATATTACCATAAAATAGGCACTAAATTGAGCATTACTCCGAAACAGGTCAACCGATTTTATCCATTATGAATAGACGTCTTCCCATCGACATTATAAATGTGTATACCAAGTTTCATAAAAATCCGGTAAAGCGTATTTGAGTTACCGCGTCTTTAAAATATACACTAAAATGGGTTTAACTCCGGTACCGGTCTACCGATTTGGTCCAATATCAGTAGACGTCTTTCCACGTACATTATAAATGGGTATACAAAATTTCAGGAAAATCCAATAAAGCATATTTGAGTTATCGCGACTTCTTATATATTAACATAAAAACACTAAATTGGGCATTATTCCGGTACTGGCCAACCGATTTGGTCCAATATCAATAAACGTCTTCCCATGGACATTATAAATGCGTATACGAAGTTTCATAAATATCCGATAAAGCGTATTTGAGTTATTGCGTCTTTAAAGTAGACACTAAATTGGGTTTTACTCTGGTACCGGTCAACAGATTAGGTTCAAATTCAATAGGGCACTTCTCATGGACGTCATAAATGGGTATACCAAGTTTCATGGAAATCCGATACAGCGTATTTGAGTGATGGCGCCTTTCTATTAGAAAGGCGTCATAATCTATTAAAATAGGCACTAAATTGGGCATTACTCCGGTACCGGTGAACCGATTTGGTTCAATATCAATAGGGTTCTTCCCATGGACATTATAAATGTGTTTTCCAAGTTTCATGAAAATCCGAAAAAGCGTATTTGAGTTATGGTGCGTACAGACACACGGACAGACGGACAGACATTTTTTCGTCCACCACACAATCTCATAAAGTACCATACTGGCACTTAATAAATATAGCTAAATCCTCTAAAAGCCTTTTTGCAAGCTCTAACTTCGCTTACCGTTTTTTCTTCATTGCAATTGAGATAATTCAGAAAATTGGCAACTAAAGATTTTATAAGAGACTATTTTACGATTTTTAGAACCTATTTTCCAATTTTTAGAGCCTATTTTAGGTAGGCCTACCTAAAACAGCATTTTTAGCGACCTAAAAGTCCGAAGTCTACTGATAATTTAAAACTCTGTAATAATAATGAGAATGTGTGAATGTTTTGCAAAGTTTGTAGTTTGAGGCAGGCGGTCGATTGCATTTCCATAATAATTATCTTGGATTGTGAGGAAAGCCACAAAAAACCCGGACGGCTGAACTGAAATAGCAGCACTTAGCAGCTGGAAACAATTACACTTTAAATTATTTTATAATTTGAAAATCGAGAAGTGTTAGGGGTTACAATAACGAGACCATTAGTGATTATTCTGTCAATTTTTCTCGCGCTGTGCACAAACATTTTCAATTAGGATTGTAAAAATTCAGTCAGAGAGAGAAAAAAAGTAGATGGGAGTTTTTTTCAATGATTCATTATCTCCTAAACATTGTTTTTATTCTTTTTGTAACGAAGCGGTGGTCATTATATAGCTTCAATATTCTGTGTGTCAACTCATGAGGTCATGAAGTCATTTGCCTTATTTATAGCCTACCAAGGCAAAAGCAATACCACGCTATTCCAAGCATGATTTTTAATCGGCCCTTAAAATCATAATTTCTTCTTATCCTTCTTCTTCTCTCTCTCTCTCGCTCTCTCTATCTCTCTCTCGCTCTCTCTCTCTCTCTCTCTATATATATATCTATATATATAGATATATATATAGATATATATATAGATATATAGATAGATATATATATATAGATATATAGATATATATATATAGATATATAGATATATATAGATATATATATATATCTATATATATAAAAGGCTTTGTCCTGACTGACTGAATGAATGACTGACTGATTGACTGAATGACAGGAATCAACGTACAGCCTAAACTATAACAGGTAGAGACTTGGAATTTTGACAGTACCTTCGTTTCATAATGTAGGTGCTCACTAAGAAAGGATTTTGAAAAATTCTGATTCTAAATGCCAAAAATTAAATGTTTTTGAGAATACTTAATCCCTTTTTACACAGAATTATCAAATCCAAATCAAAACAGTGTATTGTAGCCACTGGTCTCAGATGGGTTTGGAAATAAATGAAACGCACGAGTAATACAGTCTAGAAGGCAGTGATGAAACGTGACTATGACAATTTAGAAAAGCTATCAATATAATTATGTTATAGGCCTAAATAAATATTAAAGAATGAAATCCACGAAAATAATGTAGTCACATAACTTTCTCTAGCCTGGAAATAGAGAAAACAATACGAGGTAAAGTAATATGTTTTGGGAAGAGAAGTATGAAAGTGATATTGCATTTCTGTTTAATTTCATCCTCAAAACGGTTTTATGGTAACATGAGAGTAAGAAATAAAAATTCTCTGCCACGATAATACAATTTCATGTAACCGGGATTTCTATTTCTTCTTATTTGAACCACTACCAGGCTTGCTGTGTACTGTACAAGCGATGGGAAGCAAAATTCTACTTCCTCTATGAGTCATAAAAAGCTATATCAAGCGTTTTGTGAGGAAATAGTTTGACTGTGATAAGTCGTTCTTCCATATTTCAAATTCTACATACCTATTTAAGAACCTAGAGTTTGAAAATCGAAAGTCCTTCATAAGTTAATATCGAATGAAAAAATACAAAACCCGAGCGACGGCGGGCCTTTTAAGCTAGTAGGCCTACTTATATAAAAGTCGAATGTTCATCTCTGTACGTTCCGATTTGTAGTGAAAACTACTAACCTGATAAGCTAAAGCTGAATGAACATAGTTGTCCCTTTGTTCTAGCCCTGACGGGCTCGCGCACGTAGGCCTCATAGGCGGGCCCATTGTACACCCCCTAGGAAACGAATGATGTGCATGCCCTAAGGCCCCCCTGTCAACAGACTCCACCACCAGCCCCCACGGAGCTCCCCTACATCCAGCTAAGACCAGGTACCACTCCACGCGCACCGTACCCAGGGTCCCTCCTACAAGAGCCCCATAGGCGCGGCACACCATGACGTGCGCCACTAACCCAGGGTCCCTCTGAGAGCCCCAAAGGTACGGGACACCACCAGCAACTCTTGACCACAAGCAACGGGGCAGGACGGGGGAGGCCCGCAGCAGAGTCTGCAGCAGGAGCTGGCCCGAAAACCAGTAATGAGGATGAGGGGGGAAAGGAAGTTGAAGTGGAGAGTGTTGGTGGAATGAATGAAGGGGGAAACGGGAGGAACCCCGAGAAAAACCCCCAAAGGTCACGGCTTTGTCCACCACAAATGACACGCCCGCCGGCCCCGAGATTTGAACTCAGGACCGCTAGCATGCCAGGCCCACGCGCTAAGCATGAGCCACCGTGACGGCCCCCTTTGTTCTTAGAAATGAAAGGCGAATCATTCGATAAGCCACTTGACACGTAAGGTAAAATTGCAAAGCATAATTTGTATTATTTAGATTTAAAATTACAAAGGAATAAAACACCTAATTAAAGAATTATGAATGTAGCCTATATAAGCCTAAACACACAATATACAAACCCGTGCCGGACTGCAAAGAAAACAGTTAACATAACGATTTGGCTTGTAGTTTATTCTGCAAATTTTACATGTATTTTAAGCGTTCTTTCTGGTTGTTTTCCGTTATTAAGGGCCAGTATGGTATGGTGGATGGGAAATATGTCTGTCCGTCCGTGTGTCTCGACGCGAATTAACTCGAATACGCTTTATTGAATTTTCATGAAACTTAGTACTCGCATTTATAACGTCTATTGGACGAAGCCTTTTGATTTTGGACCAAATCGGTTGACTAGTACCGGAGCAATGCCCAATTAAAGGCCTAATTTGTGAAAATATTCATCAATTGCAATTCTCTTCTCATGACAATATTATTTGAAGTGTTCATATACGCCTTTGTAATACAGTTAGTTTTGACAAATAACACTACCCACATATTCCTTCACATATGCTTATCAAACGTTAGACCGTTGTTCTTCCTTAAGCCCTGCTTAATGAATCGATCTGGAGCTTAACTCTGAGATAGATTACAAAAAATAACTTATTTTCTGCATATAATAAATTATTGCAATTATCATTGATTAAGCAAAAGCATTCTGGAACTTTATTACATCAGTTTGCCTGATTTTTTCTTTCTTTAACTCTCTCTAACTTTCACATAACTTTCTCTACCCTGGACATAGAGAATATTATTTTTTCACTTCATATTTTGGTGTAGAATAAGAGTTCGTATTGTAGGGACAGCATTTCAGTTGTTTGAATCTGAGTGTGTGCCAAAGAGTATGGCATATCAGAAGTCGGTAAAAAATTCTATCCACTGATACGTTATTCATAGCTAGGGGGCGGATTTCTATGACGTCATATTTTTCCCCTTTGCATTATTTCAGATTTCCGACTAATTTAAACCCGATTCCAAGCATCCTGGTGAAAATGGGACGGCTTTTATACTGCATATAACTGCATAATTAGGAAATTTTCAACTATTGTAGCATATTTAGTATGAATATGCATATTTGGGTCATATTTTGGGCATATTTGTGTGCATATTAAAGAAATTTTGAACTTTCATATCATATTTTGTAAATTTTGCATTATAATGACATTTTTTTAGAATTTACAGATATTTTAAATATTTACATTATATTTTAATAAAATGTATTGTAATGAAAATTTAAAAAAAATTACAAAATGTGTAAGTGGTAAAGTCATATTTTAAATTTTATTTGTCATATTTTAATGTCTTTTAGGTCATAAATGAATGCATTTATCCTACTTTTTAGGTCATAGAAATCCGCCCCCTATTCATAGCTGTAGGCTTTGTATTTTTAGTTGAGAAATATGGATGTTTATCATAGGCCTTAAGCATGTAAAAGGAGACAAAATAGGATTGAACATTTATGTAAAAACGAACTCGGTATAATAAATATGTTTTAATAATTTTTCTATTAAATAAATAATTTAAACAAAAATCTAGCAGTCGAGTAAATAATCTTGGGCGAAGCCGCGGGCACCTGCTGGTCCGGTATATTAGACGGTTTTAGCAAATAATCGGCCCATAAGATCAATTTTAAAGAATTTACACTCCAGTAGATAACTGGAAATATGATTACAAATAGAACATGAGACATGAAAAGGCTATGCGACGCCCTGAAAATCAATTCGACATTTCTCCTCCCATTTCAATCAACGCCCGGTTTATTTAGCGGGTGTGGTGGCTCAGGGTTGAGGGACAGTTTTGGTAATTTCATGGTTTCCGTCCAAAACGGCGCGGTTTTATAATCTTTTGAACGATATGGGATTTTTTCTGACAACGCTGGTCTGTTTTATAATTGCAAATGCAAAAATAAGGGAAGTGGTGAAGGATTGCGGTGGAAAACGAATGGTGTGGCCAAAATTGTGTGGTCAAGTGCAATGTTTCCAGCGCAATTCCAAATTGAGAAGGAATGACATGTACCAGAATTAGCTCGGAATAATTATTATAGAATTACACGCACAGATATACTGTATTATTATATGCATGAATTGAATCATATATATTATTTCTCTTGTCATTTTATAATATTCAAAGCGAATGCTGGGTCAAAACATACCAGTGGAATATCAGTCAAAACATTTTTTCGCTCCGTTATGATTAATTTTCATACTTTTGTGTTTTTAATAAGTATTTGAATAAATTTTAATCAAGATATAATATTTTAAAGTCGAACAGAATAAAGGAAAGAAAGCAAAATGAAGAAATAAGAAAAGAAAAAAAAACGAAAAAAAAAAGCTAATGAACAATACATTAATGCAAAAGAGAAAATAGGCGAATCAAACAGAAATAAAGTAATCAAGACATAGGCTATAGATAGAACACGAAAGAAGAAGGGAAAGAGAGGAGAAAGAAAAAGAAACTAAAAAAGAAAGTGAAAAAAGGAAACAAAGAAACGAAAGAAAAACAAAAAACAGGAAATTAATAAAGGAAGGAAAGATGAACAGAGAGAGGGAGATATAGAGAGATAAAGCGAGCGAACGAAGGGAACAAGGAATGCAAAGGGAAGAAAGTGAAAGAAATAAGATAAGAAAGCAGTGAAAACAAAGAAGCTAACGAACAATACATTAATGCAGAAAAGAAAATTGGTGAATTAGAAAGGGCACGAAAGAAGAATGGAAAGAGAAAAAAGAAGATAAGAAAAAAGAAACAAAGTGAAACAAAGAAGGACGAAAGGAAACAAAGAAACAACGAAAAAAATAAAGAAAAAACAGGAACTTAATAAAGGAAGGAAAGATGAAAGGACAGAGGGAGATAGACAGATAGAAAGAAAGAGAGCGAACGAAAGAATCATGGAAAGAAGAGTGAAGAAAGCAAAGAGAAGGAAATGAACGAAATAAGAAAAGAAAGGAGTCAAATAAAGAAGTTGACGAATATTAAATTAACGACAAAGAGAATCAAAACGAAAAAGGCTAAAAATAATCAAAGAAATAGAAAAGACATGAAAAGAAAAGAACGGAAAAAGAGGACAAAGAAAAAGTTAAACAAAGGTATACAATGGAAACAAAAACGCGCGTAAACAGAGCAAAGTTATTAACAACATTTACTACGAAATAATTCCAAAGAGAAAATAAGCGAAACAAACAGAAAGAAAAAGAGAAGGAAAGAATCAAAGAGATAAAAGAATAAAATGAAAAGGGAAGAAGAGAAAGAAGAGCCCGACAGAAAAAAATGCAGAATAAAGAATAAAGAAAAGAAACAAAGAAGGAAGAAAAGACAAATAATTTGGTATAAAAATAAAAAGTTAAGAAGGATTTTACAATGGAAACAAGATAGAGCAAAGTTATTGACAACATTTACATTCTTGCTGAAGACACTGGAATTGAAACAGATTGTTGAGGGGAGACTTGAAGCCTCCTGCTGTCCTCTTGACTCAACTCAAGAGTCTCAGAGGGGAGGTCAAGAGAGCGGCTGAGAATTCCCTCCCAACTGTGCGAGCCAGGCGTATTAATTGCCTGCAGCAGCTGAAATCCATAGGCCTATACAAGTAGCCTATGAATTGTGGATATGAGTGCATAAGCCTGCCGCCTAGACTTCAAATGTACTCTAGAAATATTTCTATGAATGTATTTAGACCATAAGTTTATCAAGTACAGTGAACGACGCTTAATGCAATCGCGAATAATGTTATCACCAGGGCCCGGATTCTGATGACCTAAAATTATTTTTAAAATGACCTATAAAATGACCCTAGATTTTAAAGAAAATGACTTAATAATAACCTAAAAGCTGCTATTTTATTTATAACAAAAAGTATTATTTTACACACAATTGGGAAATTGACCTATATACTTTATTATCAAGTTTCCCCATAAATAATAATCACATGCTGTTAGAAGAACTTAAAGACAATATCACAAGAGAAATTAACTCTGTGTCGGAACCTGAACTTATGCGCGTGAAAGAAAATTTCCTAAAAAGGTGCCAGTATTGTGTGGATGCAAGAGGAGGACATTTTCAACATATCTTGTGATGAGGTATGTGGTTATTTTCATTGTAATTTTAACTGTAAATGTGAGAACCTGAATCATTACACCGACCGCGGCTTTATTTGCGAAGATATTTCACCCGATCGCTCGGGAGTTGGAGCTGTGCTCGCCGCGACGCAGAAACCCGCGTCATTGGCCAACTCTTGCGTGGGACTCACTGTATTATTGTACACACAAAGTTATACACTAATTTGTACATAATTTCAAAAACTGTAGAGGATGTTGTAGGTCTAAAAACATTGTTCCTTGTTCTTGATTGGAGCATTTGAGAAGAAAAGTAAGAAAATAGTTTTTAAAATAGATCCTACAAAAAATGTTGCATTATATTAACCTAGTAGCCTAATTTATTTAAATATCACCCTATGCGGAAAAAAGACGACCAAAAAGCTAATGTGTTCAATGTAAATGCATGAAAATGACTAAATAAGAAGGGAAATGACACGAAAATGACAAAATAATGACGTAAAATTGAAATAAATGTCCTAAAAATATAAAATTGCATAAAATGACAAAAAATGACCTAATAAAAATGCATTTCTATAATCTAGAGGCCATGATTAGGATTTATCTACAAGTTGGCAATGTCTATGCAGCATCAATAAAAAGATGACATGTCATTAGAATCCGGGCCCTGGTTATCACACTTATGAAGTCCCGTACGGATTAATACTGTTATTATGCTCACACTTTATCTTGAGCCAAAAAAATGCGGGGGTGAGGGGAGCTGATATTGCAAGCAGTATAAGAGATTGACTATTGCAGAAGGCGGTGAGTTGAAATTGACGTTGTTTCTGAAGGGTTGCCAATTACCAGAAAATATAACGCTTTATAGTTTTATGCTGGGTCACAATGGAACTAACTGTAATTTGTAGCACTTTCAACTCTCGCTACCAAACTAAAGATTTTATATTGATTCAGATATTATAGTAGAATATATCGCTGGAGAAATGAATAAAGTAATATATTTAGGCCTATTTAGACAAATTCTCTCTCGGTCTTCAGAATATAGAAAATCGTTTAAAAGTCGTAGCATTGTACATGTAGGCCTACTTGAATACGCACTTTCACATGCCTGAATTGAAGTAATTTAACTAAATGCCTTTCGCGAAAGTTTGTAGGTAATTAATACAACACAATTCATACAACGAAATAATAAAACTTTACTTGTTCTTTTCTCCAACGACAGATTCAGCTTGAAACACATTAAATTGTTTTTCCTTCCATTTCATTTATTTGGTTCATTATTTCGCTGATTTCCGATACTTCTTGGTTTAAAGAATCTTTATTTTTAACTTCGTTGTCACTTATATCGACCATTTCCACAACACCAGTACTGTTCTTCTAATATCCCTGGATTTATTCTGTCATTTTCAGAATAATATGATGTAAACAAATAAAAAAAATTGACGGTAGCTCAAGAATGCCCCAACGGGAAGTTTTTGGATTTGGCAATACTGGGGTCGGGTCGGGATCTTCATTTTTTCGAGCGAGGCCTTCTTTATATGGACGGTTTTCAGCATTATGGAGTGTGAAGCTCAAGATAAAGTATGCGAATAATACCGGTACATTGAAAAAATGCTGTTTATTGTGATCAAAGATTCTGTTTGTGCTATCACATTTTCCTTTTTGCGGCTTTACTTCCAAGTACTGTACGTCATTTAAAATTTCGTTTTTAAGGCTTTTGTTTCTAACTCAACTGTATTGTGTTGTACTGGAAGTAAGGGCAGTGTTCCCAGCTCACAGGATGACCAGTTCAAGGGGTGGCATTACGTAACTTTCTCTTTTAAGCAATAAAACATGTTTCATATCACAGTTAAGCTGCAGCTTTTGATTTATGAAGATAGAAGTGTTGACATGCAGTGATGGCTGGTGTAAAATGAAAAAAAACTTGAACAGACAGGCGTTAGATGTTTTGCTACGCGGTGTTCACCACAGATCAGTATAGACTTCCGAAAACACTCCTCACTCGTAACTGAGTATGGAGTATTGGTTGACGGACAATTAAAAACTTTGTTACTGGTTGAAAAAATAGTGGTTTGCAGTCTATTACTGTATTAGCCTATGAGTGGTTCAATGATTCGCAGTTAGGTATTATTTATGAATAAATATTTTAAATTCTGTTTTGTAGTGTAGTATCTTATACATGAACTATCATGTGCCCGCGGCTTCGCCCGCGATAATTATTTCAAAAATTAAAAATTAAGAGCATAATAGTTATATCATTATAGTCTATTTATTAACACCTAAATCACGTGGACTACATACCACGATTAGATAGTATCGTCTGGTAAAAGCGTCCTCAGATTTGAGTTTCTTGGCCCAGAAAACCTCTGTCTAGTGAGATTCGTCCAAATAAAACAACGTTTGACTATATTTAGGGTTTACAACATTCAAGCGATCGCGAAAGTTTTATTTTCAAGATATGACAAAAATAGCCAAAGCCAACTGTAATTGATTTGACATTGAAATGTATAACTGAAAACTTATGTATTGAAAACGCAAAAAATGCACGTTTTTTACCCGTTTTTCACTCATAACTCACGAACGAAAACTAAAATTAAAATTCCGGCTTCGAGGTGCATTTTCCGACCCTTCAGCCCACCTATGTTTAAAATTTCAGATCTCTGCGTTCAGTAGATTTCGCTGGGCATCGAGGACAATTCCTTTTATTAATATAGATAATATGAATTATAATGATACCTTCTCTAATTTGTCAAACATCCATTTCATTTAATCCAAGCCCACCTGATACAACTGGTAACAATACGTTCTGAGAATTTGTTTTGATAAATCTGTGAAAAAAGGGGTTAAGTATTTTCAAAAGCATTTAATTTTTGGGATTTAGAATAATAATTTTTCAAAATCCTTTCTTAGTGAGCACCTACATTATGAAACGAAGGTACTATCAAAATTCCAAGTCTCTACCTGTTATAGTTTAGGCTGTACGTTGATTCCTGTCATTCAGTCAGTCATTCATTCAGTCAGTCAGTCAGGACAAAACCTTTTATATATATATATAGAGATAAATATGAAGGGGCTAGTTCCATAAGGGCGTAAGGCACAAGGGCATAGTTTTGAGAAATCTTAATGTTTTTAAACAATGTTACCACTCACAAGCACAGGTCTTTTCTTATGACTGAGCAGAGGTTTAAGGCACAAGTATAAATTGTTCACGGAGTATTTAAGAGATATGAGAAGAAGGCATAAATGTTAAAAGCTAAAAATTCAAGATGTGCCTTACGCCCTTATGGAGCTAGCCCCTTCATATCCATATTTATAGATTCCCATGACGACTTTAGCGCACTAGGCCGGCATTTTGAATGCAGTTTTATACAATTTTAGCGGCCTAGGTTGCTAAAATGCCATTTTTCGGCGTGTTACCAGTCCGACAAGCAGCTGTTTTTAGAGAGCGTGTACTAAAAATTATTTTTCGAAGTGCGAGACTAAAAAATAACGACTGCGGAATGAAATGTAAAAAGTTTGTAGACTGTCTCCATTGCGTCGTGAAAATGTCATAACAGGAAAGTTACACATGATAGCACCAATGTTTCCAACAAGTTCCAACTTTCTTTTTACGAGCATGTCATTCAATCCAGCTGAATATCGACACGTCATCGATTCACTTTGAGTGTGGCTTGTGACATTCTCAGCTGTGCCATAACGACAGGACATTCATACAATTCCTACATTCCATATGACATTTCAATGTGTCCCCATTTTGTGGGTGATCTGTATCGTAGCATAAACTACAGCTTTCCCTTAGAAATTTCATAATACAAAGTTTACCGTAAATTAACAAGACTATTCCACTCATACGCCGCGTGTTTTGATATTGACCAATTACATTTAGCAATTCCTCGAATATAGACCAATCAAGATCGCTTATCTTATAATATCCTTCCTCGGGCCGCAAGAATGAAATTTTATCTGATAAAAGTCAACTCGTTATTGTAGACGTAAGGCATCAATGTGCTGCCAGTAAACAGAATGAAAACACATTATTTTATAGAACATAACTTGTTTGGAAATTGAAATAATATAAATGTCCATTGATTAAAAACACAATTTCGATTCGGTGCAAGCCAGTTCGTGTGCTTTTATAGTGTAGGTTATATGTAGAGGTATAGGCTATATATAAATGTAAGAAAATGTTATTGAATCAAATGAAAAGACAAAACATTTACAAGTTTTATTATTAATGTTAAACCGTTTTTTAAATTTTCTTCTTAAAATGGTTGAGACTATATTTTATTATTATTATTATTATCTTTTAATTTTTTATGGCCGAGTTTTAAATAATTTAATTCTAGAACCGATTTTTGTCCCCGGTCCTTCCCTGTCCGCGTCCCGTTCGCAAAAGGTTAAAAAGGAATAACCTTGCTGTAGTTTCGAAGCAAGATGGAAGAGAGATACAAAAGGAAAGTAGATAAGTTTTCATTAATTTGTAATGCTTTAATTTGAATTCGTGATTTCTGGTCGCTTTCTGCGCTGAGAATGTATTGTAACAACATGAATTTGTGGCGTAGTTTTTTCGCCTATAGAGCGCAGCACTGGATGGATACAGTTTGAATGCTTTCTAGTTATCATAGCTATTCAGACAACACCATAACGCAATTTTTAGATTTTTGAGGGTTGGACACTTTCTCCATAAGTCATTTTCTATTTTAATTAAGCTCTGATTATACTCGTTTGAACATCGATATCATTTCAGGAGTTCAGATTCTGTGAGTATATCAGTAGCCATGTAACAATCAATGTGTATCGGTTTGCTATTGTTGATGTATTACGACTTCTGTCAATTTCAACTTTTTTTTTTTTACAATTTTTCCCACCCGAATGAGCAGTTTGTGGTCGAGGGCAGTTCAGAAATGGATAAAATACATTAAATAAAAATACGAATGGTTTTAAATAAAAATTACATTCATTTACTGTAATAATAGGAAGGGGAAAAACGAAAGAAACATGAAAAATAAATATTTATAATTATAATAAAGTTAGGTTCAACTAGCATTTGCTTGATTTCGCCTTATGTACGTATGAGATGTGTTATTCAGTTCTTAAAATTATGATACAGGATGGAATAGTGGCGGCGACTCATGGTAAGTAAATATCCAATTCAGTTTATTCGCCTTTACGACTTGGGAAACCATGATAGAACCCAAGTTAAACTGCCCGGGGGTTTAGTTTCCCACTCTACTGGATTTCCACACGCGATGTTCGGCGTTGGTATGCGGTCTCTGGCTTGCAGACCAACACTCCCATTGGCTGACAACGACCTTGCATGTCATTGGTCTGTTCCATACGGTCCTGCAACCTCTACATAAAGCTAAATAATGCAAAACACTAACCACATTAGTTAAGTGCGCGAGCGGAGGCGGCAGCCGAAGCGAAGCGCCCTTGCATTTTCGAATAATGTACGATACACTGTTTGTCGGTTTCGAAAATGTGGCATATTATATCTTCCGGAGGGTTGTCTGACCATTATCATGTTGGCAGCTGATTCCAGCACCACGTGACCCATCGGCTTCTTCCCAGCATGCACCTGCGCTGTTTCTAGCAGCTGATTCTGTATTATTGTGATTCCTTTCTGAGCGCCATTTTAGGTTAGTTTTTTGTGAACTTCTTACCGATTTTACCCAAATTTAAAATATTCTTAGAGACAAAATGTGTCTATATATGGATTCTAAAACTTCTGGAGAATAATATTACATTAAATTTTGCCGTTTTTCGTGTGTAAAAAACAAAATTAACGAATCCAGTAGAATGGGAAACTAACCCCCTGCCCGGAGTTTGAAAATGGGACCTTCCGAATGCGAGTCCAAGACGCTACCAACTCTGCCACCTTCCTCGGTATTCAAGCATCGTAATCGCTTTTTCTTATGTTACATTTTCATACCCAGCCTCGAAATGGTCATAAGCAAATTCGTGCCGCCCTAATTTTCGTTGAAAAGCACCGGTTAATCAGCGATTATGAATTTAATATAACTTATTAACAATAATATTAGGGATATTATTATTATCATTATTATTATTTTAAAATAACTTAGAGGGATGGAAGCTGTGAATAAGACTGAGATGCAATTTGGCTCAACAGAAACTGGATTTTTTTATGTTGATGTCCATTGAAAAGGAAGTTCTAGAAAACTTAGCCATGATGACATAGCAAAAAAGAATGCACTATTGAAATATCTTATGGTTGTTTAATGTATATAATTTATGTACATTAGTATTCACTGCCTGTGAGTATATTTTATTATTGTAGAAAATCTTCTCGGGTTTGCAGCCAGGTGAGAAGTTTGTTGTGGTCCAACGTTTCCGAGGCTGACGCTGCCTCCATCCTCAGTGAATCTGAAGTGTCGAGTTTTAACATATTTTATTATTGTATTTATAAAACAATAAACTTGGCGTTTTTATAATATTACACTACATGGTTTGGCATTTGTTCGCATAACAAACTCTCAGCTGTATTTATAATTTTGCTTAGCATAGACTAAAAAAACAGAAAAAAATCACAGGTACGTAGGAAATTCTACTAAGTTATAATACTCATAAGTACAAAAATGTCATGTATATTTTATCTTGAAGTTACTTGGTAGTATGGTTGAAAACAAATCGACAATAATTTAAGATAACTTATTTTATCATTTTAAACCTAAAAATAAAAATTGATAAGTCAATTATCCTGTCGATTATACTATATTGATGTGAGACATGGTAGCTAACTCTTCGGGTAAAATATAATCTGAGAGTGTTCGAAAACAGGGGGCTTAGGAAAATATTTGGGCCTAAGAGAGATGAAAATGGGGACTGGAGAAAAATGCCTAACGACAAGCTTCATAACCTGTACTCTTCAACGGATATAGTAAGGGTAATTAAATCACGGAGGATGAAATGGGCTGGACATGGGGGAGGAAAGACATATAAAAAGTATTGACTGGGAGACACGAAGGGAAAAGACCACTTGGAAGACCTAGACGTAGGTGGAATGATAATAGGATTTAAGGGAAGTAGGATTTGAGAGGGATGGTTGGATGGAGATAGCACAGAATAGGGTTGAATGGCGGGCTCGGGTAAGCGCGGCAAAGAACCTTCGTATTCCACAAAATATATAATATTCCTTTAGCTTAGGAATTGTCTATTGTCACTGAGTAAATAAGTAAATATGTGAGGAGTCAAAAGAAGTAGCGATCAAGTTAGAATGGAACGGGTGAGGTACCGATGTTGTCTGCATGCCAGAAAACAATAATTATATTCCCAGTCCGATCCTGATCGTACCGGCTTTCAATCGGTAACCTTTCCTCTTTCCTCTATAGCCTTGAAGAAACATATTGGAGCTTTAAGTTAATTTTATATGCTGATTTTGTTTGCTATTAAAGTGGGTCATGCAAAACACTGCCTTCTGGTTCAGACATTATTTATCGATATCTCAACAATTACTTATCGCAAGTCATAATGGAAAGATAACACACATTACACGGGTCTATTTTACGCAAACGAAACACGAAGAATTGCTTGAAATTCAGATATTTCCGCAGTAAATACAAGGGAAAATGCTTCCCACGCATGGATGGCTTGTTGGACAGTACAGTAGTGTATCCACGGGAAGGTTATGTTCCTCTCGTGGTCGCGATAGCCATTTTAATTGCACAAATCTTGTCAGACTTTATCAATGCTGTTCTTACCTTTTGCTGAAGCCGTACAGACTCTGTAGCAATATCAGAAGTATCCACACAGTTTCCACTTAACAACACCACAATTATTAACACTATAAAGAAAGTAATTAAACACTAATTCACTTGAAATTCCGGGATCAGTAACGAATCACTTCCACCCGGCGTCAGTTACACAAAACGACACTGATAGCGTTTTGTTCTGATTTCTTCGACAAGGACAGAAGACATCTGACTGACGGAAGTCGCGTAAAGCCCCTCTAAAATAATATCTCTATGCATCAGGCCTACACTGAAATGTTATCAGACGCGATTACCTACATTTAACTTTGTGTGCATTTTTAAAATAAATATTTATGAAAGTAACACGATGTTTGATATTATAGGGCTACACATGGGGTTTATAAATCATTCTTACTCGGAGTACAGTATAATCGAGTAGGCTATTACATACTATTGTATACATCCATGACATATTATAATAGTTACAGGTAAATTGTGTAAAACCCTGAAATTCCTTGTCGAGTTTTCAACATAATTACACGTTTTGAGGTCCTCAGAATCCAAAAATGTTATGTTCAGAAACAAATCTGTGTGTGTGATCACTAGACCTGGGATTTTAGGCTCTAAAACAAATAGTTTTAGGCACCTAAAATAGGCTGTTAAAACAAGTAAATATGCTTTTAAAAGAGAAAATAGGTACTTAAAATATGCTTTAAAAATGTGCAAATAGATAGAAAATAGACTATAAAATATTACAATATACACTTAATATAAATTGTAGCATGGCCTATTTTTTACTGCAAGAAACGTGGTATACCTATTCTAAACAGAATTAACTGCAAAATTAGGCACCACGAACTATATTCACTTAAACAGATGTTCTTTCACTGGTGACTTGACACAGTAAGTCCTTCCTCCTTAATCCTCCCCTTCCCCCGTCAGTCCTTCAGCGACAATTGTTTGGAATAATCAAGTTTCTGTGAAAAACCCACCTCTGCTGTTCTGCTTTTCATTGAGGGATGTCCATTATAAGATTGTAAAAATTAAAGAAGTTGAATTTTATTTTAAATTTTAGGCACTAAAATAATAAAATAGGCTCTAAAGGTCCAAATATGCATTTTAGGGCACTACAAAACTCTATAAATGTAAGTGATTTATCATGAAACGTCCACATATTTAAAAATTTTCATGTTATTTCATAAGGAACAAAATAGGCACTTGCCTTAAAATCCCAGGTCTAGTGATCACCCTAGCTTGAGAACAAATACTTTTGTGGGTGCCACTTCTTAAAGTCCTTCGGTGTCGAAGTCTGTGCAGATTTTCGTATTAGGGAACAATGCTATTAGCCTATATTCTTTTGTAGATAATGTAGGCCTATCTTAGAATATAGAGTCTGTGTTAAATTTGTATTAAAAGGACTGAAAATAAATTGAAAGAAAATTTACAGAATAAAGTACACAGGAAATAAATTACGGGCCTAACCACTAGGCCTACTCGACTGTTTTCAATGCAGTCCGGCGCGGGTTTATAATTATATTGTGTGAGAAATTCAGTCTCAGTGGGACCAACATAAAATCTGATGTAATGGAATCACATAACTTTCTTTATCCTAGGAAAGTGAATACACAACTTCTTCACTTCATATTCCGATCTACAATAAGAGGCCGTGATGCAAGGAATGCGTATTCAGTTTTCCCATCTTCAGCCTGTGTTTTCCGCCACACAAGACTTAAAGTCTGGGTTTGTAGCCTACGCCTGGGTTATAACTACCCTTCCGAGAATTTTCACGTAAAAAAATTTCAAATAAATTTTTTAGCTCTTACCATAAACACGCCGATCGTGTTCAAATTCGTTAGAGGTACAAAGTAAGTTTCCCCGGGGACAGAAACAAAATACAAATTCAAGGAAATATTTATTGCAACAGACACAGCCAGTGTTCAGCTATTTTTCAACATATTCGCAACCGGAACTGAAACATTTGTCTTACCGTGGGACCAACGTTTGAATACATGTGTTGTTGAAGTCTGCCACCAGGGATCTGAACCACCGTGGGACGACAACCACCTTCGCCTCTCTGTCATTATTTGTCATTTCTTTAGTTGTAGGAAAAGATGGAAATCACTGGGAGCGAGGTCCGGGCTTTAGGGTGAATGTTTAAACACCTCCCAGCCGAACTTCTGCAGGAGATTTGCTAGGAAGTGTTTAAACAACCACCCTACTGCCCGGACTTCTCTCCAAGTGATTTCCACACTCACGAAATGACAAAGAATGACAGAGAATGCCAGAGAGGCGGAGATGTTTGTCACGCAGTGGTTCAAATCCCTGGCGGCAGATTTCTACAACACAGGTGTTCAAAAGTTGGTGCCACGGCATGACAAATGTTTCATTTCCGGTGGCGAATATATTGAAAAATAGCTAAACACTGACTGTGTCTGTTGCAATAAATATTTCCTTGAAATTGTGTTTTGTTTCTGCAACCAGGCCCAGGGAAACTTACTTTATGGACGCGCCTCGTAAAAATGGCTGCTATCTAACCTTCCCTCTTTCCTCTATAGCCTTATTGGAGCTTTATGTTAATTGTATAATGCTGATTTTGTTTGCTATTAAAGTGGGCCATGCAAAACACTGCCTTCTGGTTTAGGATATATTTATCGGTATCTCAACAATTACTTAAAGCACGTCACAATGGAAAGATAAACAGATGAAAGTGAATGGAAAGCTTCATTAGCCGCGCTCTCGGCTAAACTAGCAGAGATCCAATCCTCCCTAGCTCTTTCCGTCTCATTTATTGCTGATTCCATGTGGTTGGCCTATAGACAACTTTAGACAACTAGACAACTTTAGTATCTATATATTATTATTATTATTATTATTATTATTATTATTATTATTATTATTATTATTATTATTATTAAGTTTAAGCCATCCCTTTAAACGAATCAGCATTTTCACCATGACAACACATTCTGCTATAGAAATATAGGCCATGATTGGGATGCATTTACATAATTATACCGAACAGGCAAGATTCATTTTATAATATACTTTGACAAATGACAGTCATGAAAACAAAAGAGAGAGGATTTTTATTAAACCTTATCTGCAAGATGATTTCAAAAAGGAAATACGAAGATGGTGATAAAATAATATCTTCAAAATGTTTAGAATTGCCTGCTATTTTTGTTTCCGGTGCACATGGACCTTAATAGAACCACGGGTTCCTTGAATCGTGACAGAATTTCACGTGAAACTAAACTGTTTCATTTCTTATTTTTTAAATTCTTTGCTATTACACAATCTAGTCTTATTTACATTGTATACCTATTTATTATCATAAGAGTTTTGTAAAGCGTCATCACACATGTAGGCCTAATTATAGACTACATGATTTTCATATTATTTTGCTCGCAGTTTCCAAATCGCTCTGTTCAAGGGTTCGACTTTATCAAAGAAGTTATGGGTATGAAGATGTTTCAGTGTTCAGTCTAAAGTTGTGAGACAAATTAATATAAATTAATATAACTATTCCACTCATACGACGCGTGTTTGATATTGACGAATAACGTTTAGCAATTCCTCGGATATAGACCAATCACGATCGTTTGTCTTATAAAATGCTTGCTATTAATAGGAGGATGCGATTTTATCTGATAAAAAGTCAGGTCGCTACTGGACACGTAAAGGACCAAGATGCGGTGAATAATAAGTCACATGCTGCCAGTGAAAAGAATGAAAACACATTATTTTATAGGCCTACAACACAACTTGTTTGGAAATTGAAATAATATAAATGTCCATTGATTAAGAACACAATTTCGATTCGGTGCAAGCCAGTTCATGTGCTTTAATGGCGTTTTGACATAAGCGACTACCACGACGCCCTCCATCGTGTGATGAGCACTATTGGTAGCATTGAGGACTCGGATCAATTCATCGAATCGATTCGTGGAAGATTCATTACACTAAACGTACGTACACTAAATTGGTCAGTGATTTATAACTAAATAATCAGTAAAATCTCAGAAATGTAATGGAAAGTTAATTTATTTTTATTTCAGCTGTGTTTAGCCTATACTCTTTTTAGCTACGAGGCTATCTCAGGAATTTGGGATCTGTGTCTGTACAGTAGGGTAGGCCATGGAACTATTGATTGTCAATTGTTTCTATTGTCGGTGTATTTTAAGGAGTAGCCTAAATTTCAATTGACATTAATTTAAATGGATATGATACAGGATGAAATGGTGAGGATGATTCATGGTATGTAAATATCCAAATCGGCATTTGCCTTTACGACTGGGGAAACCATGAATGGCCGTTCACGGGTTTTGAATCAGGGACCTCCCGAATGCGTGTCGAAGACGTTACCATCTCGGCCACCTCGCTCGGTAAAAAGTGAATTGTTAGGCTTCTAAATGAATAAAGCCACAGAGAATGGTCCTTTTAATATATGTTTTTGCACGACGTAACTAATTAGTGGTAGGCCTACTTACGAATATTGTTGCCGTGTATCGTATCTTGACATTCCCGCACGCAATCTGGTAGCTATGAAAACAAAAGAAATCTCCGTGCGGTAAAAATTACAAAAAGCACAATTGCCGTAAGAGAAATCATCATAATACAAGCCTTTATGGAAGAAAGGAACCAAGGCCCCCTAGTTTGTGGCGATTTTAACAGGACAAATATTCAGTCCCCATAACAACCAACACATGCGAATCACTTTCTGAAATAAACATCTATCTTCAATAATGTATAAGTATACATAATATTTTCAGCTAATATCTCAATTAATATAATTAAATTGATAGAATAATAATCATCGTGCAAAAAATAGCATGCAATACTCGTGCCGTAAGCGCATAACGGATCTCGGAAAATTGAAAAAAAGAGGCGCTCGATCCGTATGCACCGCTTACGGCACTTGTATCGCAATATACTATAATCTGTCATAGCCTACATTGTTAATTGCAATGAAATAAGGAGGCCTAGGCCTACAGATTTTCATTGTGCGCTAGACTTAATTCAACTTCTTTATACGTGCATGCATATTTCACCAATCATGAGCTTTACTGGAACACCCTTTATCAGTGTGAAATATTCTCCCGAGGGAACGAGATGCAGACGCAGATTTCAAAATGGAGATGAGCCGACAGGTCCGATTAATAAAGCCAGGGGCAGCGGGGGAAAGGGACAATTTCGTCGCTGCCATTTTAATCGGTCCACCAGGAGAGGGCTGGGTCCCTGGGGAACAACCACGTAATCTGGTGTTTCAATCTTGACATTTCCTACCATCATACACACTCGTTCACACTCATTCACACTCGGGCCGGTGTCTCGCTATACTTAATTGTGTTAGTCCCGATATCACGGGAGAAGCATTGTCGTTATCAGAAGGCCGTGGAACATCTGCTTTCTATAATACGAGGCGAGGCCTTGAATTCGGGATAAAGGAGGCCATGGTTTATCTCTTACTAGCTTTAAAGACCAGGTTTTGTGTTTTGTTTCTAGTTCGAACTAAACTTTTGAGTGCTTTCAATTTTCAATCTCGTGTAGATTTAAATAATATCAGGTAATTTAATATAACAAACTCTTATCTTCTCGTCTTCTGTCCAGAAATCTAAAAATAAAAATTTATAAGACAATATTATTACCCTGCCGGTTGTTTTATATGGAATAATCTTTGGAATATCTACAATAGGCCTATAAGCACTTTTTTAAAATATATATTTTTTAATTTTCTTTTTCATTAAAATATATATTTAAAAATAAACTATTAATGTTAAATGAATGATTGTAGATAGTGTTGTTGATATGATATTAACAAACACACAGAAAAATAATCACTGAGAAATATTGATATTTGTGGAAGTTATCATGGAAACGGCATTTCACTGCATGAAACATGGCTGCCATTTTCAAACGATAATTACCCGTAACTGTAACAGTCTGATTAATTTTGAAAATAGTATGTGATTCTAGGAGTAGTCAATAAAGATTGCAAGATTGTAGAGTAATTCATTGCTGAGGGGGGGAAGAAAAATGTTCACCTATTTCTCACCTATGAATATCACCGAAAGCTATATGTTCCCCCTTAGGTTAACGATTTCTTCGAAAACTGTTCTAATTCTCTTGAAGGGTAAGTTATAAGTAGACCTGCGAATTTAGGCTCTAAAAATTATTCAAGAATTTCATGGCATCCACTGTAGCTACCCAACTGTCCAAAAATTAGTTTCAGGCACCTAAAATAGGCTTCTAAAACAAGTAAATAGGCTATGAAAAAGAAAATAGGCACTTAAAATATGCTTTAAAAATGTGTAAATAGGCAGAAAATATACGGTACTTTAAAATACTGCAATATGCTCTTAAACTGTAATATGATCTTTTTTTACTGTAAGAAACGTGTTCTTAACAGAAATAACTGCAAAATTAAGACAGAATTAAAAAGACGTTTATTAAAAGCAGTTTTGCATTATATAAAAAATTACAACACTACAGGCCTTCAAGGGCCTTCGCTTTCAATAAGGGCTGATGCCCAGCTCATGGCTTGCAGATATTGGATGGTCGTGTGAATAACACGACACATCCCTCAGCCGTATTGCGATGCCTCGTGACCGCTGCCCACTTTAGCTACCCAACTGTCCTCACAATGCTGGGTCAATGCTATTCCAGTCCTCATAGCTTTCTAAATTACTACCAGTACTGAAAATCCAACCCATGCCGCCTGGACGAGGTCTCTAAAATTAATTAGAGGAGCCAAAAGCAAAACCTTAGTTTTAGATTAATATGAAAAAATGCACATATGCCTATCTGTTTATTGCACTACTGGCAGAAAATAATCCTGGCATCAAAAGTCATCCCTGGAAATTGTATGAGCCATTGATGTATAAGCGAACTCTTAGATAATTTTGTTTTAGGCATCACAAACTATATTCACTTAAACAGATGGTTTTTCACTGGCGACTTGACACGGCATGTCCCTTTTTACTGTATACCTCTTTTGAGCTAATCTTCCCCCCTCCTCCTCAGTCAGCATTCCTTGGACAACAACTTTTCGGGAAAATCAAGTTTCTGTGAAAAACCCACCCTCCGCTGTTCTGCTCTTCATTCAGGGATGTCCATTAAATGATTGAAAAAGTTATAGAAGTTTAATTTTATTTCAAATGTACAAAATAAGCATTTTAGGCATTTTAGGCATTAAAAGAGTAAAAATAGGCTCCAAAGGTCCAAATAGGCATTTTAGGGCACTATAAAACTCTATAAATTTAACTGATTTATCATGAAACGTAAACATATTTTAAAATTTTCATGTTATTTCATAAGGAACAAAATAGGCATTTGCCTTAAAATCCCAGATCTACTTATAAGTTTCAGGTTTGGAGCTGAAACAATAGAATACGCACTTCTATCACGGGATCTTATTCTTTAACAGAATTCTTTCAAGTGACAAAGTTGTACTGCTTATGATTAGAGTAGAGAAAGTCATGTGAGTGTATCACATTAGATATTTCATTTTTATTTTATGCCTTCAAGTGTAGCAGCTAAATAACATGTAGAAGGTAACAATGAAATTGCCCCTATTGTAGTGGATACAGAACTGACGTGCGTTGGAACATCAATCAAGATGGGGAGAGAAGTGGAGAGCACTCGAGACACAAGAGCCCCTAGCGAGCGTTCCCGTAACGAGAACAACTGTCACTCATTTCTATTATTAGCACAATTTACTGAATTAAAACGCGAAAAGACATTTGTCTTAATTTTATTAAGTAACTCAGACAGAACGAAGTGGCATTTCCTTCTCCCGTCAATTTATTTTAACTCTTTTCAGTTTGTGAATTTTCAACTTATGTTTGTAGGTAACGAATGGACGCATCATTCCATTCTTTTCCTTAAATATTCTCTAAGGGGGTAGGTACAGTAAGTCATTGAAAAATTCACCATATTTTATCCTAAGTAGCCTATTAATTACTTCGTCTGCCCTTACCATAATAATTTTTATTATTATTAGACCTGGGATTTTAAGGCAAATGCCTATTTTGTTCCTTATGAAAGAACATGAAAATTTTTAAATATGTTGACATTTCATTATATATCACTTATAATTATAGAGTTTTATAGTTCCCTAAAATGCCTATTTGGACCTTTGGAGGCTATTTTTACTATTTTAGCCTAAAATGCCTATTTTCTAAATTACAATCAAATTCAACTTCTGTAGCTTTTACAATCATTTAATGGGCATCCCTGAATGAAGGGCAGAGCAGCAGAGGGTGGGTTTTTCACAGAAACTTGATTTTCCCAAACAATATTCGCCAAAGGAATGCCGACTGACTGATTAGCTCAAAACAACAAGTAGCAGGTGTATATAGAAAGAAGGGATATACTGTGTCAATTTTTTATATAATCCAAAACTGTTTTTGGTAAAGGTATTTTTAATTCTGTCTTAATTTTGCAATTCTTTCTGTTAAGAGTAAGTATACCACGTTTTTTACAGTGAAAAAAATCACTTTACGGTTGAAGAGCATATTGTAGTATTTAAAAGTCTATTTTCTGTCTATTTACACGTTTTTAAAGCTTATTTTAAGTGCCTATTTTCCCTTTTAAAAGCCTATTTACTTGTTTTAAAAGCCTATTTTAGGTGCCTAAAACTAAGTTTTTTAGAGCCTAAAATCCCAGGTCTAATTATTATTAAGGAATATTCCTCAATACAATGGCTTTCCTTCATCCCAAAACCATATTTTGTCTCCATAAGTCCCTGTCCATAGCATCTTCTTCACTTAATCCTTTTCTCGCCATACTCCATCCAGCACTCTTTGGGCTTCCCTCTTCTTCTTTTTCCTTGGGTATTCTATCCTCTGTCATTCTGAGTACATGTCCATACCATCTCAAGCGTCTTTCTTCTACAATTTCCAAAATATTCTTTTCAACTTGCATTATTTCCCTTGTTCTATTATTCCGAATTTTTTCTTTCCTGGATTTTCTTGTTGAACGTCTCCAAAAATCCATTTCTAATACCATTAATGTTTTTTTATGATGTTGTACTTTGGAATAATGCCATAATAATAATAATAATAATAATAATAATAATAATAATAATAATATTTATTCGTCCAAGGTCAAAATTATTTGAATAGGACTTCATCAAATAGGTAGCCTACCATAGGTACAGGAAGTATTGTTTTCGACCCCCAAATTCGAAGTTGAGTTTTTAACATAAGATACATATTCTGAGGTCCCCTGATTCCAAACATGTCTGTGTGTGTGTCTGTGAACAACCCAGCTCCAGAACAAAAATAATATGAAAGTCAGTTTTTTATTTGGGTTAGTTACCTTCTGAGGATGTGACACAAAGACTACTGTAGATATTCCAAATGTTGTAGATGGTGTTGTTCATATGATATTTAGGCCTACAAACAGACAACTGTAGAAATTGTCACAGAAACTTGGCTGTCATTTTGTAATGACCATTCCACTCATACACCGCGTGTTTGACATTAACCAATAACGTTTAGCATATTTTCGGATATAGACCAATGACCCGCTTTATCTTATAAAATGCTTGCTATTAATGAGGATGAAATTTTATCTGATAAAAGTCTACTCTTTACTGGACACGTAAGCATCAGTGTGCAGTGATTAATACGTAACATGCTGCCATTAAGCAACACGAAAACAGATTATTTTATGCAACACAACTTGTTTGGAAATTGAAATAATAGAAATGTACACTGATTAAAAACACAATTTCGATTCGGTGCAAGCCAGTTCGTGTGATTTTATTCTGTTCTGCTGTTAGCTTACCTGAATGAAGATAACTATGTCTTATATGCACCATTGGTAGCATAGGCGTAACCAGGCCGACCATATGGGGGGGGTTATAACGTCTGGGGGGTATGGAATACCCCCCAGGGGGAGGGGGGTCCGGGGGTCCTCCCCCGGAAAATTTTAAAAATTAAGATGCAAAATAACGAGTTTTAAGCTTCCGGGGGCCCTCCCCCGGAGAATTTTAAAAATTAAGACTCAAAATAACAAGTTTTAAGCTTCCGGGGGCCCCCGGAAAATTTTAAAAATTAAGACGCAAAATAACGAGTTTTAAGCTTCCGGGGGTGCTTCCCTATCTCTCTCTCTCTCTCTCTCTCTCTCCCCCGGAAAATTTTAATTATTAAGACGCAAAATAACGAGTTTTAAGCTTCCCACGCTTTATACTTGTATTAAGTAATTTATGGGCAGACTTAAAAAAATTATACAATTTTCCTTTTTTTAATCAATGGGGGGGTTCAAACCCCCAAACCCCCCCCCCTCGGTACGCCTATGATTGGTAGCACTGGTCACAACATGGCTACTCGAATCGATTCATGGGTGGTTGATTCATAGTATGCCGTGAATCCCGTGATCTCGCAGCTGTTAGTTTTGTTTTTATATAACAAAGCACGAAAGTAATTTTTATTTGTATAATCCGTTAAATTTTTATTCATAGAATAAATCCAACTCTCGTGGGAATACCTATGATAAATTTAATTCACAATAGAGTAAACTTTAGGTTAAACTATTTAAAGTCAAGCAATATTTTAATATGACTATTCCACTCATACGCCGCGTGTTTGATATTGACCAATTACATTTAGCATATTTTCGGATATAGACCAATGACCCGCTTTAGCTTATAAAATGCTTGCTATTAATGAGGATGAAATTTTATCTGATAAAACGTCAGTTCGTTACCGGACACGTAAGGCATCAATGTACGGTGATAATACGTCACATGCTGCCAGTGAACATAATGAAAACACATTATTTTATACAAGATAACTTGTTTGGAAGTTGAAATAATATAAATGTCCGTTGATTAAAAACACAATTTCGATTCGGTGCAAGCCAGTTCGTGTGCTTTTATTCTGGTCTGTTGCTAGCTTACCTGAATGAAGTTAACTATGTCTTATTATGTACCATTGGTAGCATTGGTCACAACATGGCTACTCGAATCGATTCATGGATGGTTGATTCATAGTATGCCGTGATCTCGCAGCTGTTAGTTTTATTTATATAATAATTATTAGTATAATCCGTTACATTTTTATTCATGGAATAGTCTTAATAAATCCAACTCTCGTGGGATTACCTATGATAATTATCCTTAACTGTAACAGTTTGATTAATTCTGAAAACAGTATGTAACATTGTAGAAATAGTCAATAAACAGCATGGCAGAGCAATGAGAGAAAATAAATTTCATCTAACTTATTTCTCAGTACCAAACCCGAATGTCCCCCGTTAACTTCTAAATAACACGGCTATGTGAGCCTGTAAGAAAGCTATAGACATGCCTGCATTGTTAAACTTGCCTAAGGGACCGACTTCCTAGCGAAAGAGAGAATTAGCCCAATTTGGCGGGTTCACGCGTCTCTATTGTTCTCTGTTCCATTAATTCTAATTGTGTTATATTCGGACGTGTATAGCATAGAAACTTAGTCTCTGTGTAACTATACTCTGGTGTAGCCTACACTATACATTCAAATCTACAGGGTGTTATATCAGGAAGTGGTAGAATTCTTGAGAAGACACAACAGCTCATTTAAGGGGGCTCATACACCAAGAGATCATGCCCGAGCAGGCATTGCAGTAAAAGTTCAATATCTTCAACACTATTTGCAATAACAAAATGAAATTTTGGACATTAGAAGTATACACTTGGGGCTTGAAATGTGCACAAAAATTATTATAATGTCACAAATATGAAGGTTGATATTAGAAAATTAAAATTGTTTATTTTTCAGCATGCGATAAGGACTAAGAAACATGATTTCTTGCAAAGGGCCAATCTGATTGGTGTAATTTTTTTTTTTATTCACAGCTAACATTATAATCTAGAGGCTAAACCTTGAATGAATAGTGTGTTATGCCTGATACAATTTTCAGGGATTTTAAAATTTCAATATCAAATTATTACTAATTTTTTCACATTATGTTCACAAGTGAAATAATCTTGTGATGCAAATACATCAGATTATTTAGATTTGTCCTCTAGAACACATAAAAATCTATGTGTGTGCAAAATTTCATGTAATTTGGACCATTACTTTAAGAGATATTGTGTTTTTTTGTGTTGAAAATATTAAGTTACGGGAAAATGGCTTTGAAAATTCAACATGCCTTTCAAGTTGACGCACATGCTGGCATTTACACTTGTATATATCCAGTAAATGACCGAATTTAAATATAAAAATTATAGGGTATGTTCTGAAAGGTGTATTCTTTAATATGAGAGTAAACAAAAATGAAAATTTTGACACTGGTTGGTGTATGAGCCCTCTTAAGAGACCGCCTGTTATATTGTGGATGCCACTTTTTAAAGGCTCTTTTTCCAAGAACTGCATCTACCTGCTGCCACCCTAATCCTCTTCGACCTGTCAATCAGTGAATAGAAAGGTAATTAGGCGTATTCACACTTGCCTGCAGTCCAGAACAATGTTTCCAAATAGGTGAATGACAGCGGCAACACTGGGGAAGTCCATGCAACTACAAGAGGATCTGTTCTTTGTCGGTATCGGAGTCTGTGCAGATTTTCGGATTAGGGAACAAAGCTATTATATTCTTTTGTAGAAAAGGATGGTTTGGGACAAGGTCTTCTTAAAATGGCACCAACAGTAGGAGGCCTACACCTGTTAGGCCTATATGGGGCAACTATCTTTTCTTTTGAAAATGTGGAACAATTTTGAAAATTTGAAATATACAAATGAAAAGGCAGGGTATAGAATGTATGTATAATGCAGATTATGGATACTAGATGTAGGATAGTAAAGGAAACAGACACCCATAAACATCCATACGTGACTGCATCGTGCCACTCTAATGTATCGCGGTAGTTGGAAGCATCCATGATCCCTTAAAGTTCCTCACGGATGGGCATTATTCCCCAAAGCTCCTTGTGGTATTCTCTCCCTTGTAAAGTGACTATTTTGACGTTCACTCGGCGGGTGACTCACAACTGAATTACCATCGCCTCTATTCGTATAACCGTACATCAGAATGTTACCAAATGATGTGTCCACGTACTAGAGATGTCACTCTCGCGTGACATACAAATCCTCATGGTACCATCGCCTTACTTTGAGTAAAACTCTAAGCTCTAAACTCTATTGTTACGGTGTTTTATGTAGCCTACATCATGTCTCAAACGACAACGTTATATTATTATTATTATTATTATTATTATTATTATTATTATTATCCCCTGTCCGGCCGAAAACCTACTCTACTCTAAATGCTTATTGAACCTATAAACATGCACACATTTATTTTAAACATTCGTAACGAACCGCGCGGTAAACAATCACCATAACGATTACCAGTCGCAATACAAAAGTTTTCATTCGTCTCTGACATAAATACCTTACACTCAATTTGTTAGAAGAAAATTAAATTGTCTCCATTAGGCATATAAGGAAATACTGTAGCCTAGGAATTTGCACAAAGACACGGCATTTATTTGCCATGCTTTAAATTCATCTATAATAATAAAAGGAAGTGTCTGTCTTTCTGTCTTGTCTGTGCGCGATGCCCAGCGAAATCTACTGAACGCAGATATCTGAAATTGTATTACAAAATAAAAAAATCTTACGTAAGAATATCATATTGATAAATAGGGAGCGGATTTCTATGACCTAAAAAATATTATATATGCAAGCATTCATGACCTAAAAACAATAAAATATGACCAATAAAATTAAAAATATGACTTTACCACTTACACAATGTGTATATTTTTTTAAGTTTCATTACAATACATTTTATTAAAATATAGTGTTAATTATTTAAAATATCTGTAAGTTCTCAAAAAGTATCATTATAATGCAAAATTTACAAAATATGATATGAAACTTCAAAATGTCTTTAATATGCACACTAATATGCGAAAAATATGATCTAAATATGCATATTCCTACTAAATATGCTACAATAGTTGAAAATTTCGTAAATATGCAGTTATATGCACAATAACAGCCGTTCCATTTTCACCAGGATGCTTGGAATCGGGTTTAAATTAGTCGGAAACCTGAAATAATGCAA
Source organism: Ectobius pallidus (assembly GCA_964059195.1). NCBI lineage: Eukaryota > Metazoa > Arthropoda > Insecta > Blattodea > Ectobiidae > Ectobius > Ectobius pallidus. The sequence goes on from CAXKWD010000007.1 coordinate 171,016,132, forward strand.
AGGGGAAAAATAAGACATGTCATAGAAATCCATCCCCTGATGATAACCATTAGGATACAGAAATTCATTATAACATTAGTGTGGTATCGATTACTATCAGAGACGAAATTTTGAGATTAGCAAATGAAACTGTGTAGTAAAATAAAATCAATTCCGTTTATGATAACTTTAATATTATTTTACATTGAATTAGTTGTAAGCATACAGATCCTAACTGCCTCAGTTCTAGGAAACATTTATCCTATTCCAGCTAAGGTACAAATAAGATGGTCGTCGTGTGAAGCCGACACCAATGCAGAATGACTTCCATCTGTGTAGCGAATAGTGTTACCTACAATAAATACTTCAATTTATTCAGAAATCGCAAAGAAAAGAAATAGCCGCTCTATTAGGGGAGGCTACCCCCAAACCTGTAGATTTTCCGGTTAGAGAACAATATGTATCTGTATCTGATACCCTATGATCCCCAGGTGGGGCGAAGGGGCCTCCAATGGAGGTTTCATTACCTATACTAATTTTGATATGCTTATTTTCCGACAGAGGGTAGAGGGACAGATATTATTATTATTATTATGAAAGATAAAACCTTAAAAGCTTGTATTATTCATGAAATTTTCCATAAAAGAGACAAATCCTGCAAAAATACACGGAAAAATATATTTATTTGGAATCAGTAAGGCATCAAATGCATGTTTAATTTGACCGGGCTACTTAAAATTGCCCTTCTCAACACACCGTATTGCGGAGAAATATCTACATTTGTATTTTTTTTTCTGTATCCTGTATGTTGGGCGAAGGACCTCCAAGTGAAGGTTTCTATTACCTACGTGAATTTTGTTATGCTTATTTTCCAAGAGAGGGCAGAGGGACAGGTGGTAAGCCCATCGCCTCTCAACCCCCCTCCGGAAACTAAGGTATTACTTGGACGTGAAAGGGCCAAGAAATTTTGTCCAGAGGCTCTAATTTAGGCTTGGAGTTCTTTTACGTGCCGTAAATCTACGACACGGGACCCCCAGCTTAAAGTCCCTCCAGGAGATCTCCGTGCCCAGGATTTTTAGGTCCTGAAAATCCATCGACCGCGGCCGGGTTTGATCCCGCGCCCTGCGGATCCAGAGGCGGGCCGACTAGAGAACAATACTATTGTATTATTTTGTAGAAAAATGTGATGGTGTGGGAAGAAGGCGTATTAGCGTGGAGTCCAATTTATAGGTGTACTTAATAAAAAGCTGAATGTGGGAAAAGTGCGTAGAAAGTTCGCAACATAATACGAGGATGGATCGAAATGTAACGCACAATAATTTTTTACAAAAAGTTTAATAGGTACAATTACAAACAAATGCACACATGAAGGGGCATCTTTTGTCTATTTTTCTATATAGTCGCCAAGTTTCTCAACACATTTCTCCCATCGTGATACCAGTTTCAAAATACCCTGTTCATAAAAGTCCGTTCGGTTGGAGTATAGCCATCTGCTGTTTTCACTTATGCATCTGACGCAAAGCGTTTACTGGCCAGGAATTTCTTCATGGGACCAAACAAATGAAAGTCCGACGGTGCCAGGTCCCTACATGTTGCTGCAGCTGTTCGTGTGAAAATCAACAAATTTGATTGGGAGGTGCTCCAGCATCTTCCAAACAGTCCAGACTTCTAACAGAAAGGAGTATTAGGAGAAATCCTGGTGGTAAAGGCGGCCGGTGCGTAAAGCCTATAACCTTACCACCTTCACATCCGAATGTCTAAAAATCTGGGAGCCTCAACCTCCTGGACCCCTCTGAGCCTCTATGGCCTGTAACAGGGAACACTTTACTTTACTTTATAATAATAATAATAATAGAAACGAGCGATCACTACCTGGTTGAGGCACTGGGCTATAAACCGGAAGGTCGCAGGGTTCGATTCCCGATGAGGTCGTTGGAGTTTTTCAATTGGCCTAATCCTTCTGGTGGCACTATGGGCCTGGGGTCGACTCAACCATGGGCGTACGGTGAAATTTTGTTCAGGAGGGGTTCAATGTAAAAGTTGTCTCAGCTCCATATCCTTGCGCACATTGTGAATTATTACTTTTTTTAAAATAACAAAACAGTTGTATTGTGATAATTAATACACTGTAATAAATTAATAGACAGCTCAGTCTTTGAAACTGTTTTTCTTGAGATTCTATCCATTTCTCGTTTAAGCTAGAGTCTATAAATAAAAACTTTCTTTTGAAAAACTATCATAATACTGTATGGTGTATAGGGCACGTTTTTAAAGTAATCTGTAAATCCACCGGTAGAAAAGCCCGATTAATGCCGATTAGGGGAGACCGGACTTGGTTGTCACACGGGATGGTTGTCTCACTAGTAAGTAACTGGATACACAGTTGGCAGGAGTGATTGGTTTTAAGTGAGAAAGATGCTTCCTTGACCATTAGCACGGTCTGCAGTTTCCCGCGAAGCAGGTGTTAGTTTTGTGTCCATTGTTGAAAGATTTGTGATTTGCTGTGTTGAAAATAAAATTTTTGCTCTGAAGTTTACTTCTACTTCATCGTAAACGGATAAGTTTACAAATATCTTCTATATTACGTTAAACAATACATTTATTTAGGAGTATATTGCTATATTCTTTTCGAGGTTTGCTTGGTAGAAAACCTCGCTAGAGCAATGTAATTCCAAAATGGAGTCAAGGGGTTGGTTGTCACATGTGACTTCCATCCCCGTCCGGATTGGTTGTCTCAAGTCCCAGTCCAACTTAAATATGGTTAATACAGTAGGATTTTATGTATTGCTTCAGATGAAGAAAGCAGTAAATAGAGCTAGCGATTCTTGAATGATAAACAATCCTAGAAGAGCTTGACAATATAAGACATCCCGGGATTCTGATAATTGCATTTCCTCATGCAATGGCTATGCAAAATATACAGTCAGAGTATAAACACAAGATCATAAAGGTTGGGCTCATGAAACCTGTATTCAAGGACTTTATGGTATATATGTATGTCATAAACTGATTGATGTATTTCCGATTTAATTCAGTGCCTGTTATGTTTGTTTGAACTAAGTCATTCAAAATTAATCCAATTTCTCATTTCATTATGAATATTCTGAGGCAGACCAAATTAGAAGCCTAACATAAGAGACTGATGGTGATGCAAGATTTCTAAGCTATAATAATGCGTTTATTCATTTTTCTATCAATTTTGAAGAAACAAAAAGTTCCTTGTTAGCCTCAAACCCATGTATCAGTCAAAAGTTTAATCTGTCACATGACACAAAACTTTGTTTTTGTCAACAGTTTAATAATAATGACGTTATATTATGGGAATGCTTTCCTTGCTTTCATGAGTATTAAATACCACACCATTGAACTTACAACATTTTTATTCCGGTTATTTTTTTGCAATGTGACAACCAACCCCAATGACTGTGACAACCAACCCTGAGGTGGGGTTGGTTGTCACATTTTGCTTTTTTTTTTTAAGATGATATTTAAATACTTTCTGTTTCATTGTTTGTTTTGAACTTTGTTTTACAATATGCCAAAGAGTTGAAAGGGCAGATTTGATAATTAGTTAAATAAAAAAACCTATAGGAATAATTAAAAATGCATTTGATTGTAAAGTGTGACAACTAAGTCCGGTCTCCGCCTACTTCATGATAATTTTGTGATGATCTTGTGATTACTTTTACAAACAGGTTGATTGATTTCGGAAGGGAGTATTCGAGTTGTCGTTTGACAGATTCCGAAGGGATTTTTGTTTACTAGTAGTAATACATCACTGTTATTAAGCTGAAAAACTATCAACACCACGAGGTTTTGAAATTTGAATATTAAATAAATTACGATAAATCTTAAATAATGCATTCATATGTAGGCCTACGAAATTGTAAAATATGTAACAACCTAATCAGAGTTTTTTTTTTTTTTAACTTCGGTCCATGATTTATAATCTTCAAAATATTGCAGATATTTCGGGAGGGGTTTCAACCTCCTGAACCCCCCCTTACCGTACCCCATGGACTCAACCTCTAACAGAAATGATAGCAGGAGCGATCCTGCAGGTAAAGGCGGTCGGTGCGTAAAGCCCATCATGTGCCGAATTCTAAAAATCTGGGAGCCTCATCCTCCTGGAATCCTCTGGGTCTCCATGGCCTGTATAGGGAAAACTTAATTAATCCTTGTAGAACTGGAAGCAGGGGCGGATCCACGGGGGGGGGGGAAATGGGGGAAATTTCCCCCCCCCCCCAAAATTTGTAACATTAAGCACAAATTATTGAAAATTTATTAGAACATAACCCAAATACTTAAATTAAAGCAACGACATTCATTATTTTGAAATACCTTTGTAAGAAAATGCAGAAATTTTCATTTTGTTTTCAATTGTGTACTGGATATAATTAAATTTTATGAGTAAAAAATTCCCTCTCTACTTTAGTTCCCCCCCCCCAAAATGTCTCTCTGGATCCGCCACTGACTGGAAGGTCCTGATTTCAACAACACCCTGTGGAATAAGTTTGAGCCGCCCTAGGGATGTTAGAACTTTACTGTGTAGAGCTGCGCGCGCACCACACCTCATTAGAAGTTGTAGACACCAATTAGAAGCAGAACTGCTGACTGTAGCTCTGTACACACATTCTCATCCACTTGAAGGTGCTGAGACCAGAATAAGGTGGTTATAACGAATTTACAAGGGGATGTTTAAAAACATCAATGGCGAACCTTAATGAACCTCAACTCCAGCTCCAGTCTAGGAATGTGACTTAGATGCTGAAATAATAATAATAATAATAATAATAATAATAATAATAATAATAATTAGGGGGCGGATTTCTATGACCTAAAAAAATTGGATATATGCATGCATTTATGACCTAAAAACATTACATATCCCCTCTCATATCACATCACAAAAAACAGAAATTTCATTTAAGAAAATGCTTAAATCCTTTCTTTTATCAAACTGTTTTTATAATATAAGTGATCTCTATTCTTTGTAAGTGTGTATATACTATATTCTTAAATTTATCAATCAATTTGTATAATTCATCTTTCATATACTGTAAAAATAGAAATAATAGAAATAATATTAAAATGAATAATGTAGTAAAATGTAGCATGTTTAAATATTGAACATGCATTGAATATTTGTATGTAAATTATTAATTTGTAAATGTGTGTGTTAAACTTTAAGAAATGTAGTTTATAAGTATATGTAAACTATGTAAAACACTGTACTGTGTAAGAAAATAAACAAACTAAACTAAACTAAACACATTGTGTATATTTTTTTAAGTTTCATTACAATACATTTTATTAAAATATAGTGTTAATTATTTAAAATATCTGTAAATTCTAAAAAAAAAAAAAAAGTATCATAATGCAAAATTTACAAAATATGATGTGAAACTTCAAAATTACTTTAATATGCACACAAATATGCCAAAAAATATGACCTAAATATGCATATTCATATTGAAAATTTCCTAAATATGCAGTTATATGGACAATAAAAGCCGTTCCATTTTCACCAGGATGCTTGGAATCGGGTTTAAATTCCGGGGTGCGCGGCCAAAGAGAGTTAAGTCCACTTTCTTGTTACTGAGAATTAGAGTGACTTAACACACTATACCAGCCCAACATAGCTTTAGAGATGGATAAACCCATGAGGCACACATCCATACCTCCCGTACAATTTTTAATATGACTTACTGGACTTAACACAAATGTAGAGAACATTTTTATCTATAACTCTATGGACATGTCTCAATTTTTAGGATGGTGGACTTAACTCTCTTTGCCCGCGCACCCCGGAATGAATCGGAAACCTGAAATAATGCAATGGGGAAAATTCGACATGTCATAGAAATCTGCCCCTAATAATAATAACAATAATAATAATAATAATAATAATAATAATAAGGTAAACTGGTAGGCTATCACAAAGTGAACATGCTTTTATTTAATCAGTGATTGCAATTATGATATGAACAAAATAAGTTATTTTTTTTAATCTAGGCCTATCTCCGAGTTAAGCTCCAGATCGAATCATTAAGCAGGGCTTGTGGAAGAGCATACTTAACCTTAATTCAAACTCGTATACATTGATATAAGAAATTCTTAAAATATGTCAACATTTCACAAAATACACTGGCGAAGAACTCTACTTAATTTACGTAGGCCTAATTATTTCACAGTAATATACCTTCTGTACATAAACAGTATTCAACTTGATCAACGAAATAAACATCTTACTAGTCTGATGCGAAGGAAAATGTCATGGCTAACTGTATTGCAAATTCCAAAGCCGTATATGATAAGTCTAAAACAATATGTTGTCAGGATGACCGATTTGCATTTGTTAAATTCTTTCTAATATAGTACCATAAAATATGCACTAAATTGGGCATTACTCCGATACCGGTCAACCGATTTGGTCAAATATCAATAGGTTTCTTCCCATGGACATTATAAACGTGTATACCAAGTTTCAATAAAATCCGATAAAGGGTATTCGAGTTCTCGCGCGTAAACAGACACATTTTCCCGTCCCCCACACAATCTCATAAAGTACCATAGCCTACTGGCACTTAGGCCTAATAATACAGAGAAAAACAGAATACAGAAAGCATAACCGAAACAGCATTTCTTTTCTAAATTCAGCTTTATTTAAACTTCTTGTACTCTATAACTCAGGTCACATCAGGAGTTAAGAATCTGTTTGTACAGGCTAATATTTAGGCTACATTATTCCCTTAGGCCTATATGTTTAATGGAGATAATTTAATTTTTTTTTCCTACGTGTATTTATGTGAGAGATGAAAAAACACTTTTATATTGAGACTGGTAATAAGTTAGGCCAAATTACGTGATTGTTTACTGTGCGGTTCGTTACGAGTATTTAAAATAAATGTGTGAGTGTTTAACAGGTTCAATAAGCACCCAGTATATTTTTGAATGGATTGTCAGTGATATTAATATTAATAATATTAATAATATTAATAATAATACTACTACTAATAATAATAATAATAATAATACTAATAATAATAATGATGATGATGAAATAAGAATGTATATAATTTATTTCAAATTCGGCTTCATTTAGGCTATACTCCTTTGAACATCGATGTCATAACACGAGTCAGGATCTGTGTGAATACCAGTAGGCCATGCAACTACTGATGTGCAACTGTTTTCTGTAGTTGACGTGTTTATGGATTCTGTAAATTTCAACCGATGTTAATTTAAATGGAAATGATACAGCGAGGATGAGTCAAGGTATGTAAATATCCAATTCGGCATTTGCCTTTACGACTGGAGAAACCATGAAAAAACCCATGTCAAATTAGCCGGACACGGGATTTGAACCTGGGACCTCCCGAATGCGAGTCCAAGACGTTACAATCTCGGCCACCTCGCTCCGTACGTTTTTGTTGTTGTTTTTTGTTGTTGTTGTTTTTGTTTGTTGTTTTTTTTTGTTTGTTTTGTTTGTTTGTTTGTTTTTTTTTTCATGTGATAAAAGCTAAATTTTTCACAAAACAGCATTCTTCAGCTACATATTTACCTTCATAAACGCTTAAAATATAATTGGACGACATTCTGCAGAAAGGAACCAACCCTCAAATTTAAAAACCGGAGTAGATGCTAAATTCTTGGTACTGAACTATATTTTTACGTTGTGCAAACTAACCAACCCTCTTATCCATTTATATGCCATCTATGGAACAAACAAAAACATACTGAATAGAGCCAAGGGGCTTTTATTTAAGTTTAAATGCCTGTTTTTTAGCTTAAAAATCATGTGGGTTGGTTCTTTTCTCCTGAATGTGGTCCAATTATTAAGCAAATTAAGTTATATTCACGAAATATCACGAAATTTGTTGGAGTTCACGATATGTGTAAATAAGAGCGAAATTCGCCCCCTTCAGGACAAGAATTGAGAAATGAATACGAAAACATGACTTAATCGTTTCACTGCTATGACTTATAAATGCGTCACTTAGAACAATTGTTTAAAGCAGAGAGATAAAGCTAATAGAGAAATGCTTTAAATCAAATGAGAGGATTTTTATCCACGTATTACATTTATTACTTACGGAAGCCAATTGTTCTACTGAAATTTTCCTCATCGATTTTAGACTTAGAGCCCACTGTTGGTTTCGCTCCGTGATCGCTTATATAGTTATTTATATTCAATTCAATCAATTGTGAACTCCGAGTAAAATATTATCTAGCTTTAGGTCACATCGCATGTAATGCATTGTTAACTGGCTTAATTTTTCTTGACTAATCTATTAATAAACACAAAGGATTACAATCCACCTTAATTCTGTATATATAAACAAGTACCAGCTGATTGTGTTTTGTTTTACTCACTAATCCTACATTATTATTAGGGGGCGGATTTCTATGACCTAAAAATTAGGATATATGCATGCATTTATTACCTAAAAACATTAAAATATGACTTTACCACTTACACATTGTGTATATTTTTTTAAAAGTTTCATTACAATTCATTTTATTAAAATATGTTAATTATTTAAAATATGTGTAAATTCTGAAAAAGAATCAGTATAATGCAGAATTTACAAAATATGATATGAAACTTCAAAATTTCTTTAATATGCACACCAATATGCCAAAATAAGACCTAAATATGCATATTCATACTAAATATGCTACAATAGTTGAAAATTTCCTAAATATGCAGTTATATGCACATTAAAAGCCGTTCCATTTTCACCAGGATGCTTGGAATCGGGTTTAAATTAGTCGGAAACCTGAAATAGTGCAAAGGGGAAAAATATGACATGTCATAGAAATCCGCCCCGTACTAATTATTACTATCGATTTCGTCTCCGCAAATTAACAAATCGAAATTCTAAGCCTAATGTAAAATGTGATAATTTTACCCACGTATTAGGCCTATGTTTATTATTTACGGAAGCCAACTGTTCCTTTGAATCACAAACATACTTTTCTACGACACAAGTGTTCAAAAGTTGGTCCCGCGGTATGAAAAATGTCTCAATTCCGGTGGCGAATATGTTGAAAAATAGCTGAACACTTGCTATATCTGTTGCGATAAATATTTCCATGAAATTTTCTGTTGTTTGTTAGGGAAATTTATTTTATGGACGCGCCTTGTATAATGCTCGCTGCTTAATGTGACATTAATTTGAATACCGGCTACCAGAAAATAATTTTTTGATCAAACAATAGTAAGAAAGAAAAGTTGAATGTTGGAATCAAATCGCGCGGTCAGTTAGCAAGTGACGTAACAAGAGTTGACAGTTATTATGTGGAAAATAAAGAACAAAATTTAAAAAATAAAAAAAAAAGTTTTTAAAAAGCGTTTCAATCAAACCAGTGACAGACCTCTTCAGAGTTGACAGCCACTCACACTAATCATTGTGACGGCAGTAATTATCTCATTTGCCTCCACTCTGGGAGTCACATTTTTCTACGAGCTGCATAAAACTGTTTATCCGTAAGTTTAGTTATGACTCCAATATCATAGGTGTACATCTGATGTTCACTTGCCCAGTTTTTCAAACAAAAAGATTAGAACTTGAACTACATTTAGACAAGTGCAGTGCAAATTTTCAATTTCCGCTTAACGGAGAAATTTTCACTAGAAATAGTATATTGCTATACAAGTGCCGTAAGGCACGTTTACGGGTCGAGGAAACAGATTGAAAACCCGAGGCGCAGCCGAGGGTTTTTAAGTTTTCGAGACCCGTAACGACGGTTACTTATATCAATTTAATTATATTAATTGTGATATTACCTGAAAATATTGTGTAAATACATTCTTGAAAATAGATGTTTATTTCAGAAAGTGATTCGCATGTGTTTGTTGTTATGGGAACCGAATATTTGTCCTGGGGGCCATGCCCATAAAGGCTTGTATTATGAAGTGTATCGTAATGAATTATGACGTAGCGCTTGGACCGTAAGTAATTTAACCTCATCGCAACCGCCCTTAGCAACAAGACTGTGTGGGAATGTCAACTTACGATCCATGTACACAACGTTCGTAAGTACCACTTACTAGCTAAGGAGTGCAAAAATGTTATTTGTCATTCACAGCTTTTTTAGAATATGTGTTTAAGAGACTGTGAATGGATCTTCCTGAACTTTAAATCTATACAGGAAACCTCAATTGACTAAATATAGCCCTAACATACTTAATTGTAAACTATGGCTCACTCAATGGAGATTAAATAAATAAATAAATAAATATCAGAGGTGTAAAATACTGATCTGACCCTCATCCCATGGACCATTCGTCTTCCACTGCTGCGACCGAGGATTGAATCTCATTGGATATTGTTGGTTCCATTTTAAGAAGAACTCGTCCCAAATCATTGTCTATCTACAAAAGAATATAATAGCATTGTTCCCTAATCCGAAAATCTGCACCGACACCAACAACGACAAAGAACATGTGCTTTTTTAGTCGCGTGGGTTTTCGCCAGTGTTGCCGCTGTCATTCACCACTTCTCAAGTGAAGTAAACGTGCTGTAGTACGTATCTGGCAACATCGTACTGGACTGCAGACAAGTGTGAATACTCCTAATTACCTTTCTAAACACTGATTAACAGGTCGAAGAGGATTAGGGTGGCAGCAGGTAGAGGCAGTTCTTGGGAAAAAGTCTTTAATAAATGGCACCAACATTACATGTGGAATTTGTGGTGGACAAACAGGATCGGAATGCTCCCGTTTTCCCTGCAATGGATCATTCCACCATTGCCCGATTCATCATAATCTGATGCTCTTAAACAGAGTGACCAGATTTACCAGGTGCATAGTTCCTGTCTTAAGCAGAATGCCTGAGGGTAAGAGAAAAAAATTTTCGGGACATTTAAATGTTCCTGTTTTGAGGAATTGTTACTTGTGCTGATGAAATTATACGATATGATAGGCTATTTATTGTACTAAGAAAAATACAAAGAGACTGCTAAAAATAAACAAAAACGAAAAAAAGGCATTTTTCTATCAGACTCTTCAAAACACATTCCTTCTTTGGATCCCTTTACGTTCTGTACGTAAGTCCCTTAAAAGTTCGCATCGTACCACAATAAATTAAGCCACAATTCTAATGATATTGCTGAATAAAAATAAAAAAAATCGGGTGCGTGGAACGCCACGCGACAGAAGTGAAACTTGGATTTTTTTAAATTTTTCGATTTTTTCAATTTTGGATTGTTGGACTATTTTAATTTTGGGGGTTTGAACTTTTTAAATTTTTTATTTTTTATATTTTGGATCTCTAAATGTTTTAATTTTGGAATTTTGGATTTTTTCACATTCGATTTTTAAATTTTGGAAACTTTGAAAAAAAAAATTGAATTTTTTAATTTTTTAATTTTGGATTTTTAGTTTTCTCTTTAATTTTGGATTTTTTAAATTTTGGATAAGACTAATCATTGAGTTGTTTTCTGTGTAGTCCGTCATAGCCCCACTACGATACTGTTCGTAACGGGCTAGAGCGTAACGCAACTTTGGGCCAGCTCTCGATTTACTCCTAGAGCGACTAAAGAAGTTTCACTTCAAAAAACACATAAGCTATAGGCCTACCGGTATCCTTCATACGGTGCTTTCTTTTATTCCGCTAGATGGGAATGCTACATGCAACAAGAGAGAGTGTAAATTTTCTACCAGGGATAGTCTATTGCAGGCTTAGAGATTGTAGCAATAGCTTTTTACTGCCATGCTGAAAGTAATATCATTTAATGCTGATTTGTACCTGTTACTGCTTTGGTAAGTTTTGCATGAGCATAGGCCTACTCTGTTTTCAATTTACAGTGCTGACGCCTACAAGAAAATGTGTATACAGCGATGCACTGAAGACAGATGTTCTATGTTACCGGAATTTCTGATTCTTCTTATTTCAACTCCTACCAGGCCTGGTGTGTAGAAGCTATGGGATGCAAAATTCTACATCCTCTATGAGCCACAATATGTTATATCAAGCGTTTTCTGAGGTAATACTTTGAGTGTGATAAGTCGTTCTTCTTCTTTTCAAATTATACATACCTATATAAGGAGTTTGAAAATCGAAAGTTCTTCGTAAGTTAATTTCGAATGTCAAAATACAAAACTCGAGCGACGCCGGGCCTTTTTTAAGCTAATATTCTATAAAGATGCAAAGCTAATTTGCCCCTTAAGTATTGCAAACATCTGGCATATAGGCCTACTCTTTCCATAAATTGATGGCTAAGGTAGAAAACTATTGCATAAATTAAATCCCTAATGGCCGGTTTCTATAAACTCGCGAATTACCTATGGGTAAATTATCCAATGCACAGAATTTACACAAGAATAACACCACACAAACACAAATAATTTAAAGATAAAAATCACATAGGCCTACACTTGTGGCGAGTTTCTAGATAAATGTCCTCTGAATAAATATGACAATGACAGAAGAAATGTTCCTACAAACTCGGGCTAGATCTTTCCAAGGGTAAATCTTCGGGTTAATTTATCCTTTCATGGACGGCTGGATTAAATTTAACCTATCATAGGATCAATAATAATTTAAACAATGAGAATCAAAGCCATCTGAATTAAATTAACTGTACAACTCCAAGGCCTTGCTCATTATATCATTGTGGGTGATTAGGAACTAATTTGTCCATGGATAATTTACCCATAGGTATTTCACAAGTTTGTAGAAACCGGGCATAAGTAAGATAATTGCAGATTCAATTTGTCTTTATCTAAGAAGATAATTATGTAGACAGTTGATATCCGGTAGCTTAGGGGCTAAGGCAGCAGGATCTAGTAGCAGCAAATATTTATGTTGAATAGGCAGTGAGTTGTACAAACAAACCCTGCCAGAATGCCAAGTCATGGCAGATAAAAAGATACTTCAACACTCGTGTGGCGCCAGTCATATTCTCCCTAAAACACTAATTGGCCGGTTTTACACATGACTCAGAAAATATACCTTGCCAGATTTTTTTTCCTTAAAATTTTCACCCATTAACTAGACATCTAAATAGGAGACAGGTTCTCGCGGTCAAAATATGAAATGAACAGAGTTTCTGAAAGTGTCGGGACCTCTAAATAAAGTAATCATTTTGTACAATAAAATTCATTTTTTAAATTTTGATATACGCTATTTAGCATGTCCGAAAATGAATTTAGAAAATCTTTAGCTGAAGTTAATTTAATACTGAATTAAAATTATTAAACGTAGTTACAATAAATTGTAGTTATTGCATTGGTTTAATGTATCATGACCAGGGCCCGGATTCTAATGACATGTCATCTTTTTTATTGATGCTGCATAGACATTGCCAACTTGTAGATAAATCCTAATCATGACCTCTAGATTATAGAAATGCAATTTTATTAGGTCATTTTTTGTCATTTTATGCAATTTTTTATTTTTAGGGCATTTACTTCATTTTTAGGTCATTATTTTGTCATTTTCATGTCATTTGCTTCCTTATTTAGTCATTTTTGTGTATTTACATTGAGTGTATTAACTTTTTTTTTCGTCGCTAGCGGTGCTGTCTTTGAAGTGTTGTTTGTTTAATGCAAGAAGGAAACATTCGACGTTAAAGTATTGTCATGTCTCAGTCGGAAATGAGAATCAAAGAAACGCCAAAATTTTGTATTATATTACTATTGTTATTACATTGACATTGTTATTACCGTGACAAAAGAACATTCACAACATTACAGTTATTTACAGTTTTTAAAATTATGTACAAATTAGTCTATAACTTTGTGTGTACAATAATAATTTTTTATAAATAAAATATCAATTTTTAGGTCATTTTTTATTATTAAGTCATTTTCTTTAAAATTTAGGGTCATTTTATAGGTCATCTTTCAAACAATTTTAGGTCATCAGAATTCGGGCCCTGATCATGACAAACATTCTCCTCACCCTTTCTTTCTTATCCTAAACTAGGAGGTGCCCGCGGCTTCGCCCACGATAATTAATTTTAAGATTATAAATTAAGAGCAAATAATTAAAACATTATATTTATTAACACTTGCATGCGAAACATTCATAGGCTAAGCCTAAACTAAACGATTAATAATTATAAAGAAACAGCTAAAAAGCCGGCTTTAGAGTACATTCCACGATTAAAAAGCGTCGCTTGGTAAAAACGACCTCAGATTTGAGCTCCTTGGGCCAGAAAACCCATGTATAGTGAGTTTCGTCCAAATCGAACAATGTTTGACCATATTTAGGCCTATATTGATTATCCCTCAGCCGTCTATGTTTAAAATTTCAGATCTCTGCTTTCAATAGATTTCGCTGGGCATCGCGGACAGACAGACAAACACTTCCTTTTATTATTATTATAAGATCTCAAATGCATTATGTACTGTGTTTAGAGAAGAAACCTGGCAACTGCTGGAAACCAGAAGTGGCTAGGAATTTCTTTGTCTTTTTATTGAATTACTGTAATGTACCTTTTGTGTCTTTTGTTTTTATTATTTTGTATGTATGAATAGTATTTTTGGCATGCATTGTAATTGGGTTTCCTTCCTGTAGTGTTCATTGTTATTATTAAATAAATTAATAAATATACAAGGTGCCTTCTCACTGGCTGGATTCACAACTCATTACCTACCCTACCTAACCAAGTGTCAAACATCGGCCCCTCAGTCCGAACCCCCTAAAGTTTTAGGTAAAATGAATAAAAGAAAAACACAAAAAAATTTAATGCAAAGACATATATAGACAGATATAAATATAGACAGACACAATTACAATACAAGAATCAGCCATCAGTTAAGTAATATAAGACACAATACCAAATTATATGAAAATACTGTAGTATATAATTGTATGAAATTGTATAATAAACTTCCACAAACACTGAAAGAAATCAGATGCTCAAAAAAATTTAAGAAACAAGTAGAAACTTTACTAACAGTGTAGATGAATATTTGGAAGAACCTAGTTTATAAGTAGTTTATAAGTTATTATATCTTTGACGTATCCAATATCATGTATATGATCATACGGATGAATAAATTATTATTATTATTAATTTATTATTATTTGCTAAAAATATTGTTTTCTATAAGCACAAAAGAGAAGTGTCCTATAAAAACTGGTAGGCTGTTATAGTGTAGTGCTTCTAAGAGGTTCGCTGGCTTTGTGGCTTTACGACTCGGGAAACCATGAAGAAAACCCATGTCAAATTGGAAGGCCACGGGATTTGACCAAAGAGACCTCCCGAATGCGAGTCCAAGACGTTACCATCTCGGCCACCACGCTCGGTTCCTGTATTTGTATTTCACCCCTCTGTTTGTCAGCTTCTAAAAACGTAATAATAATCACTGATGAACTGGTGCTTTCCAACGAAAATTAGGACAATTGGAATAAGTTGACTTCGCAAAAGAAGCCGCCATTTTCCTATTCACACTTCACAGTCGGGAATTGGAGGAAAGTGAACTACCATCTAACTTTGCTTCAAAGTCGTCGACAATCTGGACTTGGATATAATGCAATAGGAATAAATTACCAAGACGCAAGGCCTGCTTATAAAAATTTACAAACATCTGACTGCAGTGTAGTCAAGGCCTTCTCTATTTAATATAATAAATGGAATAAGTCTAATGAGGCCGTGGTTTCTACATTCACCAAACTGCATCCTGTATCCACACAGGTTGTCATTTCTATTTTCTCTCCTGCGGTTTCATGATTGACACCGATGGAATTTGTTGGGTGTAACATAATTTTCATTACAGAATAATTATAACAGCATTTTAAATCGAAGACCCCGGAAAATAATAACGTTTCTGAAATGTTTGCCATAGGAAAAATACTATGAATTAATCTATATTATTGTTATTGTTATTGTTATTATTATTATTATTATTATTATTATTTGGAAGAAACGTTAATATGTAATACTGAAGAAATTGCACTTGTTGAATATTTTAAGTATCTAGGGTCTATTATACAAAAGGATGCAACAACAAATTTAGAGATCCAAAGAAGAATAACGGATGGGAAGAGAATTATAGGAATGCTAAATTCAATATTATGGAGTAAAAATATTTTACATAGAACCAAAAAATTAATATATCAGGCATTATTCCAAAGTACAACATTATATGGCGCTGAAACTTGGACCATAAGTAGACAACAAGCAAACAAATTAATGGTATTAGAAATGGACTTTTGGAGACGTTCAACAATAAAATCCAGGAAAGAAAAAATTCGGAATAATAGAATAAGGGAAATAATGAAAGTTGAAAAGAATATTTTGGAAATTGTAGAAGAAAGACGCTTGAAATGGTATGGACATGTACTCAGAATGACAGAGGATAGAATACCCAAGACATTTTTGGATAATAGTAATAATCAGGGCCCGGATTCTAATGACATGTCATCTTTTTATTGATGCTGCATAGACATTGCCAACTTGTGGATAAATCCTAATCATGGCCTCTACATTATAGAAATGCATTTTTATTAGGTCATTTTTTGTCATTTTATGCAATTTTATATTTTTAGGGCATTTATTTCAATTTTAGGTCATTATTTTGTCATTTTCGTGTCATTTGCTTCCTTATTTAGTCATTTTCATGTATTTACATTGAGTGTATTAACGTTTTTCGTCGCTAGCGGTTCTCTCATTGAAGTGTTGTTTGTTTAATGCAAGAAGGAAAAGTGTTATGTCTCAGTCGGAAATGAGAATCAAAGAAACACCAAAATTTTGTATTATATTAGGGCCTACTATTGTTAGAGTGTATAGATTGACTTGGCACCCTCAATAAACAACGATATAATCCGGCAGACCACAAAAGGAAATGCCGAATTTTGACTCGCCAGTGCCTCAGGGCCAGTATAAATTTCCGTGACAAAAGAACATTCACAACATTACAGTTATTTACAGTTTTTACATTTATGTTCATTTTAGTCTATAACTTTGTGTTTACAATAATAATTTTTTATAAATAAAATGTCAGTTTTTAGGTAATTTTTTATAATTATTAAGTCATTTTCTTTAAAATTTAGGGTCATTTTATAGGTCATTTTTCAAACAATTTTAGGTCATCAGAATCCGGGCCCTGGTAATAATAATAATAATAATAATAATTTCGAAATATCCCATAAGTTCCGGGTAAAATAGTATTTCGCTCGGGGTAAATTCCTCTCTGTAATGAGGAGCCAATTACACCGTAATAGCAGAAGCGTGCTAGATTAAATGAGCATTCAAAAGGACATTTATCACAGCTGATGCGACGGACGATGACGGTTTCAATGTGTCGGCAAGACAGGCAGCACTCACCGGCATCCGTTCTCAATGGTTCCGCCTGCCTGATGGATGACCACTTAATTCCGGCCGACGTCATTATTACGAATACAATAGCGATCACTTAATCTTATTTTCCAAAAAGAAAAAAGAAAAGAAACAAGATTTTTTTTTTTTTTAAAGAAGAAAATTACCAGGCGGCAGAATCTTGAAGTCACGCGATATGGGCAGCTGCAGGGTACGTGAAACGTCTTGTGAATGTTGCCTAAATATAGAAGGCTCCGTATGTTAAGATTTTTTCTATATTATTTTCTTCTGAAATTGTATAACAATTTTATTGCTGAGTACCCTGAATATGTAAATTACAATCTTAAACATTTTAAGAGGAAAAAAAAATTAGATAATATTAATAGCACAATTTTAATTGTTTGGTCTTTCAATGTTTTCAATCCAATTTATTCTATTTGTTTGTAGTTGTAAATGCTATTTTAAACCACTGGTTAGTGATGAAAAATTATTTTTATATACACTGTACTCATAAATTTAGAATTTTTCGTTTGTAGTATATTGCGTATTGATATGTAATTATTAGGGAGCGGATTTCTATGACATGTCATATTTTTCCCCTTTGCACTATTTCAGGTTTCCGACTAATTTAAACCCGATTCCAAGCATCCTGGTGAAAATGGAACGGCTTTTAATGTGCATATAACTGCATATTTAGGAAATTTTCGACTACTGTAGCATATTTAGTATGAATACGCATATTTAGGTCATATTTTTGGCATATTTGTGTGCGTATTAAAGAAATTTTTAAGTTTAATATCATATTTTGTAAATTTTGCATTATAATAGTACTTTTTGAGAATTTACAGATATTTTAAATAATTAACATTATATTTTAATAAAATGAATTGTAATGAAACTTAAAAAATATACATAATTGTGTAAGTGGTAAAGTCATATTTTAAATTTTATTTGTCATATTTTAATGTTGTTTAAGGTCATAAATGCATGCATATATCCTATTTTTTAGGTCATAGAAATCCGCCCCCTTAATAATAATAATAATGTAATGTAAGTAAGTAATGTTAATAAATGTAAAATGTAAAAAAAAATATTAACTAACTAACAACAATTACACAATTACTAGATGGTAACGTCTTTGACTCGCATTCGGGAGGTCCCACGTTCAAATCCCGTGGCCGGCCAATTTGAGATGGATTTTTTCATGGTTCCCCAGTCGTAAAGACAAAAATGCCGAATTGGATATTTACATACCATGAATCATCCTGTATCATATCCATTTAAATTAATATCAGTTGAAATTTACTCCATTAAATAGAAACAATTGACAACCAATAGTTCCATGGCCTACCCTACTGTATAGACACAAATCCCGAACACCTGACATGGCCTCGTAGCTAAAAGGAATAATAAATAAATAAATAAATAAAAAAGAGCTCGTGTTCCATTGAATATATTTTCTGTAAATGTTAATCTGACTGTTTTTAAAAATAAGAAATAGACAATTAATATCATGGAAAAGTACGAGGAGAGAAAGATAAAAGATGAGAACAATGGCATGACTCAAGTGATAAAAGTACTATTTATTACAATAATAAAAAATAATTATCATAATAGAAACGGGAAGACGAAGTGATGGGAATTAATAGTTTATATCAGTGGTTCCCTACCTTTTTCAGGTGGCGACCCACCTTTCCTTATCGGAATACCTCCACGGTCCATCGGTCCATGGTGGAGTAAAAAACCTTATTTGTATCGTATCCCTTCCTTATGTAGGCCTATATATAATTTACCACCAAATATTTCAATATATATAAGCTAATCTATGGTTTTTTGAAGATACAGATTGATTATTGATAAACAATTTGTGTTGTGATTTTAAAATTGTTGACAAAATATAAGCACTTTGTAGCAAAACAGTTATTTATTTAACAATAGATATATGTTTGCAATATATGCACAAGTGTCATACTCACTAGGAAGTTTCCTAGGTGAAGATAAAAACTACAATTATAAAAGTACACAAAGAACCAAAATTCAAACAATTAAAACACAATTTGATTTGTCTCGATTTTTCTGATCTTTCTGATGGTTTCTGATGGTTTTAGGGTCGGTTGGGAACCGCTGGTTTATATAATTTTTTAATTCTAGATTTGAAGAATTTGTGGCTAAATCTGGATGTAATTTTATTTTAGAATTATACAGACGAGGATCGAAACAAGAGCTAGGGGATAGTGAAACATTTGGATTCTACTAAATGTCTAGTTTTGTTCCGTCTAGTGCTGTGTTCATGTGGAACAGCTAAGAATTTTGTCTTATCTTTATAGCAGAAAGAGTATCTAACCTAAGTGTTGAATTATCCTGTAAGCTACAACGTGTTCAGAATTCTTGTGTCCGTCATATATTCAACATACGTCGATATGATCATGTCTCAGGTTATTTTGAGCAATTATCCTGGCTTCGACTAAAGGACAGACACCAACTACACTCCCTAACTCTTCTCTATCAAATACTTAATAAATCTGCACCTAATTATTTAGTCTCCCGTTTCTCACTGTTGTCTTCCCAACATAACCGCGACACGCGATCTCAGAATAACAGCCTACTTTCAATTCCACGCCATCAGACATCTCTGTACTCTGCCTCGTTCACTATAGCCATGACCCGCACCTGGAACTCCCTTCCGCCGGACATCAGGGGTAGTCGGAGTCTACAGATTTTTAAGTCTAAGTTACTGAGGTATCTTCGTTACACAACCTAGGTTAATTTACATTGTACAATATTTTATATCACTTATATATTGCCTAAATTTGTTAATTTCTTAGTTTTAGGTTCCAGTTTTAGTGTATATTATATTATTATATTAGGATTATATACACACACCCAATTACGAGTATATGTAATTCTTAATTCACTTTGTTTTCTCTTTTCATTATTGGACTCATTATTTTCTTATATTTTAATATTCTATTGCTAGCATTTCGTTACTATTATATATGGTATCTAGTGTATTTGTTTTTTGTAGGTATTACTTTAATGTATTTTGTATTTATCCTGGTTTTATGGCCATAACTCTGCCAGGCAAAATAAAACCTTATTATTATTATTATTATTATTATTATTATTATTATTATTATTATTATTATCAATAAATTTGGACGGAATAACTCGGAATAGATTAGTTCAGTTGAGTAGTCCAGTAGCTTTTTAAACATATTTTGATTATGCGTTCTTCTAATAAAGATAATGGAGTAAGATGCTTCTCCATCCAATAATAACTTACCAAACTGAATAATGGAATCGAATAAATAAATAATTCTTAGAGTGATAATGGTCATAGAGTTACGGAGATTTTCATAATCTATAGGCCTAATAATAAAAGGAAATGTTTGTCTGTCTGTCTGTCTGTCTGTCCGCGATGCCCAGCAAAATCTACTGCACGCAGAGATCTGAAATTTTAAATGTAGATGGGCTGAAGGGTGGGCGAATGCACCTTGAAGCCGGATTTTTAATTTTAGCTTTCGTTTGCGAGTTAAGAGTGAAAAACTGGCAGAAAACTTGAATTTTTTGCGCTATGGAAGCATCAGTTTTCAGTAATACATTTCAATTGTCAAATCAATTGCAGGTGGCTTTGCCTTTTTTTTTGGCATGAGTTGGAAATAAAAGCATCGCGATTTCTTTCAATATATCGCATGGAATTATCGATCGCTTCGATTCTGTGAGTTCGCCCTGCTCCATTCGTTTGTTTATAATGTCAAATACAATAGACGCGCTTTCTAATCGTGGAATGCAGTCCAAAGCCGGATTTTTAGTTGTTTCATTATAATTATCAATCGTTTAGTTTATGAATGATTCGCGTGTAAGTGTTAATAAATATAATTTTTTAATTATTTTGCTCTTAATGTTTAATATTCGAATTAATTATCGTGCGGGCACCTGATAATAGCCATATAAAATAATTTAGCCTACTCTTTTGCCTTATTATTAATTTCTCACTTTTGATTTTTTTTTGTGTGTGTTTAACAATATTAATATACTACACAATGTGTTCCAGTAATTATAAATTAAACAGTATAATATTGACGAATCTACTACAACATACACTTAAAACATTTTTTTAGTGAACATATCAAAAGAAAAACACTTCATCCAGGGCTGAAGACGAAGGAAAGGTTCCCATGACACTAGAGGCATTCCCCCTTTGTATGGCAATGCTGATACGTTGCCTCAAATATTCGCCAGCCCTAGGAGCCCCTGTTGCAACAGCAAGTCTTCTGCCTATCTCTGAAGTTAACTTCTTGGCTTCTGCACACCATGTACCAAGTGTCTCGACAGCGAAAACAACAAAATGGTACTGGTCAACTATGTGACAGTACTTTTTCAATTTCAGAGATACAGCAGAAATCGCAGCAGAGCCTGGATTTTTGCAGGTGCCCGGTAAATGTGATGAAGCTAAAGTATCGACACAGGTAGCATCCCATAAAAGTGATTTACCCCTGACCCAAGGGATCAAGGTCAATCCGTCGGGTCTCTTACATCGGATCGACTAATGCCAACTGGTTCCAAGATAGTCGGGACACCAGCAGAGACTAAGGCTCTTTTAATTAGATCATTGATCATGGAATGCCTGGAAAATCTTCCTGTGTTCTTCGGACAGCTTAACCCATGATGGCCGTAAGGGTCAACTCGGGCACCGCACTGGCATAGGTGGGGATGACATAATTTACTACCAAGCCGCAAGCCTACAGCAATCCTGAAGGTCACATCATCCATTAGAGTACCTAAGTTAGATGAAGGTAAAGCTCTCAGCCAGGAGCCAGCTTCGTTTTCACAAATGGCAAGAAAACGTGCTTGGTCAAGATCCGATTGGAGAAGAAGTAACGAGAAGTCCGTGTATACGCATGGTGTTTATATGATCCCACTCTTTCTGTACCTCAGGATGGGCTGGAAAATCCTGTTCAGGGTTTAAAAGTCCCCAACTTGCAAGAGCCTCCGACAAATGGCAGATCTCAACTTCATCACCGTGATTTAAAAGAACAGATTTGACAAAATCAGAAACGCCATGAGCCGAAGCCAAGAAAGCAGGAAGACAAATATCGTTAATCTTGCGTACACCGGAATTCACCGGAATCGAATCGAGAATATCTGCAACGTACTTTTGATACGTGGCTCCTTCCTCTTTTATGCCCACTACTATGTAGTAGTAGACAAAGACATTAACAGAGAACTAAGATTGGAAGCACTACAGACCTGCATCATACCGACACTAACATATGGAAGTCAAACCTGGACGCTGACTAAACAACAAGAACTGAAGATACAAAGATGCCAGCGCAGAATGGAGAGAAAAATCTTAGACATTAAACTAGTAGACAAAGTAAGAAACGAAGAACTGAGGCTAAGAAGTGGTATCGAAGAGGCACATAAACAGGCAAGAGAGCTCAAATGGAGGTGGGGAGGACATGTGGCCAGACTACCTGCAGACAGATGGGCCTATGCCACCACGATCTGGGACCCAAGAAGAGGGAAAAGAAGAAGAGGAAGACCGAGAAGGAGATGGGCTCAGGACTTCATAGAAGTGATAGGACCTCAATGGTCACGAATAGCAAGGGATAGGAGGGAGTGGAAAATCACAATTTTAGGTTTAGAATAAAATGTTGACATAATTTAGAAATTAAAAGTGAAGTGAAGTGAATTAGGGAAAAGTACAGGACACTCATTCTAGACTCAAAATGGAACACAAGCTACACACAGTAACTAACAGTTAAAGTAAAAGCTCAAATCCGAGCATGCACACAGGAAATAGCTCACCCCGTGTGTACAAACTGAGCTAGCCCTACCGAGAGTAGGAGGCCCTTGCCTGAAAAGGATTCAGTGGCTTTTTCTAATTTCTAATTTCTAACTATGTAGTAGGCAATGGGTACCTAGGCAAAGCCCATTTGCCCCATAATTTGAATATGATTTGGAGGTGGTGTCATAGCAGTAAAGTAGGGGTGGCTAGCATGTTCCATTCTATTGTTGTTGCCGAAAAGACAGTCTATTGTAATTTTGTATATCCAATTTCTTACTCTAACATGTTATCTTACGCGGTCAAAGGGTCCTTTTATTTAACAATTTTGAAATTTGGGGAGGTGTTATTATGCGGGTTGCGGCCCGTCTTTTGCAAGGGAACTATTCCAACATTCGTTGCGAGGCCTTGGAAAACCGCAAAAAACCTTGGCAGAATAGCTTGACTTTAGTGATACACCAACTCCACCAAACCACTTACAAAATGAAATCGGACTGCAAAGAAAACAATTGTCGTGGTGTTTATGTAACGAAATTATTAATACAACCATTTACTGTGCCAACTATAGTCCTAGAAGTTTGAAATAAACCTGCGCAGAACGAAACTGTGTAGGTTGCTTTCTAACTATACTGAGTGGACATAGGCCTTTGCGATGTGTGGTGTTTTGCGTAAACATTTGCAATTTCCTGCTGAATTACATTTTTAAGACTGTTAATGTCAGAGAGGACCTACATAGTTGTGAAATTATCCATAAAAAGTCAAAGTTTACTTATTTGGAATCAGTAAGGCATGAAATTAATATTTAGCGAGTTTGAGATCTGTAAAAACATGCATTTGCAAGGAAATCTTGTCTTTACCTATAAATAGACCTGTGATTTTAAGGCAAATGCCTGTTTTGTTCCGTATGAAATAACTTGAAAATTTCTAAATATGTTGACATTTCATGATAAATCACTTATATTTATAGAGTTTTATAGTGCCCTAAAATGCCTATTTGAACCTTTGGAGCCTATTTTTACTATTTTAGTGCCTAAATAACCTATTTTGTACATTAAAATTAAAATCCAACTTCTGTAACTTTTACAATCATTTAATGGACATCCCTTAATGAAGGGCAGAACAGCAGAGGGTGGGTTTTACACAGAAACTTGATTTTCCCAAACAATGGTCGCCAAAGGAATGCTGACTGACGGGGGAGGATTCGCTCAAAACAAGTAGCAGGTATATATAGTAAGAAGGAACATATTGTGTCAATTTTTCATATAATCCAGAACTGTTTTTGTTAATACTGTAGTATATTGCGATACAAGTGCCGTAAGCGATGCATACGGATCGAGGAAATAGTTTGAAAAAACAAGGCGCTCGCGCCGAGTTTTTTCAAGTTTCCGAGATCCGTTATGCGCTTACGGCACGAGTATTGCATGCTATTTTTTGCACGATGATTATTTATATCAATTTAATTATATTAATTGTGATATGAAAATATTATGTATATACATTCTTGAAGATTGATGTTTATTTCAGAAAGTGATTCGCATTTGTTGTTGTTTATGGGAACCGAATATTTGTGCTGGGGGGCCTTGTCCATAAAGGCTTGTAGCCTATTATGAGGTGTGGTGTAAGTAAATTCATAACAGCACGGAAACTCTTACCGCACATAGCAACAAGATTGCATGCGGGAATGTCAACTTACGATCCACGGCAACAATATTCGTAAGTACCACTAATTAGTTACGTCGTGCAAAAATGTATTTTCAATTCTGTATTAATTTTGCAATTATTTCTGTTGAGAATAGGTATAGGCCCACCACGTTTTTTTAAGTAAAAAAAGATCACGTTACAGTTTAAGAGTATATTGTAGTATTTTAAAGTCTATTTTCTGTCTATTTACACTTTTTAAAGCATATTTTAAGTGCCTATTTCCTCTTTTAAAAGACAATTTACTTGTTTTAAAAGCCTATTTTAGGTGCCTAAAACAATTTTTTTAGAGCCTAAAATCCCAGGTCTACCTATAAATAACAAAGAAAATGAACTTTTCAGAATTTGAACTGTATGGCAGGTGTGAAAATAACTCTAAATACTCTGAGATGCAATAACAACAAATATGTCTATCTCACAGCTAATCAGAGTTAAGTGTGGGGAAGCAAGATGCTGCACAAAGAGGATGAGACCCTTGAAATGTGACAAAGAAAAGGGCTCAAGAAACTTTACACTGCTAACACAACTCAACAAATATGAGAGGAAACAGGGGAAGCTGGAAATAATAATAATAATAATAATAATAATAATAATAATAATAATAATAATAATAATAATAATAGTAATAATAATAATAACTCTTGAGCCACTTTGTCTTTTAAAAATCTGTCTAAAAAACCATACTGATTATCCAACTAGCCTAAAGTTTTCGGAATTTAATTTTTCAAATTTGAACAACTTTACAAATTTTCATTATTAAAATATTTTCACAAACTCGTACAAAATACATATCCAGTGATTATATATAGGCTACAAGACTACACCTTTTCAACCTCAATTTCGGAAAATGTAATTTCAATTTCGGAAAAAGTAATTCCAATTTCGGAAAAAGTAATTTGAATTTCGGAAAAGGTAATTTAAATTTCGGAAAAAGTAACTTCAATTTCGGAAATACGAGGGCTATGAAGAGGGTATAGTAAAGTTGGTACCACGCTAGGACAAATGACTCAATCGGAGCGAGATTATGTAGAGAAGTAGCTAGAAGGTGTACCTAAGAGTTCCAAATAAAACAGTTTTGATTTTCACTGTGGTTTTCATTTTATGGCCCATCGAATGTTTTAAAAAATAGCCCTCGTATTTCCGAAATTGAAGTTACTTTTTCCGAAATTGAGATTACTTTTTCCGAAATTGAAATTACCTTTTCCGAATTTAAAATTACTTTTTCCGAAATTGAAATTACTTTTTCCGAAATTGAAATTACTTTTTCCGAAATTGAGGTTGAAATGGTGTAGAAGAAACCCTAATCTACCTCTAATAGAACCCAAATGTCTCACATCGGTAGGATAAAATATAGCATTAATTTTGGTCTCCGCTTTTATAACTCTATAATCAGAATGTACCCTGAGCTCTAAGTTAAGCATTTCCCGCTACTAAATTTAATAGGAGTATAAAAAATTATCTGTTAGCTATGTCCTAGGTATTTACGTTTTGTTTTTCTGTGAAGTCTTTTAAAATTTTTGTCGTATTTTTCATAAGTTACATTACTTTTTTCTTTTTTTCACTCTGCTCTTTGTCTCTCCTACATTTTTCTCTTTGCTCTCTTTGGACTTGAACCCGAGCGCGAGCAACCTTGCTCATTCGGGGGTATTTCTTAATATAAGTTACAACAAAATTTGTAATTTTTTGTTATTTATCTATCTTTTTTTCATAGTAAAAAATGCTTAATTTGTAAATAATAATAATAATAATACCAATAATAATAATAATAATAATAATAATAATAATAGATTACGTACAAATAAGGTACCACTCGAGAGTTCTTTTCTTCACTCCGGTTTGAATAATTTGCATAAAGATAAGTTTTAATAAGTATTATGACTAAAATTTAGGGAAAAAGTGACTAAAATCAGGATTTTTTTTTTCAATTCAGAAACTTTTATCTTCTCGTCTTCTGTCCAGATATATAAAAATAGACAAGTATCTTTCCGGTTGTATGTGAAAGAACATAGGCTAATCTGAGTGTTCGAAAACAGGGGGCTTAGAAAAATATTGGGGCCTAAGAGAGATGAAAACTGCATAACGACGAGCTTCATAACCTGTACTCTTCACCGGATATAGTAAGGGTAATTAAATCACGGAGGATGAAATGGGGGAGGAAAGACATAGGCCTACCTCAAAAGTATTGACTGGGAGACCCGAAGGGAAAAGACCATTTGGAAGACCTAGACATAGGTAGGAGGACAATATTAGGATAGATTTAAGGGAAGTAGGATTTGCAAGGGATGATTGGATGGAGTTAGCACAGAATAGGGTTGAATGGCGGGCTCAGGTAAGCGCGGCAATGAACCTCCGGGTTCCATAAAATAGTAAATATTCCTTTAGCTTTCTGGACATAAGTACGTAAGTATTTAACAAAGACATGAGTAATTAACTAAGATCCTTTGAGTTACTTTAAAGTCGAACCAAGTTTAGTTACGATATCTCGATATAAAGTCCCAGCCGTGACTCAATTCAATGAATAATCATAACAACAAAACGAATGGAAAATGGTGGCGAATATGGTGAACCAACGAAAATGTCTCGGCATAAAATGAGGTCAGTATGCACAGTCAAAAATAACTGTACAGAAGTCATACTTGATACGATTCTTTAAATAAAAAATTGGGTCCTGGGATATCGGCTTTTAGTTTATATTTCCTTGTTTAATACAATACACTTACTAAGTTCCAGAATGAGATTGTGTGGGGGATGGGAAAATATTTGTCCTTCCGTCCAAGTGTCTGTACGCGCGATAACTCAAATACGCTTTATCGGAGTTTCATAAAACTTGGTACACGCATTTATAACGTCCATGGAAAGAAGCCTATTGATATTGGACCAAATCGGTTGACCGGTACCGGAGTAATGCCCAATTTAGTGCCTATTTTATGGTAATATATTAGAAAGCATTTATGAAATGCAATAGTATTGTGACAAAGCCAGAAAAGCCTAGAGCCTGTTAGAAGGAGTAAGCCAGAAAGAACGAGAAACGACGGAGTCTGGAAACATCGCGGCCCTTCTAGTGGACGGGGGGCAGACGAGTGCCAGTGGGCGTGACAGCTGCATGGCTATTGGAGCCGCGTGCCGACGGGTGCGGCCTACTCCCTGGCGCGGTGAGTGACGGTGCGCGCTCGTGGGAGGGGCCAGAGGTGGAGCCACGCGCCCCGCGCGGACGTTCTAGACAGTGCGCGGGCGGAGAACTTTCGGGAGACCGGGTCTGGAATATTCGTCGGCCCTATATATGGGGCCGCGAGCGAGCTGAGCAGTCAGTCAAGGAGAGAAAGTCAGAGACGGCAACGGGGAGTGATGAGTCAGACAGTCAAGGAGAGTTCAGTACAGTGAAGAGTCAGTACAGCAGAGGAGAGGCAGTCCGTGAAGAGCCAGAGGGTCAACGAGGGGACAGTCAGAGAGGCAGTCCGTGAGTAGCGGCGAGCGTCAGCGTCAGAGGGTGAGCTGGACGGAGAGGACTGATCAGCGCGGCCTCAAGTGAGTGTGTCTTGGGAAGCTGAGGAGCCAGTGACCGGAGGGACCCGAGAGCGGAATAGCTAGTCAACGGGGAACTAGTGACCGGAGGGAAGGGTGAACGGAAGAGCTGGTGAGCTGATCTGGGCTGAGGTAGTGCCGTCCCGGGGAACTCGGCGCGACGGGTGGATCGCACAGCGGCAGCGAGGACTGTGGAGTTGACCGGCGCGACGTGGGACGATCTGGATTGGACTGGAACAGTGCTGTAATTGGGACTGAGCACAGTGAGAGTGAGCACTGAACAGGACAGTAACCTGGTGAATAGTCTGGAGTTTCTGGCTGTATTGGCAATTGTTGTAGAAAATAAAGAAGCCTCCATCCTTCAATTATAAACTCGGTGTTCTCATTTTGAACCCCGACGAGCCCTTGTTACACTGGTGTCAGAAGTGGGATATAATTGAAGGAAGGCAAGATGGAGGAACGCAAGATGGAGGACATGTTCAAATCATTTCTTCAGCAGATGACAGAGAAAATGGACGAGCTGAACGAGAAAATGGACCAGCGGAGCACCGAGTTAAGGCAGCAGAACGACCGACTGAACGAAAAAATGGACCGGCAGAACTCCGAAGTGAAAGAAATAAGAGGAATTATAAGGGAAATGAAGAACCTGCACTTAGGCCCGAAGGAAGAACTCGAGCAGGAACTGAAACCGGCCAAGGAAAGATTAAATGAACCGGACAGCGAACTGATGGCCGTGAAGAATGAACTAGAGAGACAGGCCGAGGTGGAAGATAAGAAAGAGCAGGAGGAGGACAGGGCCATCACCGTACCACCAGCTACCGAAGGGGAAGATCACGCCCTGAGTGAACAACAGCGGGACGACGTGGACGTAAGACGGGCACCGCGGGACGACGTGGACGCCGGAGAGACACCGCGTGACGGCGTGGACGAAGGACAGACACCGCGGGACGACGTGGATGTAGGAGAGACACCGCGGGACGACGTGGACGTAGGACGGGCACCGCGGGACGACGTGGACGCCGGAGAGTCACCGCGTGACGACGTGGACGAGGGACAGACACCGCGGGACAACGCGGACGTTGGAGAGACACCACGAGACGACGTGGACGGAGGACAAACACCGAGGGACGTCGTGTCGGGTAGGGGACCGACGTGTGAAGAGGTAGCCAGTCGCAGCGCCATCTACGAGGGCTGTGGGGCCCGGCGGGACGCCCTAGTGGTCAGGGACGGGGTCCTGAAAGGAAGCTGGGAGTCTGCGGACGGGAAGGCGAAAGTCAGAATCCAGGAGGTCCTGGAGGAAGTCCACGCAAGAGCAACAGGTGACCACTCGGGAGCGAACGGAATCCTCGACAAACTGCGGAGAATGTTCTACTGGTTGCACCAATGGAGTGACGCCGAGAGGCGGCGTGAACAACATGACACCTGTGCTGCCAGCAGAGGGCCTAGAACTTGCAGCCGTGGGGCCATGAGGCAATACAACGTGGTAGGCCCATGCTCCATTGTTGATGATGGAAATCGGTACCTGTTGTTGGCCATGAATTAGTTCACCAAGTGGCCAGAAGTCTACCGCATCCAACGACAGCCAAGAGGGAAGATGCCGGTAGTTCACCTGGACCGTCTGGCGGTATATCATGGGGCACTTCGGGACGAAGGCCCTTAAGGAGGGGGCAATGTGACAAAGCCAGAAAAGCCTAGAGCCTGTTAGAAGGAGTAAGCCAGAAAGAACGAGAAACGACGGAGTCTGGAAACATCGCGGCCCTTCTAGTGGACGGGGGGCAGACGAGTGCCAGTGGGCGTGACAGCTGCATGGCTATTGGAGCCGCGTGCCGACGGGTGCGGCCTACTCCCTGGCGCGGTGAGTGACGGTGCGCGCTCGTGGGAGGGGCCAGAGGTGGAGCCACGCGCCCCGCGCGGACGTTCTAGACAGTGCGCGGGCGGAGAACTTTCGGGAGACCGGGTCTGGAATATTCGTCGGCCCTATATATGGGGCCGCGAGCGAGCTGAGCAGTCAGTCAAGGAGAGAAAGTCAGAGACGGCAACGGGGAGTGATGAGTCAGACAGTCAAGGAGAGTTCAGTACAGTGAAGAGTCAGTACAGCAGAGGAGAGGCAGTCCGTGAAGAGCCAGAGGGTCAACGAGGGGACAGTCAGAGAGGCAGTCCGTGAGTAGCGGCGAGCGTCAGCGTCAGAGGGTGAGCTGGACGGAGAGGACTGATCAGCGCGGCCTCAAGTGAGTGTGTCTTGGGAAGCTGAGGAGCCAGTGACCGGAGGGACCCGAGAGCGGAATAGCTAGTCAACGGGGAACTAGTGACCGGAGGGAAGGGTGAACGGAAGAGCTGGTGAGCTGATCTGGGCTGAGGTAGTGCCGTCCCGGGGAACTCGGCGCGACGGGTGGATCGCACAGCGGCAGCGAGGACTGTGGAGTTGACCGGCGCGACGTGGGACGATCTGGATTGGACTGGAACAGTGCTGTAATTGGGACTGAGCACAGTGAGAGTGAGCACTGAACAGGACAGTAACCTGGTGAATAGTCTGGAGTTTCTGGCTGTATTGGCAATTGTTGTAGAAAATAAAGAAGCCTCCATCCTTCAATTATAAACTCGGTGTTCTCATTTTGAACCCCGACGAGCCCTTGTTACAGTATATTGCGATACAAGTGCCGTATTCGATGCATACGGATCGAGGAAGGAGTTTGAAAAAACGAGGCGCTCGCACCGAGTTTTTTCAATTTTCCAAGATACGTTATGCGCTTACGGCACGAGTTTTGCATGCTATTTTTTGCACGATGATTATGTATATCAATTTAATTATATTAATTGAGATATTACCTGAAAATATTATGTTTATACATTATTGAAGATAGATGTTTATTTCAGAAAGTGATTCGCATGTGTTTGTTGTTATGGGAACCGAATATTTGTCCTGGGGAGCCTTGTCCATAAAGGCTTGTATTATGATGTGCCATAAGTAAATTCATACCGCACGGAAACTCTTACCGTACATAGCAACAAGATTGCGTGTGGGAATGTCAACTTACGATCCATGGCAACAATATTCGTTAAGTACCACTAATTAGTTAAGTCGTGCAAAAATTAGTTATCATAACAACATATTGTTTTAGAGTCTTCATATACGGCTTTGGAAGTTGCTATACAGTTAGCTATGACAACACTATTCCTTTACATAAGCTTATCAAACTAGACCGTTAAACTGAGCGAGGTGGCCGAGATCAGTACGTCTTGGACTCACATTCTGGAGGTCCCTGGTTTAAATCCCGAAACCGACGAATTTGACCTTTTTTGTTGTTTGAAGTTTTATGTGAATGTGCGATTATCAAGATATCACAAATCTGTATAGGCTAGTTCAGCTGATACTGGACGATTTTAATATGATTTTTTTTTAAAACTAGACCTTTGTTCTTCCGTAAGCCCATCTTAATGAATTAATTATTCATGCAAATCAGTTCTCATGACAACATATTATTTTACAGTGTTCATATATGGCTTGGGAAATTGCAATACAGTTAGCTTTGACAAATAACACTACCCACATATTCCTTCACATATGCTTATAAAACTAGACCTTTGATCCTCCGTAAGCCCTGCTTAATGAATCGATCTGGAGCTTAACTCGGAAATCGATTACAAAAATAACTTACTTTCTGCATATCATAATTGCAATTATCACTGATTAAACAGAAGCATTCTGGCACTTTGTTATAGTTCTTGACGGTGTAGCGTGGTGGTGCTGTTGTGCTGACAGAGTTGTTCACTTTGCCCAGATGATTATCTGGAGTCTGGATGCTGTCACGACGTCACGATCCCACACTTCATGAAGGTCACTGTAACTTAAATACAGTGTAATTTCAATTACCCGTACGCCAAATATCCGGATCGCTATTCATACGGATCGAAAATATCGGAAAACTTTTAATTCAATTATTAGATACTAGCATGTGCCCGCGGCTTCGCCCGCGATAATTATTTCAAGAATTAAAAATTAAGAGCATAATAGTTAAATCATTACATTTATTAACACCTAAATCGCATGGACTACATACCACGATCAGATAGCATCAACTGGTAAAAGCGACCTCAGATTCGAGTTTCTTGGCCAAGAAAAGCTCTGTATAGTGAGATTCGTCCAAATAAAACAACGTTTGACCATATTTAGGGCTTACAACATTCAAGAGATCGCGAAAGTTTTGTTTTCAAGGTTTGACAAAAATAGCCAAAGCCAACTGTAATTGATTTGACATTGAAATATATAACTGAAAACTTATGTTTTGAAAACGCAAAAAATGCACGTTTTTTGCCAGTTTTTCACTCATAACTCACGAACGAAAACTAAAATTAAAATTCCGGCTTCGAGGTGCATTTTCCGACCCTTCAGCACACCTATGTTTAAAATTTCAGATCTCTGCGTTCAGTAGATTTCGCTGGACATCGAGGAGAATTCCTTTTATTAATATAGATAATATGAATTATAATGATACCTTCTCTAATTTGTCAAACATCCATTTAATTTATTCCAAGCCCACCTGATACCACTGGTAACAATACGTTCTGTGAATTTGTTTTGATAATTCTATGTAAAAAGGATTAAGTATTTTCAAAAACATTTAATTTTTGGCATTTAGAATCAGAATTTTTCAAAATCCTTTCTTAGTGAGCACCTACATTATGAAACGAAGGCACTGTCAAAATTCCAAGTCTCTACCTGTTATAGTTTAGGCTGTACGTTGATTCCTGTCATTCAGTCAGTCATTCATTCAGTCAGTCAGTCAGTCAGGACAAAGCCTTTTATATATATAGAGATTTTTATAGAAA
Organism: Ectobius pallidus; assembly: GCA_964059195.1. Lineage (NCBI taxonomy): Eukaryota > Metazoa > Arthropoda > Insecta > Blattodea > Ectobiidae > Ectobius > Ectobius pallidus. Next base: position 171,049,223 of record CAXKWD010000007.1, read on the forward strand.
CTTGACGTTCGAGAATATTCTACAGTGGTAGGCAAAGCCCGGATTTATGTTTTCATATTTTATAAGCATTTACTTTTCCTTCTATAATTTGATTCAAGATGTGTATGGAGCAAAGTAAACAACCTAATGTGAAAGTACAAAGCACAGTTCACAAGAGTTCGTTTTTTATATTTTTAGTAGATTACATCCACCCTAAAGACCGGACTTTGCTCCCAGTGATTTCCATCTTTTTCTACACCTCAATTAATGACAGAGAATGAGAGAGAAGCGGAGACGGTTGTCACACAGTGGTTCAAAACCCAGGCAGCTGACTTCTACGAAATAAGTGTTCAAAAATTGGTCCCACGGAAAGACAAATGTTTAAATTCCTGTGGCGAATATGTTGAAAAATAGCTGAACACTTGCTATATCTGTTACACTAAATATTTCCATGAAATTTGATTTTGTTTGTGTAAACGGGCCCCAGGGAAACTTATTTTGTGGACGCGCCTCGTATATCAGAATGTGAAGTGAGAAAGTTGTATAGCCCATACTTAGTAGTCAAGACAATAAGGTAAATCGCTGTGGTAACACATTCGATTATCGATTGTTCATTCTTTTAGTATCTCATGATGTGACAGCTAACACAACGACGATTGGTATCAAACAACACAATTATTATAGTATATTGCGATACAAGTGCCGTAAGGCACGTTTACGGGTCGAGGAAACAGATTGAAAACCCTCGGCTGCGCCTCGGGTTTTTAAGTTTTCGAGACCCGTAAATCCCTTTACGGCCCGTGTGTTGCATGCTATTTTTTGCACGATGATTATTTATATCAATTTAATTATATTAATTGTGATATTACCTGAAAATATTATGTAAATACATTCTTGAAAATAGATGTTTATTTCAGAAAGTGATTCGCATGTGTTTGTTGTTATGGGAACCGAATATTTGTCCTGGGGGCCGTGTCCATAAAGGCTTGTATTATGAAGTGTATCGTAATGAATTATGACGTGGCGCTTGGACCGTAAGTAATTTAACCTCATCGCAACGCCCTTAGCAACACGATTGTGTGGGAATGTCAACTTACGATCCATGTAAACAACTTTCGTAAGTAACACTTACTAGCTAAGGAGTGCAAAAAAGTAATTATTATTGATATAATCTGTTACATTTTATTTATGGAATAGTCGTAATAAAGCTCACTCGAGATTACGAGTTTCTATCGTGAGACTACCCATGATAAAAAAAAACCTGCAAATCTAATACAGAAGACTTGGTGAAATTAATTTTGGTTCAGTTGTTTCACATCCTCTGCCTAACCAGGAAATTTCAAAGCAGTCGAATGAAAACCACAGAAAACTCACTCCCTGTTTTTTTATTGAAAAGTTTTGCGAAGTCTTATGAAGGACTGAAAAGTCTTGTGGTATCTAGTGTAATATTGCGAAATCTCGTTCAAGACTCTAGCCGCGTGGATTTCGTAATTTGATGAAAATAATCCTTCCTCAGAAAGTTTTTACTACAAATATAAAATTGCTGAGTCTTTATTTTTTTAATTCAGCTGTATATTATACTCCTTTGAGCATCGAGGTCATATCAGGAGTTCAGGTTTTCTGTGTATACCAGTAGGAGATGCAATTGTTCTGTGTTGATGTTGTTGATGTGTTTATGGCGTCTGTTACATTTAAAATGATAGGCCTATTAATGTTAATGAATAAATGGTTCAGGATGAAATAGCGGGGATGATCCAATAAATCCAATTCGGCATTTGCCTTTACGACTAAGGAAACCATGAAAATCCCAAGTCAAGGTACGAACCCCGGACTTCTTGTGTGTGCCACCTCGCTCGGACTGGATTTAGTGTAAGCATTACGATATAGACGTTTCACAATAATAAATTAACCGTAGCTTTCTTAGAATAATAAACAAAAGAACATCATTATTCATGTTCTGGTTTTCATAAAGATGTGTTCTAATATCGTGCACTGAAGTCATGGCCTGCTTATTTCGTTTCTATCTCTATACCTGTTGATTTCATAAAGAAATGTGCTTAACAAAAATGTCAGTTTTCATAGCCTACACAACTTTACTGTGTTAGGTTTTCATATCTTCTAACTTTGTTGAGATACGGTAGTGTAAAAAAATCGCAAATAATATCAGGTAACATGCTTTTGTTTAATCAGTGATCATTGCAATTATGATATGCAATTTTAAAATTAATTTCCAAGTTAAGCTCCAGATTAATTCATTAAGCAGGGCTAACGGAAGAACAAAGGTCTAGTTTGATAAGCATATGTGAAGGAATATGTGGGTGGTGTTATTTGTCAAAGCTAACTGTATTGCAACTTCCAAAGCCGGATGTGAACACTGTAAAACAGTATGTTGTCATGATAACTGTTTGGCATTTGTTAAATTCTTTCTGATATATAACCAAAAAAGACACTAAATTGGGCATTACTCCGGTACCGGTCAACCGATCTGGTCCAAAATCGATAGGCTTCTTTCCATGGACCTTATAAATGCATTTACCAAGTTTAATGAAAATCTGATAAAGCGTATTTGAGTAATCGTGTATACAGACACATATACTATTCTGGCATTTAGTAAATAAGAGTCAAGTATCCTCTAAGTAATTTTAACAGAAAGACGAAAAAAGCCATTTTATTAGCGAAGGATAGAGGTACGCAAATTCATACTTTTACCCTGTATAGTTAAGTTATAGAATCCAAATTTTAGGGAAGGCAATAAGAGTCGAACCAAGTCCATAATCTAAAAATGCAGTATATGCAATGCACCGTTTACATGTTCAGAAACTTTTGTTGGTTTCTAGGCATTCTAAAACATGTTTTTCCATGTTATTTTGATATCGATTTTTTATCAGACATACAAATAATGGTATGGTTTTGGACAATACTATTATGAAAGTGTACGCATAATAAGTTTCACTTAATTGCTTTTGGAAATAGTATTATGAAAGTGTGATTTGTACGTTATTTCGAGGAATTCCATCAACGAGATTTAGGGATATTATGACTTGCAGATAATTTACCATTTAATAATTTGTAAAATAAAGCTATTATCTAAACATATGGAAGTAATTTATACCATATGGCATTAGACAATACTAAACAATTTTAAAATTGTAGGCAACTATATAATTAATATGAAATAGCAATAAATGAAGAAAAAAAGTCACCATAACTGGATCGATCATTCTTACATAAGAGCTCCGAGAAATTTGCGACGCGCCATAACGCGATTTGTTGTCAGTTCGACGGATATTTCAAGATTATCATTTTACTGTCTCCTATAAACTCTTAAATAGCACGCCTAAATCGCGAAATAACACGAATTCACACAAAAAAAAGTTAACATAACCCCGATTTTATACGAATTTTAGCAAATATTATTTTATTTGGTGGAATTAATCCATTTTTAAACAATATTATCGTAATAATATTATAGGAGAAAAATTCCTCCGACACTGGGATTTTAACCCAGGACCTTTGGCTATCCGTGCCAATGCTCTATGACGAGTGTATATATATATATATACACTCATATATATATATATATATATATATACACACACATATATATACATAGATAACATCGCCAAATAATGACACAGAAATATTGAAATTTTAAAACAAATTTCCCTTAAAAATAAAACCACTTAAATGGACTTATACGCATATAGTGCAGTTATTCATTGCATGGCCAGTCGGCTTCAAACGTTTCGGTGTATCTTTATGTTAACTGATCTGACTAAATCAGTCTTGGCTTCCTCTTTCCAAAACAAAAAGCAACGTTGCACTGACTTCAGTTCTTCCTTCGCTTTATTCAATTCCCACGTGTTATTGTTTATTGTAACTTGATCTCGCAACCGCGCATTTCACTCCACGCGGAGTTGACGAGTAGCTGTCGCAGCCGTCACAGGACATTCTTAGATTTTGATTGGCTAGGGTAATTAGCTGATTGGTGCGGTAAGAATAAAGAACATGGGTTGAGCTGTCGGCAAACTTTTCCTCCTAACGAAAGGAAGCCGCCTGGCCATGCAATGAATAACTGGACTATAACTAAGAACATTCTTTCATAATTTTAACATTAAACTTAATAATAATAATAATAATACTAGTAGTAATAATAACTTATATACACATTTTAAGTATCTTGACAACATAGACCTGTGTAATGTGTGACTAATTTTTTAATCTGTACATATATTTTTAATGTTTTTTAATGTTCTATACATAAATATCAATGTCAGAGTGTCTTGTATGATTATTTTAATAACAGAGGGTATAAGGAGGTAAATACTGTTTAAAATAATTCTCCCTCTGTGGCAAATATGAAATTTATCAATCTCTAACTTATATATATATATATAAAAGGCTTTGTCCTGACTGACTGACTGACTGATTGACTGAATGACAGGAATCAACGTACAGCCTAAACTATAACAGGTAGAGACTTGGAATTTTGACAGTACCTTCGTTTCATAATGTAGGTGCTCATTAAGAAAGGATTTTGAAAAATTCTGATTCTAAATGCCAAAAATTAAATGTTTTTTAAAATACTTAATCCCTTTTTACATAGAATTATCAATTCCAAATCACAGGATATATTGTTGCCAAATGGTATCAGGTGGGCTTGGAAAAAACAATTGAAATGCACTTTTGACAAATAAGAGAAGTTATCAAAATAATTCATGTTATAAATAAATATTACAGAATGAAATCCACTAAAATAATGGAATCACATAACTTTCTCTACCCTGGACATAGAGAAAACAAAACGAGGTATGGTAATGTGTATAAGGAGAGATTACGCGGGCGGAGAGATTGCGCACTCATTGTTTCAATGGGAGGGGGTAGAGTGCGCGCGCCTTCACTTGAGGACGCTTTACCGCTTCAGTAGCTCAGTGTCTGGTTAAATTTGTGGGCCTATTCGTTCGTTCGTCTGGCATTTGTGACTGGTATACTTCTTTGTTTTTCCAGGTAAGTGTCTGAATTTTCATCACAGTTGCTCTTAACTTTTATAGAATGACAATCGATCACAATATTTCAAAAGTAATCAATTTCTGAGTTAGCTAGTAACATAGGCCAACCGTACGATACACCATTGTTTGGTTCTCGTAACGGCAATGTTGCTTTGAAGGTTGCGCGATCTCTCCTACCCAAATAGGACAGATTACGCATTCGCTGCGTAGGAGAGATGGCGCATTACTTCCATTGATTACCATTGTAGGAGAGATTGCGCAGGGAATTTACCTGTATTATTTATGCACGAATAGTAATACACACGTATTTGGATATGATTAAATGTTGTTTTTATTTTATACTACTATTATACTTAGTAGTATTAGATTTTATACTTAGACCTATCAGATTTTTTGTTTCTTTGCTTTAGGTTAAAATGCCGAACCTCTACAAGAGGAAGTCAAACAAAGGAAGCTGGAGCGAAGAAAACCTGTCAGCGGCTGTTCAAGCTATTCAAGATGAATCCATGACAATTCGAGGAGCTAGCAAGAGATTCAGTATTCCGGAATCTACCTTGAGACATAGGCTCAAGAAAAAAGATTTTAAGAAGCGATCAATGGGTCCAGATTCACAACTAGGAATTGAAGCAGAGAACAAATTGGCTGCTCATATTAAAAAACTCCAGTCAGTTGGGTTCGCACCAACACAAAGGAATGTAAGAATGCTAGCATATAATCTTGCTGAAACACTGGGTAAAAAACACACTTTCAACAAAGAACAACAGATTGCTGGAAAAGTTTGGTTTTCCTCCTTTATGCGAAGACGTCCTGACTTAAGTGTAAGAAAAGCCCAAGGTATTAGCAGGGCAAGAACAGAAGGAATGAACAGAGAGGAGGTCAAAGATTATTTTACTCTTCTCACTTCCATATTAACAGAGAATGATCTTTTGGAAAAGCCCAATTGCATTTGGAATTGTGACGAGATTGGAATACAGCTGATCAATGAGCCTGGGAAAGTGATAGCAGAGAAAGGGAGTAAAGGTGTTCACGTTGTTACTAGTGCCGAAAAAGGAGAAACTGTTACCATTTTAGCTTGTTGCAACGCAGAGGGGCAGTTCCTGCCACCTTTTTGTATTTTTAAAGGGGTGTATGCTAAACAACAATACATCAAAGATGCTCCACCAGGAACTGTACTGAAGATGAGAAGAGAAAGTGCTTACATAAATGGTGAACTTTTCATGGAGTGGCTTACTGAGCATTTTATTCCACGGAAGCCTGCTGGAAAAAATTTGTTGATCCTAGATGGTCATGCGTCGCACATGAATTGCCCAAACATGCTGCAAATGGCTTCTGATAACGACCTCATTATCTTGTGTCTACCGAGTCATACAACTCATTATTTGCAACCTTTAGATCGAGTAGTCTTCAAGCCCTTCAAAACTTATTTCAAAGACGCTTGTAGGAAAATGGTAACAGCTCGATGTGGGACAGGAAAAATTTCAAGAGAGGATTTTGGCAGCCTTTTAAATTCAGCATGGTCTCGCTCTGCTAATGTTCAACTTGCCACTTCTGCATTTCGTGCAACAGGAATTCATCCGTTGAATATCGACATGATTCCAGAGCACGCTTATCTCTTAAGTTGTGACCAAGAAGTGAATCAAAATATTTCAGAGGTAGAACTCAACAATCTCCAATCCATCTCAACAGCAGTTGATCATCTGAATCCATCAAATGAAACCAACAATTTACCTGTCGTCGACCAACCAGCCCCTCCAGATCCATTAACTTCATTCACTCCTCAACCATCAACCTCTCAGCAATCCAATGTTACAACCAAAGAAACCCCGACAAAAGTTCTGGAAAAGCTTTCACCTATTCCAAGAAGTTTGATACCCTCAAAATCGAGGAGGAAACAGAGTGCAATGAATGTTACTGATCCACACAATATAAGCGAAAAAAGGATTAAAAAGGAAGCAGCAACAAAAAAGAAGAAAACAGCAGGTCAGGATAAGCAACCTGTAAGCAAAGACTCATTGAAAACTTCTCAAACACAAAAAACTAACATCTTGAAAATGAAGAAACGGTTGGATTTTGAGGCATCTTCCACATCAGAGGAAGACAACGACGAAATGGAACTACTTTCGGACCACGTCAGTGAAGACAATGAAGACGAATGCACTGAATGCCTTGAACTGTACCAAGAAACGACTTCAATGTCTGATTGGGTAAAATGTGTGATCTGCGGCAGGTGGATGCATGAAAGCTGCACCATTTATAAAGTAAAGTGCATCGACTGTGGACGTCGAGAGATTCGTAAAAAAAATAAGAAAAAGTAGAGTTTTCACATTCTAATAACGAATTGTTTGTATTTGTATTGATACATCATGTTAAAGTGCATTCTAAGTGTGTTATTATTGTCTACAATCTCTCCTACCCATGCTGCGCAATCTCACCTTACCAGTGAGGAGAGATTGCGCAAAATATTCTTTTTTTGTTCTTCACCGTTACCATGTTAAAAATAAGTAAAACAGCCAAACAAAAATTATAATTTATAAACAAATGACCAAAGTTATTAGACACACAGATAAATTAGAAAAATAAATAATACTACCTTCCTAATTATTATTTTTTGAATTGTGCGCAAACTCTCCTAGCTTTACTATTATTATATTATATCGCAGGTTTTTGGAGAGAAAAGTATGAAAGTGATAATGCTTTCTGTTTAATTTCATCTCCAAAACGGTTTTATGGTAACATAAGAGTGGGAAATTTCCCGCCTCGATATTACAATTTTATGTTACAGGAATTTCTGTTTCTTCTTATTTAAACCTCTACCAGGCTTGCTGTGCCCTGTACAAGCGATGGGATGCAAAATTCTAGATCCTCTATGAGCCATAAAAAAACTATATCAAGCGTTTTCTGAGGGAATAGTTTGAGTGTAATAAGTCGTTCTTCCTATTTCAAATTATAAATGCCTATACAAGGACCTAGAATTTAAAATTGAAAATCCTTCATAAGTTAATTTCCAATTACAAAATACAAAACCCGGGCGACGCCGGGTCTTTTAAGCTAGTATGATATAGCTGTTGATGACTGAGCAATAATCAGGATTTTATCAATCACTAAGAAGACGTGAAGTCAATCTAATGAAAATTTTAACCCTATTTCGTTTAATTATTGACTTATGAGCACCAAATTGCAATGACTTAATTGCCCTGTAGCGTAAAGATTTTACGTCATAGGGCAAAATTCTCCTAATAAAAGTTTCTTGTCTATGCCCCCCCCTATACACACATAAAATATTTCGGTGTTATTCATTAACACCCTGTATATATATATATATATATATATATTAAAAATAACCAAGCCACCTCGCCAAATAATAACACAAAAATATTCAAATTTTAAAACAAATTTTCCCTAGAAATAAAACCACTTAAATGGACCTAGCCTATATTCATATCTAAGAACATTCTTTCATAATTTTAACATTTAACTTAATAATAATAATAATAATGTCTTGAATGTGTGGCCACCCCTGTCTTGATAGCCAAGTTCTGATTGGTTCTGTCAGTTTGACAGGACTTGTATAAGAGCACTAAACTGATAGTGTAACACACACTGTCCACATATCAGACAGAGCGATCTGAGACCTGTCTGAGCACAACACTCATCTTATGTAACGCATTATCTTATTCTTTGTTTACATTAACTTTTTGTTGTACTGACACAGGCCAAATCCATTCGACAAGTTTTTGTGGACAAGGGGGGATTTGCATCTATATCAACATCTTATACAGAATGTTAATGAAGAACAACTCGCTGTTTGGACATATAAGCATCCATGAACCACAGATTATTGTCTCTGTTGGCCATTACATGAGAATATTATAGGAGAAAAATTCCTCCGACACTAGGATTTGAACCCAGGACCTTCGGCTATCCGTGCCAATGCTCTACCAACTGAGCTAAAGCCAGAGTTCACTTCACAGCGCCAGAATCATTCAGAAATATTGATATTTGTGGAAATTATCAAGGAAACGACATTTTATTGCATGAAACGTGGCTGCCATTTTGAAACGATTATTACCCGTAACTGTAACAGTTTGATAAATTTTTTTAAATAGTATACAATGGTAGAAGTAGTCAATAAAGAGTATGTCAGATTGCAAGATTGTAGAGCAATTCAATGCTGAGGAAAAAAAATGAATTTCACGTATTTTTCACCTATGAATTTCACCCAAAGCTCTTAAAATTATAGGGAGTCTATACCGGATTAAAACCTATCGATACCGGTTTTTAAAAGAAACACTGATGTCTCACTTTTGCTGTCTTATTCAGGTCTGTCCTTGGTATTTTTTGCGGTTTTCGTGTGCCTTCCAGACGTCTCGGTTCCTTGACATCCTAGTTCAGGTGCTGACAGCGTTCTTCTTTATTTCGTCCGCCCAAATAAGTTAAATCTTATTAATGTACTCTCGCAATTTTCTTTACTTTAAGCATGGCCAATACATTTTTCTCACTTCACATTCTGATAATAGAACAAGAGGCCATATTGCAAAGACCACATATTCAGAGTGGGTGGCTTATAACTACCCTTCAGATTTTTTTTTCGAAAAATGTTTCAAATAAAAGTTTTAGCTTTTAGTGTAATCACCCCAAGTGTAAAATTTAAACAAAATCGTAACAGCTAAAATCGAATTTAACCCTTAATATGATTCAATTTCTCAGACAATATACAAACCCAAGCCGGACTGCAAAGAGAACATTTAACACAATGGGTCAAGTGAATAAAAAGCAAGCACTTGCTTTTAGAATTAAGTGTAAGCAAAAGCATTTGCTATCTAGCATTAAGTAATAGCACTAGCATTAGCTCAGTTTTGTGTGAATAATCTTTTACTAGTGCTAGCTAGAAAATGCTGGAAAAATTTAGCCTTTTCTGTGGATCACGGCCCCCTAGATAATTAAAAATAAACATCAATCTAGCAGGTCATGGAAATAGTAGGAAACATGTGTGTGTCTTTAATTGTTATCGACTTCAAAATGTCATCTTCTGAGTCTGAAATTTCTATGATCAGTGATGAAAGTGATAAACAGTTAGAATTTGTTCATATTCTGAAGAATGATAATCACTTTCAAGAGTCCGAACACGCCTGCGATATTTAGGAGTTCTCACTTGCATAAAAGCAGTCATTTCATCTTTTACACTTTCAATAAAATTAAAACTGTAGCATGGGTATAACCATACTTGAAAAATTTGCAGCATTTGCTATGAAGTCAAAGCAGAGTCTTGGTTTTACTCACATCTTTTTAAGCAAGTGCTGGGAAATTCAGCATTTGCTACAACAACTTTCTTTTGTTAATTAGCACAAGCATATTCTATATTTTTTTTGCACTCCTTAGCTAGTAAGTGTTACTTACGAAAGTTGTTTACATGGATCGTAAGTTGACATTCCCACACAGTCTTGTTGCTAAGGGCGGTTGCGATGAGGTTAAATTACTTACGGTCCAAGCGCTACGTCATAATTCATTACGATACACTTCATAATACAAGCCTTTATGGGCACGGCCCCCAGGACAAATATTCGGTTCCCATAACAACAAACACATGCGAATCACTTTCTGAAATAAACATCTATTTTCAAGAATGTATTTACATAATATTTTCAGGTAATATCACAATTAATATAATTAAATTTATATAAATAATCATCGTGCAAAAATAGAATGCAACACACGGGCCGTAAAGGCATTTACGGGTCTCGAAAACTTAAAAACCCTCGGCTGCGCCTCGGGTTTTCAATCTGTTTCCTCGACCCGTAAACGTGCCTTACGGCACTTGTATCGCAATATACTATTATTCACATATTTTGAAGCTTATTCTGTTATTTTCAAGTAAAAGCAATTGCTTCATGATTATTCACTTGACCCAATATTTCAATTTGGCTGAGGCTAACATGCCATGAACTTTCAATATTTATTTTTATTATGATGTCTTGGCAAATAAAGTTCATCAAGACATCTGTCTTTGAAGTGTTCTTTGTTTCATGCAAGAAGGAAAAACTCGGTGTTGAAGTGTTGACATGTCTCAGTCGGAAATGAGAATCAAAGAAACGCCAAAATTTTGTATTATATTACTGTTGTTATTAGATTGACTTGCTTGGATTTGAGAGTGCAAACTACTGTTTACCCTCAATAAACAACAATATAATCCGGCAAACCACAAAAGGAAATGCCGAATTTTGACTCGCCAGTACCTAAGTGCCAGTATAAATTAGCATAAATCGTTACTCTATTTTTGACCAATTTGCACGAAATTTTGCACACATATCCAGTTCAGCCCGGAAAAAAAAAACGCGGTCAATATTAAAATTCAAACAAGTCACAAGCTCTTCAAAATGATATAATTTCTGAAAATATTACACTGAATATTTATAAAATGTAATTCAGTTCTCATGACAACAATGTATTGTTTACAATGTTGACATAGGGCTTTGGAAACCACATAATAGGCCTACTGGGCTTTAACAAATTCTAATAGGCTACTATCGAAGTAATTCATTGGTGTAAATAAATAACGCATAGTAAAATCCACGAAAATAATGCACAATGTGATGCAGTCACATAACTTTCTCTACCCTGGACGTTTCTCAGTTCACATTTTGATGTAGAATAAGAGGTCGTATTGCAGGGACAGCAATTTTAATTGTCTCAGCCTGAGTGTGCCAACGAGTATGCCATCAGAATTCTGTAAAAAAAAATCCTATCCGCTGATACGTTATTTATAGCTGTAGGCTTTGGATTAGTTGAGAAATAGAGATGTTTAGCATAGGCCCTAAGCATGTAAAAGGAGACAAAATAGGATGGAACATTTTTAGTCCTATGCGCGCAGGATATTATGTCTAGACCTGGGATTTTAAGGCAAATGCCTATTTTATTCCTATGAAATAACATGAAAATTCTTAAATATGTTGATGTTTCAGGATAAATCACTTACATTTATAGAGTTTTATACTGCCCTAAAATGCTTATTTGGATCATTGGAGCCTATTTTTCATCTTTTAGTGCCTAAAATGCCTATTTTGTACATTTAAAATGAAATTAAACTGCTGTAATTTTTGCATTCATGGACATCTTTGAATGAAGAGCAGAACAGCAAAGGGTGGGTTTTTCACAGAAACTTTATTTTCCAAAACAGTTGTTGCCAAAGGATTACTGATTGACGGGGGAGGGGGAGGATTAGCTAAAAAGAACAAGGAGCAAGCAGTAAGAAGGGACATACTGTGTCAAGTCGCCAGTGTGTTGACCACACGACCATCCAATATCTGCAGGCCATGAGCCTATTTTCTAGTTTAAAAGCCTATTTTAGGTGCTTAAAACCAAGTTTTTAGAGCCCAAAATCCCAGGTCTAATTATGTCCCACAGTTTGAAAAACGAAAGTCCTCCATAAGTTAATACAAAACCCGGGCAACGCAGGGCCTTTTAAGCTACTAACAGATAAGAATTAAGAACAGAAATAATAATGAAAAATTGCAAATATAACATTTTTATTTTAAAAAAACTATTAAAAAACACCCTAAAAATACCAAAAAATGACCTATCTCTTGTAAATGACGAAGACCATTGAAGACGTATTTTGTAAATGTAAGACAAGACTGAACAATTATTATGTCCGAAGTATTAGATCGCCTAAACTTCCCCTAAGTTTACCTCATCCCTGGCTTAGACCCAACTGCAAAACGTCCTCCAGGGAATTTTGTGCGGGTCAGATTGGAACCAAACCCAGAAGTTTGTGTCACTCCTCTGAGCTCAGCTTATCAGCAATACAAAGTTTTCAAGATGGAGGGTGACAGGGATTAGGACATAAGCCGCTTTACTCCGTCACACTCTTCAAATTAATACAAATTACTCACAACACCAACATTCAAAACTACTATGACATTGTGAATTATTAGTTTCACGATATTCCTATAAGAAGATTGAAATATAGCTAGAATATATGGAAACTAGCAGGTGTCCGCGAATATTTATGCCGGTTGTCGACCAAGAGGTAAGCTAAGTTAGTTTAGCTTAGCTCACATAGAGTGCGGGATTTCATATGTAGTTGTTCCGACAGAACTACATGTGAAATCCTACACAACTGCATGAAATCCCTCACTGTAGTGAGCTGAGCTAAGCTAAGCTAAGTTAGCTTAGCTCTTGGTCGACAACCGGCATTACTCAACTGCTAAGTGTTTCATATAAACCATTTTTGCACGACGTAACTAATTAGTGGTACTTACGAATTTTGTTGCCGTGGACAGTAACTTGACTTTCCCGCACGCAATCTGGTTGCTATGAAAACAAAAGAAATCTCCGTGCGGTAAAAATTACAAAAAGCACAAGTGCCGTAAGTAAAATTATCATAATACAAGCCTTTATGGAAGAACGGAACCAAGGCCCCCCAGTTTATGGCGACTTGAACAGGACAAATATTCGGTCCCATAACAACAAACACATGCGAATCACTTTCTGAAATAAACATCTATCTTCAATAATGTTTATACAAAATATTTTCAGCTAATATCTCAATTAATATAAATAAATTGACATAAATAATCATCGTGCAAAAAATAGCATGCAATACTCGTGCCGTAAGCGCATAACGGATCTCGGAAATTGAAAAAAACTCTTTCTTCGATCCGTATGCACCGCTTACGGCACTTGTATCGCAATATACTATTATTTGACAGAAAAATAATTAAAACGTATTTATTAACAATAGCATCGTTTTTACATAAATTGCAGAAATTGCATAATTTTAAGTAATAAATATAAATAATTAAACGAACAAAAGGAATCTTGTGCTGTCATGTGGACATACAGATTCGAAATGAAAAGATTAAAAGGTACCAACAGATTCATGATGTTACCCAAATCATGCATAAACAAAACGATTGATAATTAATAAAACTAAAAACCCGGCTTCGAGGATCATTTCACGGTTAAAGTGACCCGCCCGGGGAAAAAAAAGGATCTCAGATTAGAGCTCCCCAACCCAGAAAACCCCATAAAGTGAGTTTCGTCCAAATCATTAAATGTTTTCCCATTTAGGCGTGCATTCATGATCCCCTTCTGTCCACCTATGTAAAATATCAGATCTCTGCGTGTCGTGATGTTATAAACAATTGAATCAAGTACGTCAACCGAGCAAGGCCATATTCAATTAATTTCAAAATTGAATACGATCTTGTTAATAGGTGGCGTTGGATGTATTCATAACATCACCGCCGTCTCGAAAATTACACGAGTAATACAGTCTAGAAGGCAGTGCATAACATAGCCTATATACCTACCCTTTCTTCCCGGTTGCTATGGCAATTAATTTCACAATTCAATACTGTCTTGTCAATAGGTGGCGTTGGATGTATTCACAACATATATATATATATATATATATATATATATATATCCACCCTTTTCTTTCCCGGTTGCTATGGCAATTAATTTCACAATTGAATACTGTCTTGTTAAATAGGTGGCGTTGGATGTCCATGGCAACAAGATTCCAAATATTACATTAAATGATGTTAGATAGTTCAGTTTTGTCCAAGTCACAAAGCTTTCATTGAAAAATGACTTTCTCGAGCTGGCTTTATCGATTGAGAGCAGACATAGTTATAAAGATGATCCACCCCCCCCCTCCCCTCTGACATCTGTAACGCGTAACTTCAATCCTTGGGGAAGTCCATTACGCCACAAGTTCCCTATTAATATTCACCGCCCGGACTCAATCCGATTCAACAAGAGAAGTAGAAAAGAAAGAAAAGGAGAATAATTCAATTTGTGAAACAAGAGATGGCAAGAGAGTCCCCCCTTCCTGTTCTTCACGACATCTTCCAAGTTTTCTTCATCAACCAATTCTTCGGTAAAATTTGCAATTCCCCGTCTGATAACAGAAACAAATCTGCAAGGAAAAAAACCTTTGCGCTTCCCCAAAACAAAATTTTAAAGAATATCTGCTATACAGCTGTTTTATTCATAAAACGACTTAAGGAAAAGATGTTTTCCTTGTTACATTAATACGAATTTTTTTATCCTTTCAGAGCTGAATTTATATATTAATACAGTAGAACCCCTATTATCCAAGCTCCAATTATCCGGATCACTTGGTTGCCGTTTTCAAGTTTTTTTTTTTTTTTTTTTTTTTTTTAAAGCGAGCATTAAGAAAGCCTCTTTCAGGGCCGATTATTTGCGAAAAGCAAAACTTTTAGCCGACTATTTCCCCACTGGTGTTAGATATTGACCAATAGACTAACGTTTAGCAATTCCTCGGATATACACTAATCAC
The DNA here is from genome assembly GCA_964059195.1 of Ectobius pallidus. NCBI lineage: Eukaryota > Metazoa > Arthropoda > Insecta > Blattodea > Ectobiidae > Ectobius > Ectobius pallidus. The sequence goes on from CAXKWD010000007.1 coordinate 171,064,517, forward strand.
GGCCTTTTATCTTACAATATTCATGTGGGAATCGCGATGATGGCATTTTATCGGGTAAAATCATCTGCTCGTTACTGGACACATAGCCTAAGCATCAGTGTGCCGTGATTAATACGTCACATGCTACCATTAAGAAGAACGAAAACAGTTTATTTTATACAACATAACTTGTTTGGAAATTGAATTAATAGAAATGCACATTGATTAAAAACACAATTTCGATTCGGTGCAAGCCAGTTGGTGTGCTTTTATTCTGTTCTGCTCTTAGCTTACCTAAAACTAAAAAAACTAAACTCCGTGGCGCTACATCCCTGGAGGGACTTGGCCTACCACCCGACCGCTGCGTCATCTCCCGTAGGCAGATGGCAGGATTGGGGGGCATGTGGTCAGCATGCCGACACCCACGGCCGTTAATGGTGGTTTTCTTGACCGGAACCGCTACTTCTCTATCAAGTAGCTCCTCAATTTTGAATCACGAGGCTGAGTGCACCCCTACCAGACCTCCCTACCTCAGAATACCTGGACTAGGTTAACTATGTCTTATATGCACCATTGGTAGCACTGGTCACAACATGGTAACTCGAATCGATTCATGGATGGTTGATTCATAGTAGGCCGTGATCTCGCAGCTGTTAGTTTTGTTTTTATACAACAAAGCACGAAAGTAATTATTATTTGTATAATCCGTTTATGGGACAAATTTTTATTGCTGAAATAGTTATTTATGCTATTTTTAATTGTAAATTATTAACAGATACACGGTAATAGCAGTAGTAGGAATAATAGTACTTGTAGTGGTTAACATGATATAATTATTAATTCGTACGAAAGGGAAGAGAACTACAGTGACATCTGGTGATATCCTCTATACTCTTTACAACGTGCCAGCACCTTTTTCTTTGCCCTTAATGGGTTCAGCCGTAAAATAAAAATTTGCATAGAAGGAGAGAGTTCTGTTAAACATTTTTTTATTTATTTATTTCAGCTGTGTTTATACTCCTTTTAGCTACAAGGTCATATCAGGAGTTCGGGATCTGTATATGTACAGTAGGGTAGGCCATGGAACTATTGCTTGTCAATTGTTTCTATTGGACAGGGGCGTATCCAAGATTTCTTTTCGGGAGGGGCTGTGATAAGCCTAACATTATCATCACTAGGACTCAGAAGTTGTTTATCTAAAAATGCTTGAAAACAACCTTGAATTTATGAAGATATGACATTAAAAATTGAAAATATGACTTAATATTTCTAAATACATATTTAAAAAAAAGGATTATACAGTAGTATAATAACAATTAAAAGTATTTAAGTATTTTATATAACTACTGTAATATTATGTTTTCTTTAATTGTACGTTTACTACATTTATTAATGAATGTCTCATAGCTAAGGAATTACTAGATTGCTTTGTAATGTTGAAAAAGTTCATTCTGAAACAAAATAGGCCTAGGAAAAAATGCAACGAAAGAATGAAATTTTCCTAAAAAAATGGTTAGTAGAGAATAAAATGCCGAACCTTTTATGAGTCAAGACGTGCAATTAAATTGTCTACTATCTATGAAATTAAAGTGCCCTTATGATGTGCAACATACTAGCATTAGTTAACGTTTCGGGGGGGGGGGGGGCTGCAGAATGGAGAATATTTCAACTGATATTAATTTAAATGAATGTGATACAGCGAGGATGAGTCATGGTATGTAAATATCCAATTCGGCATTTGCCTTTACGACTGGGAAAACCATGAAAAAAACCCATGTCAAATTGACCGGACACGGGATTTGAACCTGGAACCTCCCGACGTTACCATCTGTTTACGATTCAAAATAAAATTTAAAAAAAAGTTAGTAAAAAAAAGTAAAGGAATACCCAAGAAGGATTTGCTGTTGTTTTAATTGTTAACAAATGCCTGCAGTAATTCACACATTTATGGCCATGACGAGACAAAAGAAGACAGATTTTCCTACCAAATAAAATTTCACCGCTTACTAAAAATAATGCTGGCAACATGTAGAGGCATTAAAAAGAGAGAAGGAACGCTGTGGGCCATGAAATTGGATCGACAAGCAGACAGACACATTCAAATCGCAGCTCCCGACTGGAGATTCGTTGCTTTGCTGGAGAAATTTTACGGCAGGGGCGGAATGACATGTACAAGTCTTATGAATAGGAATCGGAAGTTGAAGACCTAAAAATTGCCTAAAAAGACCTAGAAAATGGCCTAAAATATCATAAAAAGAAACTAATAAAATCAGGTAAACTGATATAACAAAGTGTCAGAATGCTTTTGTTTAATCAGTGATAATTGCAATTATGATGTGCAGAAAATAAGTTATTTTTGTAATACATTTCCGAGTTAAGCTCCAGATCGATTCATTAAGTAGGGCTTACGGAAGAACAAAGGCCTTAAGTTTGATAAGCGTATGTGAAGAAATATGCAGGTAGTGTTATTTGTCAAAGCTAACTGTATTGCAACTTCCAAAACGGTATATGAACACTGTAAAACAATATGTAGTCAAGAGAACTGATTTGCATTTGATAAATTCTTTGTAATATATTATCCTAAAATAGGCACTAAATTGGGTATTACTCCGGTACCGGTCAACTGATTTGGTCCAATATCAATAGGCTTCTTCCCATTAACATTATAAATGCGTATACCAAGTTTCATGAAAATCCGATAAAGCTTATTTGAGTTATCGCGCGTACAGACACATTTTCCCGTCCCCCACACAATCTCAGAAAGTACCATTCTGGCATTTAATAACAAAAAAAGGAATGGATGTTTTTTTTAGTTGATGATTCAAATTGCATTTAGAAATAAGAATGTTCAAAACGACTTTTTACTCTAAGACAAACTTTGGAAAATTTCCTACAACAATAACTAACTCGTAGGCAATGGGCCTTTTGGTTGGATTATTGAAGACGTTCAGAAGTATTTAGGGTCTGCGTATGGGTTTGGCAGCTAAAGATAACCTGGACAAAATTATCATAGGTAATCCCACGAGAGTTTACGAATTTATCTGATGAAACTCGTCAACTCGAGTTGGATTTATTAGGACTATTCCATGAATAAAATGCAACGGATTATATAAATAATAATTACTTTCGTGCTTTGTTCTACAAAAACAAAACTTAACAGCTGCGAGAACACGGATACTATGAATCAACCATCCATGAATCGATTCGAGTTAACCATGTTGTATCCAGTGCTACCAATGGTGCATATAAGACATAGTTAACCTAATTCAGGTAAGCTAACAGCAGAACAGGATAAAAGCACAGGAACTGGCTTGCAGCGATTGGAAGTTGTGTTTTTAATTAATGTACAATTATATTATTTCAATTTCCAAACAAGTTGTGTTGTATAAAATAATATGTTTTCGTGCTGCTTAATGGCAGCATGTGATGTATTAAACACGTTGATGCTTACGTGTCAGTGACGAGCTGACGATTTTATCAGGTAAAATCCCTCTTCATATTAATAGTAAGCATTTTATAAGATAAACGTGATCGTGATTGGTCTATATCCGAGGAATTTCTACAGTTATTGGTCAATATCAAACACACGGCGTATGAGTGGAATAGTCAGTAGAAATCATGATTATGGACCCATGTCTTCCATAAAAAAAATCGGGTGCGTGGAACGTCACGCGACAGAAGTGAAACTTTTTTAATTCTTGCATCTTTTCAATTTTGGATTTTGGATTTTTTAATTTTACATTTTTAGATTTTTTTATATTTTAGATTTTTTAATTTTGGATTTTTGGATTTTTTAAATTTTGGATTTTTAATTTTTTAATTTTGGATTTTTTAAAGTTTTTAAATTTTGGATTTTCAATTTTTTTAAATTTTGAATTTTTTTATTTTTATTTTTTATTTTTGGATTTTTTATATAATGGTGAAGGGCTCACCACGCCACTAGCTCGAAGCAGTAATAACCCACCACTCAATTCCTCATACCTTTCCCCCGAGTGCTCCCATTTTTTAAATTTTGGATTTTTTATTTTGGGTAAGCCTAATCATTGAGTTGATTGTTTTCTGTGCAGTCCGAAACAGCCCCACTACGATTTTGTTCATAACGCAACTTTGGGTTAGCTCTCGATTTGCTCCTAGCGCGCGTAAATAAGTTTCACTTCAAAAAAGTAATTTGCGTTGGAAATATTTTAGGTGTTTTTCAATTCACTGTGCACATTTGGTTCAATGGAAATCCGCCTCTGACGTCGTGTCGCACTGGGTATTGTTACTATTGACTACACCTGCCAGGGTAGAAAAGAAAACACGTACAATATAGGAGAAAGGATAAGCGAAGACAAGATAATTCTTCAATCTCTCCACACAATCAAAGCCAAATCCATCGAGACACGAGAGAAATAGAATATGTGATGACTTTGTATTGTTTCGTGTGTTCTTTTATTTTCAAGAAAGAAAAGAATTGCCAGAAACCTTCTTCTCTCCAATGTGGTGTCAGAACAAAATCCTTTCTATCAATCTGTTGTTTCTTTTCAACTTTCTTTCTTGAAACAACGCAGCTATGCACGTGCTAACAACAAACAACTCTTTCCACTTATTATAATACACAAAGGATCTCTTATCTTATCTTATCTTTGAAGCATTTCCTAACGAGAAATACTAATTTAATAATTAAGTAAAACTCTTTTTTACTTCAATAAAAGAAGATTCTTAACTCAACCAGTGAGTATTAATTTTTTATGTGGGCACAAAACACAAAATTCCAGCAGAATTTCCAGGATAAAAAACAAAAATTTCCAGGCGTTGACCAAATTCCAGCAGAATTAATTAAGACAGGTGGGGATAGATTAAAATCAGAGATCCATAAACTCATTCTTATGCTTTGAAGAAAGGAAGAATTGTCAAAGGAATGAAAAGAATAGACAGTGCACGCCGCTTATTGTGATCACTTCGGGACGCAGCTAATCTGATAATATTATCCGACTGATAACAGTAGCCGAAGGAATTAAATGAAAGTTAGGTTAATACAGTAATAGACAGCAAGAAATACAGTGCACGCCGGTTATTGTGATCACTTCGGAGAGCAGCTAATCTGATAATATTAACCGACTGATAACAGTAGCCGAAGGAATTAAATGAAAGTTAGGTTAATACAGTAATAGATAGCAAGAAATTCAGTGCACGCCGCTTATTGTGATCACTTCGGGACGCAGCTAATCTGATAATATTATCCGACTGATAACAGTAGCCGAAGGAATTAAATGAAAGTTAGGTTAATACAGTAATAGACAGCAAGAAATACAGTGCACGCCGGTTATTGTGATCACTTCGGGGAGCAGCTAATCTGATAATATTAACCGACTGATAACAGTAGCCGAAGGAATTAAATGAAAGTTAGGTTAATACAGTAATAGATAGCAAGAAATTCAGTGCACGCCGCTTATTGTGATCACTTCGGGACGCAGCTAATCTGATAATATTATCCGACTGATAACAGTAGCCGAAGGAATTAAATGAAAGTTTGGTTAATACAGTAATAGACAGCAAGAAATTCAGTGCACGCCGCTTATTGTGATCACTTCGGGACGCAGCTAATCTGATAATATTATCCGACTGATAACAGTAGCCGAAGGAATTAAATGAAAGTTTGGTTAATACAGTAATAGACAGCAAGAAATTCAGTGCACGCCGCTTATTGTGATCACTTCGGGACGCAGCTAATCTGATAATATTATCCGACTGATAACAGTAGCCGAAGGAATTAAATGAAAGTTAGGTTAATACAGTAATAGATAGCAAGAAATTCAGTGCACGCCGCTTATTGTGATCACTTCGGGACGCAGCTAATCTGATAATATTATCCGACTGATAACAGTAGCCGAAGGAATTAAATGAAAGTTTGGTTAATACAGTAATAGACAGCAAGAAATTCAGTGCACGCCGCTTATTGTGATCACTTCGGGACGCAGCTAATCTGATAATATTATCCGACTGATAACAGTAGCCGAAGGAATTAAATGAAAGTTTGGTTAATACAGTAATAGACAGCAAGAAATTCAGTGCACGCCGCTTATTGTGATCACTTCGGGACGCAGCTAATCTGATAATATTATCCGACTGATAACAGTAGCCGAAGGAATTAAATGAAAGTTAGGTTAATACAGTAATAGATAGCAAGAAATTCAGTGCACGCCGCTTATTGTGATCACTTCGGGACGCAGCTAATCTGATAATATTATCCGACTGATAACAGTAGCCGAAGGAATTAAATGAAAGTTTGGTTAATACAGTAATAGACAGCAAGAAATTCAGTGCACGCCGCTTATTGTGATCACTTCGGGACGCAGCTAATCTGATAATATTATCCGACTGATAACAGTAGCCGAAGGAATTAAATGAAAGTTTGGTTAATACAGTAATAGACAGCAAGAAATTCAGTGCACGCCGCTTATTGTGATCACTTCGGGACGCAGCTAATCTGATAATATTATCCGACTGATAACAGTAGCCGAAGGAATTAAATGAAAGTTTGGTTAATACAGTAATAGACAGCAAGAAATTCAGTGCACGCCGCTTATTGTGATCACTTCGGGACGCAGCTAATCTGATAATATTATCCGACTGATAACAGTAGCCGAAGGAATTAAATGAAAGTTTGGTTAATACAGTAATAGACAGCAAGAAATTCAGTGCACGCCGCTTATTGTGATCACTTCGGGACGCAGCTAATCTGATAATATTATCCGACTGATAACAGTAGCTGAAGGAATTAAATGAAAGTTAGGCTAATACAGTAATAGGCAGCAAGCAATGCAGTGCACGCCGCTTATTGTGATCACTTCGGGGCGCAGCTAATGTGATAATATTAACAGACTGATAACAGTAGCCGAAAGAATTAAATGAGGGCTATTTATTCAAATATGACATAATACACTACGAAACAGATTTAAAAGCTATTTATTCATAAAATAATACGTAACTGTATCAATGAACCACTCGTAGGCTAATACAGTAATAGACTGCAAGCAACTATTTTACAACCAGTAACAAAGATTTTAATTGTTTTTACTTTCCTTTAGGAGTCCATTAACCAATACTCCATAATCAGTTATGAGTGTTTTTGCAAGTCTATACTGATCTGTGGTGAACACCGCGTAGCAAAACATCTAACGCCTGCTGTTCAAGTCTTTTCATTTTACAATAGCCATCACTGCATGTCAACACTGTTACATTCATAAATCAAAAGCTGCAGCTTAACTGAGGGGTGAAACATGTTTTAATGCTTAAAAGAGAAAGTTATGTAATGCCACCCCTCGAACTGGTCATCCTGTGAGCTGGGAACACTACCCTTACTCCCAGTACAACACAATACAGTTGAGTTAGAAATGAAACCCTTAAAGAAAATTGAATGATGTACAGTATTTGGAAATAAAGCCGCAAAAAGGAAAATGTGATAACACAAACCGAATCTTTGACCAGAATAAACAGCATTTTTTCAATGTACGAGTATTAATCCGTACGGGACTTGATGAAAGTGATAACATTACCCGATTGATAACATTAACGCGATTACATTACGCGGCGTTTACTGTATTATTATACGATCCATAAAAATAAAGACAGGGCCGAATTTAATAGCTATAGAGGAATTTCTCTCTTATCAATATTCCATAAAATTTTGTCTAATATAACTTACTTGCTAGGGGTAATTTGAAGGGCATGTCAATTCTGAATAATAGTTTTTTTTTTCACAGTGGGTGTCCTCGTCATAGGCGTAACCAGGCCGACCATATGTGGGGGGGGGGGGGTGGGTTATAACATCTGGAGAGGGGTGTTCCGGGGTCCTCCCGCGGAAAATTTTAAAAATTAAGATGCACAATAACGAGTTTTAAGCTTCCCACGCTTTAAACTCATGTTAATTAATTTATAAGCAGATTTTTTTTAAAAAAGTGATATATCACGATAATGAAATAAATAGTACAATTTCCCCTTTTTTAATCAATGGGGGGGGGGGTTCAAACCCCCCTCGTTACGCCTATGGTCCTAGTAGCCTAATATCTAGGCCTACTTAGTTATTAAATTGCTCTCTAAAACCAACTAGCCCTTAGTATAAGCAAATGTGCAAAATTTAAAGAAATCGTTAGAGCCGTTTTCGAGATAATCGCTAAAAACAAAAATTTCTTTATGTGAAGTCGTCTTAAAAATAAGAGAAACTTCTCGAAAACCTTCGTGTCACATCTTCAGAAAGTATTTGTCCCAAATACAAAACTTTTTCTTCATATGATTTTTCGATCTGGAGCTAGACTGTTCACAGATACATACAGACATGTCTCCGAAAATAGTATTTTTCGATTCAGGGAGCCTCAAAACGTGTATTTATGTTAAAAACTAGACTTCGAATTTGGGGGTCAAACACAATACATCCTCTACCTACAGTACCTATGATACGGCCAGTGGAAGTATATAACTAATTATAAATAACTAGGGCAAGGCCTTTAATGACCATAAAATAGTGAAAAAATGCAAAAGAAAAAATGCAAAAGAAAAAATGCATTTAAGTTATGACCTAAAAATAGTGAAAAAATGACCCGAAATCTTAAAATAATGACCAATAAATTTACCATTATTACTTATAATTAGTTTTTTCTTAAGTAATGAATTGCTAAATACAGTTTATGACGATGCTTTATATATGAATTTACAAAATAAAACACACTTATTTTGTTACTAAAGAAATCAGTAAATTTATACTATAGTACTTGGACACCCTTAGCGAAAAATAAATTCCTTCTGAACTGGCATGCCCATCAAATTGCCCCTAGCAAATATGTGCCATTTAAAAAGAAAGAAAAAATACTTAAGTTATTGCTAAAATGCCGAAAATTACCTAAAATGCCGAAAATGATATAAAATGCTGAAAATGAACTAAATATGCCGAAAATGACCTAAAAATTGCCAAAAAAACACCTATCTCTTAAAAAATGACGAAATACGCAAAATAATGCAAAAACAAATTGCCCTTCTTTAATTAATTATTTAATTATATACATTTATATACATTGGAGCTATCTTTTAACCTTCATATAAAAAAGATGCAAAATCATCAAATGCCTTGCCCTATAAATAACAATGGATAGTTTACAGAACTTTTTAATTTTGTGTCATTTTTAGGCCAAAGCATTTTTATTTCGCATTTTTACCTATTTTTTTATAATAAACGTTTGCCGTAATAATAATAATACATCCATAGGTTACCGACCCTCAGTTGGCTTGCGTGCCACAAGCTGCAGATTATCGAGCCCAGCTTTATTCATGAAAACTAAAGGCTGCGGTATTAATTTATACAAGGTTTTCTATTATTGGTCTCAGAACACTTCTTCTGCCTCATTAAAACCCCGACTCGTAAACTTCTCCATCATGTTGAGCCACCCCCTTTCCTCCCCCACCGCCCCCGAAAGCCTTCGCTGTTGATTGGCTGTCGCTTCAGGAAGCCTGACGGAAAATTAAAAAGAGAGAACTCGAAACAAAAGGAACTAAAGAAAGAAAGAAAATTAGAATTATCAAGAGTTGGTGGCAAAGTTGTGACATCATCTTTAATAAGTTATATCCAGGCCCTGTTTCGTAGAATTATGTTACACTAGTGTTATTAGTAAGTTGCTTATATCAAAACGTTATAAAACCACATGAACTGGCTTGCGCCGAATTGAAACTGTGCTTTTGATCAACGAACATTTATACAGTATTATTAAAGATCTACTACTCAGCCATTTCATAAAATATGGGCATTTTTCCCTCAAAGAGAGATGTTGTATGTATTTATTTATTCACACTGCAATTGGGCTTTGCCCGGTGGCAGTGGTATCAATTACATTTACATTACAAGAAAACATTAAAAATTATTACAGATACCCATTCTAATAACTAATAGGCTAACCTAATATTCCTAACAATTATTATGGAATTAAATAATAAATTAGATAAAGAAATTAAATATGAGTTAATTAAGAAAAATACTTAAATAGATGCCAAATTAAATATATAAAAAAAAATTATACAAATACACTACCTATCAAGTATAATACAGTAATCATACACTTCTAACTAAACAGATACAAGTTAAAATAATTGATTATATAGCTTAGACAGAAATAAAAGAGCAAAGATACTCATACTAAACAAAGTGGCTGCACGGAATCTAAATTACATATTTTATCAAATTATTATAAAATTATTTTATAAAATGTTATAAAATTATTGTAATAAGGTGGTCAAATATAAGTTTAAAACCTCAAATTCACTGAATATTAAGGACTTAGGTGCATCTGAAGTGGTTTCATGTGTAAAATCTGTCGATATACTTATTTATTGCGTTGAGTTACTTTTTTTTGCCATTTTTAGCATGATTTTAACACTTTTTAGAGTAATCAGCTATGTCCATTTTGATTTGAGAAAATATACATCTTAAGGTACAATTTGGTATAAGATTAACTTAAAAAATTATGTGTGTTTAATTACTATGTAAAATAACAAACAGTGACTTTTTGCCCCACCCGTAATGTTGATAGTTTTATTAAATTATTATTGATGAGTTAAATAAATTTTCTGACAACCTGGAAACAGTTTATAATTTGTATTTAATCCCTCATACCTTCATTAATAACAACATTAAAATTCTAACATTAATAGCAGGATAGCAAATGAACTGTTTTTGTGCATCATTAAAATCATTGTCCAAATAATGTCCCACCCGTTATAGATTTTGAAAAAAAAAATTTAAAATAAATTTTAAATAATGCTTTGCATGTAGTGTGGAGGAGAAGGCATTGTAAATTTTACAGAATGTGAAGAACCAATTCTAGTTTATTATTTATAAACAATAAACAAATATCCGGTCATGAAAACCACCATTAACGGCCGTGGGTGTCGGCATGCCCCCCAATACTGCCATCTGCCTACGGTAGATGACGCAGCGGTCGGGTGGTAGGCCAAGTCTCTCCAGGGAAGTAGGGATAGTTTTCATAATAGGCCTATGCTGGAATGTCCCACCCGTAATTATGAAATGGCTGTACTACAGTCTGCATGAAGTCTGCTCCATGTTGCGACACAGATTGTCTTCCTGCACTCTGATTGGCTGGCTATGAACACATCTACGGACCACATAACCTGCGATGCAACATTCCATTAATTCCATGCAGAATGCTAAAGAATCGCCCATCATCGGTTTAATCAAATTTTATCCCTTACTAAAAATGACAACGAAAAGAAGAGAGTAAATTATAGGGAGAAGCTAGATTCCAAATATTATAGGCCTAATAAGATCTATTTTACGTACGTGTGCACTTCAAGGTTTTTATATTTGCTACATTTTGTGGCACAAACTGACTTTATAGGCTATACTCGCTTTGATCATTGGGGGCTCTGCCCCCAAACCCCCATTTCTATCCCTAGCATGTCTAATGATTTGACAAAGTGTATTGCAACTTCCAATGCCCCAAGCGAACATTGCAAAGCATACCGTTGCCATGGAAACCGAGCCATTTTCCGGGGTTTTAAGGGGCTACAAAAATAAACTTTTGGGAATTTTCCTGTGGTTTACAGCCTAAAAGCTACCAAATTTCAAGTTTCTAGCTCATCTGGAAGTGGGCAAACATTAATGTCAGTGACCCGAGCTAAAAATTAAAAAATAAACTTTTTGGAATTTTCCTGTGGTTTACAGCCTAAAAGCTATAAGCGCACCAAATTTAAAGTTTCTGGCTCATCTGGAAGTGGGAAAACATAAGGTTTGTTCGCAAAGCAGTCAAACCAGGAACAAATCGTTCGCGCATGCGCTCTTTCTCCACACGCGTTCGCAAAGCGAGAATCCTTGATTCTGATTTCAATCTTCTGTTCGCAAAGCTCTCACGGACAGTTTCTGTACTATAAGAAAAATTTGCAGGCTCTACAATGAATTGTTATCAGAGACATGCGCAGTAACCTATTTTCACGCGCCTGACTCCTCCCTCCAAATCCTTGCTCCAGATTTATAAGCATAGGCTACTTATATGTATGAATAATGGAAGATAATTAAAAGTTTCCCAAAATATAGATTATATTGTCCATGTATATTGCATTTATAACATGTCAAAGGGAAATATATATTTTATTTGCATATCATATCGATTAAACGCAGAAACTATCGATTCCAAATTCTTCTAACCGTTCGCAAAGTGCAAATCACGGGTAAGTTACAGACTGGACATGCGCAGTACAACAAATTCTCAAGCGGTCACGGATTTGCTTTGCGAACAAACCTTATATATCTACCAATCTAGGCTCTAAATAACATTACAACCTAAAATAGACTCTATTCTCTATTGTGTGTTGCAAGCTACACCGCCCCGAAAACATTAGTATGCAAGGTTCAAGTATTCGGATGGTATTGGTATGACCTAGCTTTCAATCCGTACACAACACATAATGGTGCATTTTACGCAAAGGAAACACAAAGAATTGCTTGATAATCAGACATTTCCGCAGTAAATACAAGGGAAAATGCTTCCCACGCATGGATGGCTTGTTGGGCAGTACAGTAGCGTATCCACGGGAAGGTTATGTTTACTCTCGTGGTCGCGATAGCCATTTTAATTGCACAAATCTTGTCAAACTTTATCAATGCTGTTCTTACCTTTGCTGAAGCCGTGCTGACTCTGTAGCAGTATCAAAAGTCTCCACACAGTTTCCACTCAATTAGACCACACTATTTAACACTGTAAATAAAGTAATTAAACACTAATTAACTTCAAATTACTGTCATTAACGCATCACTTCCACCCGGCATCAGTTACACAAAACGACACTGATAGCGTTTTGTTCTGATATCTTGAATCATGGGAACATCTTAGATAGGCAGAAGACGATTGGAATACCAGGTGTCGCCAGGGTTGCCCTGAACGCTCAAGGTCACTCATGGTGTAGTCTACCAGACTAGTAACACCGCAAATATCTACTTTCTCTACCCGTACCATGCAGAGCATGTATTGGAAATTCTAGAGAGTTATCATAGGCAACTGCAAGCCACGAATTACATAATATATGACTATTTAATAATAATAATAATAATAATAATAATAATAATAATAATAATAATAATAATAAGTAAATGTTCAGTCGCGAATAGACTCCCATGAGTCAAAGCGACTAAAAATAAATCATATTAAAAATTAAAAATATAATAATAATAATAATAATAATGTATTGAAAATTAATTATTTGAATAGCACACAGTCAATGAGGCTGTTTTCTGTTAATAAAAGATGACCAGTTAATGAACATACATTATTTAATGAACATGTATATTTATTTAAGTACTGCTTGCTGAAATGTAATATCGAAGATTATAGTTCCTTCGAAAACAGGGGGCTTAGAAAAATATTTGGGCCCAAGAGAGATGAAAATGGGGACTGGAGAAAACTGCATAACGACGAGCTTCATGACCTGTACTCTTCACTGGATATAGTAAGGGTAATTAAATCACGGAGGATGAAATGGGCTGGACATGTTGCGCGCATGGGGAACGAAAGTCATATCTCCAAATTATTGACTGGGAGACCCGAAGGGAAAAGACCACGTGGACGACCTAGAAGCAGGTGGGAGGACAATATTAGGATGGATTTAAGGGAAGTGGGATTTGTGAGGGATGGTTGGAGTTAGCACAAAATAGGGTTGAATGGCGGGCTCAGGTAAGCGCGGCAATGAACCATCGGGTTCCATAAAATAGATAATATTCCTTTAGTTTGCTTAGGAATTGTCTATTACCATATAGTTATGATTTTAGAAGAATGGAATATATTTCTGTAACTTCCCAAACAGGGGGCTTAGGAAAATATTCAAACCGAAAAAAGATGAAAACTGCATAATGACGAGCTTCATAACCTGTACTCTTCACCAGATATAGTAAGGGTAATTAAATCACGGAGGATGAAATGGGGGAGGAAAGACATATCTAAAAAAAATACTGACTGGGAGAACCGAAGGGAAGACCATCTGGAAGACCTAGAGAATAGACCTGGAAAGACAATATTAGAATAGATTTAAGGGAAGTAGGATTTGCGGGGGGATGGTTGGAGTTAGCACAGAATAGGGTTGAATGGCGAGCTCAGGTAAGCGCGGCAATGAACCTTCGGGTACCATAAAATAGATAATATTCCTTTAGGTTGCTGAGGAATTGTCTATTGCCATTAAGTACGTAAGTAAGTAAAACATGTCAATATAAGCATGGAATTGCCCCCTAGTTCTTGCTCTTTCGGGGTTTCAGGACGTAATTTAAAAAATCCCTTTAGGCAGGCCTACAGGCGGAGGTAGATTTCGAAGTGTTTTTGGTTTAATTTATTGTCGCTGCATAGCACTCTTCTTCTTTAGCCTTGGCATGGCAAACCTGCAGTAATAAGAACTGAATTCGGTAAAGAGGAAGAGCCTACAAACATTTGTTTTGACAACAAGAATAGGATATAATATTCTGGGAGGCCGTGCGCAAGATTAGCAATGAATAAAATTAGCAAAGCCGCTAAACAAGACAAAATTATGATATTATAATAATTCTTTTAAGTGTTATTATTTTCAATCATTAAAATCTCGCGTCATATGAGAGCTATCAAGAAACTGTTTATTGATTTGTAGAGTACTCAAGAGCTTTTCAACGATACCCCACAAGACGTGGTTTCAAAAGTTTCGAATTTTCATCCCCCACCCCCACCCTCACTCGAACCCCCGAATCGTTGGTGTCACTGTGAACTCCATAGGGAGTACTCTAATTTATTCAAACAAAGTTTCCCTCTATACTTGATAGGGGCCGAGATAAAAATGTTTTAAAATTTCAACCCCCTCCCCCGACCACCCCCTTGGACCAATTTTGCTCATTAACGAACTTGTCCGAACTATTGGGCCTAGAAATAACATATTAAAATTTGGTTCAAATATCTTGAAAATTACGGCCGCTAGCGTGTAAAGATATATACAGTATTTATATAAATATCACATTTTTTTTTTTTTTTTTTTTTGAACAGGCGGTGGTTTCGTACTCAGGGGAGCATGAAACGTAAAGATATGAAAGAATTTTTCGAAAATCATGACATGGTATCCATTGCAATAGGTAGATTTTTCTTCGAAATCTACCTAAAAAATGGTAATAATAAATTATTCAAGTTTTATTACATTTAAACAGAATTTGCATTTTTTTTTGCAGAAATATGTCTTAAAATGTAATCTTTTTATTTACCACAAAATAGGATGCATTTGAGGGTTAAGAACGAGTCTGTGCGAAGTATCCAGTTTCATAGAGCTGAACTGTACACCTTAGTGTCCTCCGACTATACCAGCGCCTCCAGGGAACCCCCCTAAGTCTCGTTGTTTCATCTTTCGTCCGCTGTGAATCCATATAACACTATTAGGCGTACCTCCGGATCATTTACCAACAAAATAGACTCTGAAACCCACTAACTGGAACACAATTATCTGCAGAGTGGATGTCCAGGTAGAGCGAGGAGCCCTCAAGGGACTCTGCTAAACTCATCTGCATCCTACTTGGTCGCTTTCCATATAACAAAAGAGAAATGGGTTTATAATTGAATGTGGAAGAGACCTCGTCTAACTTAATTTAGCATGATATGGTCGAGGGGGCTTTGGATGCATGTGTGTATTTTGTGGAAAGATAAAGGGGGCGATGTAACAGAGTTATAACAAACAAACCCATCCTAGCGTGGATTTCTCTTCTCGTTGGCCCGGAGGCAACACTCTTGGAAAACAAACGGCATATAGAGAACCCGTCGAATCGTAACTAAAATTCTTGTAATATCCGAATTGTATATATACTGGCTTTAATCAACTCCGTCTTTGTACCTAGGAGATCAGAAAACCGTGAAATTAACAGTATCCCTGTACCTTAGGCAACTCTTTCTACAACAGTGTATTACAGGGCTGATACTTTTCAAAACAAAAAAACTGCGTTCATTGATTTTCCAAGATTTGTTTATGAAAGCATTGCATAAAGTCACGAAAATGAAACTAGGAAAATTGTATGCGTTACGCTCACATAATTATCTCTACTCTAAGCACGAGCATCATTCGCGTTCAGAAACTCGTAGTCTCGAGTGGGACTTACTAGGATTATTCCACGAGTAAAAGGTATCACATTATACTGTATAAATAGTTATTGTGGGGGCCACTTTTTAAATATTTTTTTCCCCAAGAACTTCCCCTACCTGCTGTCATCCTAATCCTCTTAGACCTGTCAATCAGTGAATAGAAAGATAATGTTGAGTCACAGCAGGGAAAGGCAAAAAAATCGCGCATAAACGATGACATTGAAAGGGTACGGGCTGCTTTTGTAAGAAGCCCGAGGAAATCCATTCGTGAGGCGGCAAGACAACTGCAAATGTCAAAATCCACAGTCCATGGGAGAGTAGGACCTACACAATGGCCACCCAGGTCACCTGACATGACCCCACTGGATTTGTTTCTCTGGGGTTTTGTGAAAGACAAAGTGTATCGCACGCCTGTGACCCATAATGCAGATATGCGTGGCCGAATCTACGATGCAATAGGACTAGTCACACCGGAGATGCTTTCGCGTGTGTGACACGAAATTGAGTATCGGCCCACAAATGGTGCTCACATAGAGGCTTATTACAACTCATCGTGTTTCTCTTTGTAATCGTGAAAACATCACGTCAATAAATGCAATAGTTTCATATATATAATTACTTCTTTTTCGTCAGGTCTTTCCCGGACACCCTGTATAAATAGTTATTGTGGATGCCACTTTTTAATTTTTTTTTCCACAAGAACTTCCCCTACCTGCTGCCACCCTAATCCTCTTAGACCTGTCAATCAGTGAATAGAAAGGTAATTGGGCGTATTTAGGTTACATTTGTCTGCAGTCCAGTACAATGTTACCAAATATCTACCACAGCACGGTTACTTCACTTGAGAAGTGGTGAGTGCCAGCGGCAACACTGGGGAAATCCACACGACTACAAGAGCACCCGTTCGGTGTTGGGGCACATTTTCGGATTAGGGAACAATGCTATTATCTTCTTTTGTAGATAGACGATGGTTTGGGACGAGGCCTTCTTAAAATGGCACGAACAATACTTTCTTACTTGTATTGTTTAAAATCAAATCACCAAACTGTCGGATCACGGCATAATAAATTAATGTAAAGTGCCATGAAGTGCTGCACTTGCGCAGGCGAGAATCCGCTAAGAAACGGAATTCAGTTGACAGTGTTTATAAAGTTCTGTTACAAAGCATTTATGAAGTAAGAAATAAGTCTTACATAAAACTCATCTGTTTACAGAAGATGTTTAAAATATTCCTGTATCATATTCATTAAAACTGTATATCAGTTGGAATTATCAGACGCTATAAACACATCAACAATAGAAAAATGCACGCCAATAGTGAAGTTACAGTTGGTGCCACTTTAAGAAGCCCTCGTCCCAAGCCATCATCTATCTACAAAATATTATACTGTAATAGCATTGTACCCTGATCCGAAAATCTGCAACGACTTCGATTCTGACAAAGAACAGCCTATCTTGTAGTCGCGTGGGTTTCCCCAGTGTTGCCGCTGTCATTCAGTACTTTTTAAGTAAAGTAAGTGCTGTGGTACGTATTTGGACTGCAGACAACAGTGAATACGTCTAGTTACCTTTCTTCTTCTTCTTCTTCTTCTTCCAGGTTATTTTACGACGCCCCTCTCACAGTCTTGGAGTATCAGCGTCATAAGGAGTTTATTGTAAGAAGGGAAAGTATATGTGGGAGGTTGGTACTATTGTTTGTTTAAACTTTCATCTTGCAGTTAGTAAGGTGTTTATGTAATATATGGCTCATGTGTATTTCATCGTCATGTATAAGTGATGTAATAGTCCATGGTCCTGTACCTTTGTATTTATAAATATGATAATAAAGTTGGTCAATTTGTTGTTTGAATAAACTACATCCAAAAAATATGTGATTAATGTCTCCTATTTCCCCGCAATCACACAGGGGGGTTTCTAATTTTCTTATTTTGTGTAAGTATTTGGGCGTAACAGCTACATTTAGTTTAATTTTAGAAATTAAAGAAACATGTGTTCTGGGTATTGCAGCCTTATAGAACCATGGACGTATGTGTGTGTTGGATATGTGTCGTTGTCGAAGGTCTTGTATATGTTGTTTGGTTATATCTTGAATGGGAACTAGAAAAGTGTGTTGTGTGTGTGATTGTGCAGACATTTTGGCAAGTTTATCTGCCCTTTCATTACCCGTAATGTTACGGTGTGCTGGTATCCAAAGGAGTGTGATTTGATTGTTATGTTCTGTTTGTTTGTGTATGAAGTATTTACAATTTGTTTCCCACCACCCTAGAGTAGGGCGGGGGTTATACTTAACTATTTGCTGAATAGCACTTTGTGAGTCTGTACAAATGATAATGTGTGTATTGTGTGTATGGATGGAGGCAAGCGCTTGTCTAATGGCAACTAGTTCTGCAGTGTAATTGGAAAAATGTGGGTGTAATGAAAAAAGTTTGTCAGTGTGTGTGTTCGAATGGTAATAGGCTGCACCTACTCCACCAGAGATTTTTGAACCATCTGTGAAGAAAAGTTCTACGGAGTGAATGTTATGTGTTATTTTATATTGATCAATATACGTATGTAAAGTGGATGAAGGATGAGGATCATGTTTGTGAAATGATGTCATATCAGAATGTATTGAGTGTGCATGTAACGAGTAGTCTATACAGTATGCAGGTGGTCTTGGAAAGGTTTGTTTGTGTTGATGTGTGTAGTATTGATGGAAGATAGGAATAAATGGTGGAATGTAGGGTAAGGCTTGAAGATTATTGCGGCAATATTTGTTATACAAACTGAGAATTTTATTGTAAAGAGGTGACTGGGTGCTAGAAAAGAGTTTTCCTGTAATTTTATGAGTTGCTATTAGTTGTCTGAGAGACGGAGGATAGAAACAAATTTCTTGTAAAACTTTCACAGTACTGGGGTTGCCAGTTATACCAAGAATGCGTTTAGCTATTGAGTAAACTTGCGAAGTGATTTTTTGTTGCCAATATTTTGTGGGATTATAAACTATAACATTGCCATAATCGATTTTTGATTGTATCAAATTATGATATAAAGAGATCATATGAGAAGGATGAAAACCCCACTTGTTCCCAGCTATGTATTTAAAAATTTGGCTGGCTGTGGTTATATGATTGTGAAGATGACGATAATGTATGTTCCATTTTAGATTATGTGTGAGATGAATTCCTAAATACTTAACTGTATCTGTTATTGGTATTGGGCTGTTATTAATGTGTAATTTTGGTTGATGAGTCATTTTGGTGGTATGAAAAAGAATGGTATGACTTTTGGAGGCATTTATGTTAAGACCAAGGTGTAATATGTAATTATTGAGTGTATTTAGATCAGTTTGTTCCGTCGTACAGTCAGTTTTGAATATTGTGCGATTAACTCTGGAGTAAAGTATCATGTCATCAGCATATAGCAATAATTGACTTGTGATGAAAGGTGCTTGTGTAAGATGTCTTGTGTAAATAATAAACAGGATAGGACTCAGAGCAGAGCCTTGAGGGAGGCCGGAGGAGGTAGATCGAGTGGACTGGAAAGAGAAAGAAGGTTGTAAGGTGAGTTGTCTGTCTTTAAGTAGTTGTTCAATGAGTGAAATGAATGGGGGTGGAATATATAATTTGCTTAAAAAGTCTAACATTATGGGTATATGCACAGAGTCATATGCATTGCTAATGTCAAAAAAATGGGCTAAAAGGGCTTTTCGCTGTGCCCAGGTGTTATATATTTCAGTGGTGAGATGAAGGAGTGCATGGTTAGTTCCTTGTCCTGGTCTGTATCCATATTGATGTCGAGGCCAAAGTCCGTAGCGTTCTAGATGAAATATAAGTCGTCTAGTAAGTATTTGTTCAAAAATTTTTCGAAAGGTGTTGCTTAGTATGATAGGACGGTAGCTGGAGACTTGCGTTTCAAGTTTATTAGGTTTGAGTATGGGAAGGACATGGAAATGAAGCCAAGAAACAGGAATAGTTTGAGTGTTAAGAATGTTGTTGTAGGTTTGTAGTAGTATTGTCTTTGTAATAGGGGGAAGATGATTGATCATGTCATAAGTGATTTTGTCAGGTCCTGGTGCCGTTGAACGTTTATGTCGTTGGAGAATAGAATTGAATTCAGAATCAGAGATGGGAGCTATCAAAGGATCTAGAGGGTGTGTAGAAAGGGAATGTGTAGTTGGTATTTGGTAAGGTTGAGGTAGAACAGAATCAGGTGCTATATTGTGTAGAAATTGTTGTTGAAGGTCAATATTGAAATGAATATGATAAGTTTGTCGGGGCCTCTTGTTAGTGAAAAACTTAATTTTTTTCCATGCATCAGAAGTCGAAGATGCCCTAGTAATGTTGTCACAGTATGTTTTCCAGGCTTGACGTCGTGTGTGTCGTAAAGTGCGAGTTGTTCTAGCTGTTTCTTGTTTTAGAGTAAAAAAGTTTTGTTGTGTCGGGGTGCGTCGAAAGTTGGATAGGGCTAGTCGCCTTTTGGCAATGGAATGAGAGCAGTCAGAAGTCCACCAAGGAGGTTTTAGTCTTCGGTTAGGGTGTTTAATAATATGAGGTGAGAGGTGATTATGAAGATACGAGGTGATGAGATGATGAATGTCTTCAAAAGAATGATGTGATGTAGACTGTTGAATAAGGAGAGCTGTTGAATGAGTGATGGTTTCTGTGTAATGAGTCCAATTGTGAATGCGTGGTTGAATAATTATGGGAGTATCAGCTGTTGCTGTGAAATTTTTGTTTATGCCTATGAGAAGCGGGAGATGATCACTGTTCATTGTGTCATGTGCTGGGAGCCAAGTGGTATGTGGATATAGGTGAGTGGAGATGAAAGTGAGGTCAGGAGAGGTGTTGTTTTGATGTCTATTGCCAAGACGAGTAGGTTGGTCTGTATTTAATAGAATTAAATCTGAGGTGTGTAGTGAGTGTAAGAATAGCATGTTGTGTGAATGTGACCTGATTTGTTGGGGTGTAAGAGAAAGATTGAAGTCTCCGCAAACAATTGTATTGCGAGTAGGGGAGATAGCAAAATTGTTTTTCCAGAAGGTAGAGGTGATGTGATTGGTGTTTGTGTTGTATACTGCAATGATGTCTATGTGTGAGAGAGTAATTTGAATAGCTTGAAATGTTTCAGTGTAGTTGGAGACTTTATTAGTTGAAGTTACGGACAAATTTGGTTTCAGAAGGATCATGAGACCACCCCCATCTCGTGTCCGGTCATATCTAATGATGTTGTATGGGTGTAGTTTAAATTTGTGTGCAGGTTTGAGCCATGTTTCTAATATAATGATTATGTCTGTAGGTGTGTTTGTGAGAAAGTTTTTAAGTTCTTGTGATTTGTTCCTTACACTGCGGGCATTCCATTGAAGAATGGTGAGGGAAGGATTATGGGACATAGTTTACATAGATATGGAGAAGGATGCTTTCATAGTATGGAGTAATGCTTCTAGGGTTGATTTATCAGGGGTAGAAAGGGACAGGATGCTTTGTTGGAGATCTTTAAAAGCTGCCATAAAATGTTCTTTGTTGATAGTGATGAAATCTTGGGAAGGTTGACTAGAAGAATTGGACAAAGCCAAAGAAGCAGGTCGCTCCTGGTTAGTGCGGGTGATAGGAGTAATGGGATGGGTGTCTGCTTTCCAGTGTGGAAGCCAGAAAGGTTTATTTTGAACCACTTGCTTTGAGGTCTGGTTTACTGTATTAACTTGATCTTGTTTCCTTCTCTTGTTAGACTGTGGCTGCTGAAGAGGAGAAGAAATGTGTCGTTGAAAAGCCATAGGTGGTTGTGGTGGAGCTGGTGGTGAGTTTAGGACTTTGGGCACAAAAGGCAAAGATGCCGGGGAGCGTGAAATTGAGTTTGATAATGCCACTGAAGCATAAGTATTTCTGCCTTTCGTTATTTGTATTGCTTCATATCGTGTGATATGGAGGCTATTAATTTTCTCTTGTATGGACACTTCAAGTTTATAACTTGGACATGACTTTGTTCTGGTGTCATGAGCTTGTGCACAATTAATGCATCTCGCATTGGTTTCTTGACAATTACTGGTAGGGTGAAGTGCAGAACATTTAAGACATTTGGTTATGTTACGACATATAGACATGGAGTGTCCAAATTTTCCACAGTTGTAACATTGCTTAATCCGCTCATTATATTTCTCAATTAGAAATCTATAGTAGAAAAGAGTGAGGGAAGATGGTAAGATTTGAGAACGAAAGGTTATTAAACATGTCGTCGTTGGCACATACTGTATTTCACCTGATTCATTTAACGTTTTTCGATTGAACCGGTAGACATGATGAATTGCAGCTCGTTCAGGTGTGCTGCCATGAGTTTTAATGTCTTCAGTTGTAATGTCTAGGTCTATATTTTTGACCACACCTTTGGTATGAACATGTGAGAAAGGTATGTAAGATATTGTATTAAAATTCTCATCAAATGAGGAAGTAAGGAAAGCATTGGCATCATGGTGGAAAAGGAACTTTATTTCAAGTTTGTTTTTGCCGATCTTACGTATATCCTGTATGTGTATATTATTTTCCTTTTCATACAAAATCCTTCCGAGTTTCATAGGGTGGGCGTGAAAAATTGATCCTTCTTTGGATTCAACTATTACAATATACGGACTAGCATCCTGGTACAAGTACGTTAATTTTTGCTTTTCTCGTGGAGGACTAGCAGGAGATACTGATGCAGTTTGGGTATGATTTTTATTTGATGTGTTTTCAATGTCCATTTCAGAGTCAGTGGATATGAGAGTGGTTGGTAATTCCATCCGAGTGGATATATCAGTGTCAGTAGGATTCATAATGCACCGTACGTAAGTTATTTAACAATAAAAAAAAAAAAAAAAAAATGTGAAGTTTAATGAACACTCCCCACTTGGGGAAAGAACAAAAAGTCACGAATATATCAGCTCCACACTGTCAATTCGCACTCAATAAAGTACCACCTGACATTAACTTAACACTCCATACACTAAAAAGTCATACGCTTCACAAATCACAAAAAAAAAGACACTCTTTCACCATATATTTTCACTTTTAACCAGGAAAAATTTCATTTGAAAAATCCGCCATGATGAAAGATACAACAATGAAGTTACCTTTCTAATAATGAATGTTTATGGTATCTTTATTTATACCAGTCTGGTCAACATACATAAGAATATTAGTAGTCTTGAGATGAGATCAGATGTGCATAACTTCAATACAAGAAATAACTCGAAATTGAATCTTCCTAGATGTAGACAACAGATGACCAATGATACAAGTTTCTACAAGGGTATAGATTTTTATAACAAGCTTCCTGTCTCAACTAGAGTTGTTCCTTTCAACACTTTTAAGGTAAAACTGTGTAATTGGTTCTTATTGAAGCCTTTTTATTCTGTTGACGAGTTTCTTGAAACCAACGTAAATATACAATTTTAACTTTTAATTTTTAATTCACATAATCTTAATATATTATATTGTACCAACTGATGCTATATTGTGTTTAATTTACTTGTATTTATGATGAAGTTCTATTCAAATTTATTTTGATCTTGGACCAATAAAGATGATTATTATTATTATTATTATTATTATTATTATTATTATTCACCGATTCACAGGTCGAAGAGAATTAGGGTGGCAGCAGGTAGTGGCAGTTCTTGGAAAAAGTCTTTAAAAAGTGGCACCCACTCTACATGGTCTACTACGAGATATAGGAAGATAGGGAGAAATACCAACCTTCGTTTGGGTGGAGAACACAGCCAGAGCTGCGGAGAGACTTATCGACGCCACTGTATTATGGAATGGTAACCAAAGCAACCAACAGTGGTAATGACAGAATGGTCAACCTCATAATTAAGATATGCTAAAATAAGAAAAAAAAAATTTTTTCGTAGAACATAGGTGTTACAGCTAAATAATTGGATGTCGAGGGAATCGAAATGGTTGCATACTGATACTATGATGATTCAGTAACGAGCTGACGTTTTATCAGATAAAATTGCATCCTTGCAAGCATGCTATAAGACAAGACTACCGTGAATGGTCATTAAAAACTTTAATGTAAAACTTAATTGGTAAATATCAAGACGTAGCTTGTGAATGGAAGGATTTATCCCCTTAATTCCTAAGTGAAACATAGTGCTTCTCATAGAGGTTATTTTCGATAATAGACTCGTCCAGGCTACCGTGCATCTATCTGAGCAGGTAGAAAAATTTTACTGTAATGAAAGCTTTATTTAAAAGTATGTTTCCAAAATGTAAAGGACCATTTTTGATTTGATTTAAATCCATTGTAATACCATGTATCCAGAATACAGGATATGAATGAACGAACATTTATTAACTACGATTTTGTTTTCACCTGGTGGCAGTTACTTAGCCAAGAATTATTAACTATACCTAGGTACATTAAATATTACCTACTAGTACTTAAAACTAATACTAAGCTACTATTTAAATATAAATATTTACACAATGCAGTGAACGCCGCTTAATGTAATCGCAGTTAATGTTATCAATCAGCTAATGTTACCATTTTTGTGAAATCCCGTATGGATTAATACTCATACATTGAACAAAATGCTGTTTATTGTGATCAAAGATTCGGTTTATGCTATCATATTTTTATTTTTTATGGTATTATTTCCAAGTACTGTAAGTCATTCAAAATTTCCTTTTTAAGGGTTTCGTTTCTAAGTCAACTGTATTGTGTTGTACTGGAGGTAGCAATTCTGTTTCCAGCTCAAAGGATGACCAGTTCGAGGGGGTGGCATTACCTAACTTTCTCTTTTAAGCAATGAAATACGTTTCACCCCTCAGTTAAGCTACGGTTTTTATTTATGAAGATAACATTGTTGACATGCAGTGATGGCTACTGTAAAATGAAGAGACTTGGACAGACGTTAGATATTTTGCTACGCGGTGTTTACCACAGATCAGTACTGACTTCCAAAAACACTCGTAACTCAGTAAGGAGTGTTGGTTAACGGACTCCTAAAGGAAAGTAAAAATAATTAAAAACCTTGTTATTGGTTGATAAATAGTCTGCTTGCAGTCTACTTATGTATTAGCCAAAGAGTGGTTCAACGATTCACAGTTACGTATAATCTTGAATAAATATCTATTCAATAAATATGTATGAATAAATATCTTTTAATTCTGTTATTGTAGTATATCTTATGTATGAATAAATATCCTTCAATTAGTTATTTTGGCTACTGTTATCAATCAGTTAATATTATCAGATTAGCTGCATCCCGAAGAGATCACAATAAGCGGCATGCACTGTACTACTTACTAGTACTTAAATCTAATATTAAGCTCCCTTAATACTATTTTAAATATATTTACACAATACTTGTATAAATGCTTACAACCTAACAGTCTTTTTCACTGTCACTTTAAATCACTGCAATATCGCTGTTCACTGTCATTTAAATACTATTTTAGAGCGATTTCAGTCTATTTTTAAACACTTTGTCGCTTCTTGGGAAAGCTTCTACTGTAGTACGTTTGCCAGTATATCATTGCAATCCTTCGTAGTCCGGTTTAGAAAAGAAAATTTTCTTATGTCTGTTCTGCTTTCTTTTATTTGTTTCCTACGAAAGTTATTTTTTGATAAATGTGGGTGGCTGTGTTTTATCTTTTATTTCCTTCCAGGCAGGTTCACCACTGTACGATTTGACCAGTCTAGTGCATTTTCTCCTTTTTGCAAGCGTGTCTCATTGAGATGAATTATTAATTTGACATAATTTATTTGCCGTTAACATTTTTCAGTCTATACAAATCCCAACATGCGCCCTTATTCCAATGTTGGTCAGACAAATGGCTTGTAAGCTATGTCTTTAGATTCTTGTAGCCTAAATATATAACAGTCAAGAAACACAGATGTAAGGTAGTTTTATTTTGGTTGTTTGGTTGGTTGATTATACGGTTAATTACTTTGATGTACTGCAACTTAGGCCTGTGACCATCATCAGTGTGCCCAGTGGTGTATCTAGAAATTTTCCGCCCCTCGGCCAACAATAAATGCCACCCTTCATAATAAATAACATGTTTAACTGATAAGGAAATACCGGTAACCTGTATTACATTTCATAAATCAGCAATACAATTCTCTTGATTAACTAAGGTTCCATATACTCAGAGCCTAAACTAATGGAAAACATTAAATTAATGATTCACTGAAGATCCGAAATCGTGATTGACCTAAAACATATGTTAAAGACAAGCTTCATAACCTGTACTCTTCACCAGATATATTAAGGGTAATTAAATCACGGAGGATGAAATGGGGAGGAAAGACATCTCAAAAGTATTGAATGGGAGACCCAAAGGGAAAAGACCACCTGAAGACCTAGACGCAGGTGGGAGGACAACATTAGGATGGATTTAAGGGAGTAGGATTTGCGAGGTATGATTGAATGGAGTTGGCACAGAATAGGGTTGAATGGTGGTCTCAGGTAAGCGCGGCAATGAACCTTCGGGTTCCATAAAATAGATAATATTCCTTTAGCTTGCTGAGGAATTGTCTATTGCCACTGAGTAAGTACGAGGGTCATTTCAAAAGTTCTGCACACCGTTAAGATAAAATTAAAGAAAATAATTTAGTTTGCAACATACCTTTACAGGAGGGTTCAAGTCCCAGTGTCGGAGGAATTTTTCTCCTATAATATCCTCATGTAATGTCCAACAGAGACTATAATCTGTGGTTCATGAAAGCTTATATATATCTACTAGCATGTGCCCGCGGCTTCGCCCGCGATAATTATTTCAAAAATTAAAAATCAAGAGCATAATAGTTATATCATTATATTTATTAACTCCTTAATCACGTGGACTACATACCACAATTAGATAGTATCGTCTGGTAAAAGCGTCCTCAGATTCGAGGTCCTTGGCCCAGAAAACCCCTGTACAGTGAGTTTCGGCCAAATCGAACAACGTTTGACCATATTTAGGCCTATGTTGATTATCCCACTTATAATAATAATAATAATAATAATAATAATAATAGGAAGAAGAAGAAGAAGAATCCTCTTCGGGATTAGGTTGAAAATTTCATATGTATGCGTGCCTTGACATTAAAAACAAATGAATCGACCAGCGTGAGCTACAACATTCAAGCGATCGCGAAAGTTTCATTTCCAAGGTTTGACAAAAATAGCCAAAGCCAGCTGTAATTGATTTGACATTGAAATATATTACGCTTCGGAAACGCAAAAAATGCACGTTTTCTGCCCGTTTTCCACTCATTTTTGGCATTTAGAATCAGAATTTTTCAAAATCCTTTCTTAGTGAGCATCTACATTAGGAAACGAAGGCACTGTCAAAATTCCAAGTCTCTACCTGTTATAGTTTAGGCTGTACGTTGATTCCTGTCATTCAGTCAGTCAGTCATTCATTCAGTCAGTCATTCATTCAGTCAGTCAGGACAAAGCCTTTTATATATATAGAGATACCTTTACAGGCCTTCAATATAACCTTCATTCTTGTTTATGACAGCTTCCCAACGTTTTGGCAAATTCTATATTCCGGATAGGGCACTTTCACTGTTGATCTGTCTGCTTACTCAGGTCACCTCACTGGAAACTTCATCAATTGTAACAAAACGTTTTCCATGGAGTGGTTGCTTCAATTTGGGAAGCCAATCAAAGTCTGGTGGGCTCAAATCAGGACTGTGTGATGGGTGAGGAAGTCTTTCCCATCCATAGACTTGGAAAACGTTTTGTTACAATTGATGAAGCTTCCAGTGAGGTGACCCGAGTAATCAGACAGCTCAACAATGAAGGTGCCCTATCCGGAATACAAAATTTGCCAAAACGTTGGGAAGCTGTCATAAGTAAGAATGAAGATTATATTGAAGGCCTGTAATAGCTATTTATGTATCAAGTACGCAAAATAACGCTTTAGCGGACGAATCTAGTATAGCGGCCGAGGCGAAAGCCGAGGCTGAAATACTGGATGAGTCCGCTAAAGTTTTTGCGTACGTGGTGCATACAATATTTTTTGGTAAAAGTTCTATAAATTATATGAAATAAAACAAAAATACCGTATAATTAATTATAATGAAAGGCAGTCAGTCATTTCTTTAAGTTATCTGGTCATGGCCATCTAGATCATAAAACAACAATGACCGTACGTAGCAATAACAAATGTGGTATTTTTAATAGTATAGATGCATAATATATGAGTTCCTTGTTTGTAAACAATATTGCATAATAAATACCAACTAGTATGTATGAAAAGCTTGTGAAAATATAAATGATAATACCGAGGAAATTTCAATCCAAGCCAGAAACATTGAATTGGAGCTGCTACCAGCAACTTCACGGCAGAAATAGGCTATGAGAAGGGATATATTACAGCATTTAAATGCTGTTCGTCCATGGTAAGGAATGTTTTTCAAGTGAACCAAAATGTGAAAAGTTGTTGGCTTATATTTGTTGTCATGTGATGAAGTGGGCTACCGTGTTTTGCGAAAAATCCTGGTAAAGTTTCTGATTATCATAAGAAACGTGTTGGCTTAAATTTGTTGTTTTATGACCAATTATATGCGTAAATCCATGTTAAAGTTGGTGTGACTGGTCAATGCCATCTGGGTTTTGTTTATAGATTGCCATGACGACTTTAAAGGACAAGGCCACTAAAATTGCATTTTGAATGCAGTTTGAATGCACTTTTATGCAATTTTAGCGGACTTGTCCTTTAAAGTGCAGCTTTTTGGTGTGTTACCAGTCCGATAAGCAGCTGTTTTAGAGAGCGTGTACTAAAAAGGTATTTTGCAAAATAAATTATTTTCTTCCATTCTATCTTACAGTGTGCAGAACTTTTGAAATGACCCTTGTACGATGGTATATGGTTATTTAATGACAAGGATGCACTGCAACTTAGGTCTGTGAGCGTCACCGATGTGCTGGAATTTTGTCCCGCAGGAGTTCTTTTACATGCTACTAAATCTACTGACGTGCGCCTGTCACATTTATGCACACATAAATGCCATTGACCTGGGCCGGAATCGAACCCACAACCTTGGGCACAGACAGTTAGTATGATAGTAACTGCGCCACCCGGGCCGACTTGAAAAGTATGCATGTACTGTATTATTTTCATTTCATGTCAATACAGTGATACAGAAATGGGCCTATCACACCTAAGCACATGTAAATGCAATCAACCTGGGTCAGAATCAAACCCACGGCCTTAAGCACAAAAATTCAGTGCCACGCTCACTGAGACACCCAGAACATTTTATTTTGAGAACACTTCATTCACTTCTCACCCTATTACACTTTCCCTCCAAGACGTTCATTAAAAAAAAAAAAAAAAAAAAAAAAAAAAAAAAAAAAAAAAAAAAAAAAAAAAGGGTGGGCACTCTTTAAATAAGTGATAGGACAAAACCAGTGACACGAGACTCCCACAAGCGTGCACCGGCAATGGTAGCTAGCTATGCATATAAACATAAATAACAATAACATGTTTTATTCACTAAAATATTTTTATACAAATTGATGGCTCATTACCTAAATATAACAGTCTTATAATTAACGTTAATTTTTAACAGTTTTTAACACACATCATCATCATTAAAATTAAAAAGTTTGTTAAAAAAAATTACAACACATATACCAATAACTTATGTGATCGTGGGGGGGAAAAAAAAACTTAAGTAAATAAATTTCTGCGTAACAGTAGAAAACAGCTGTCACGGTGTAAAATGTCTATTTCTATATTTTAAGACACCTTTGGTTTCATTAATGTACTACATTCTCTGATCACAACAAAAAATAAAATCAGGTAAACTGATATAATGACAACAAAAAATGCATCATAATAAAATATAAATTTCTTTCAAATACCACACATAGTCGGTCAAATAAAAAACGTCGGGACTCGTATGCAGTTAAAATTGAAGTTTTAACGCATTAGTTCACAAGTTTCCTATAAAAAAAACAAAATACAGGTCAATCTCGGAACATATGAGGCCATGCGACAGGAGGGAAAAAATGAACAACGCAAAAAGCGCAACACACTTAATGTATTGTCATAATTCATTTTCCTTTGTGTCATCGCGCCACTACAAATGCTAGCTTGAGAGAAAGTGTAGTTAGGACTGTAATTGACCTGCACTTTTCGGCCTCTGAAGCAGTGAGAAGGTTCCATATTTATGAAAGAGCAGCTCAGAGGTGGGAATTTCACCATAATGCATATTTCGATGCTAGATTGGTTGCAGAAGTTGAGCGTAAGTTATTGATTTTGCACTACAAGTACCGGAATTATAAAATAAAATCTTTAAAAAATGCTCCTTGAATAAACATATTCCTCGCGAATCTATTAATTATTAATATTATAAAATTTGCAACCAAGAATATGGTGGATTTGAGGCATATAGCCACAGCCTTCTATACATGTTTGTTTTGGAACAAAACTGACTAAATAACCAAGAAAATACATGGATAGACAAGAGGCGTGTGTGAACCTAACCTTAAGCCTTCCTGTACATGCGCATATGCTCATTCGTGATACTCTATAAAATAATGCCAGACATTTTTTATTTGACCGACTGTACATAAAAAGATTCACATCTCATTTTCTAAAATTAAAAGCAAGATCTGTACAAGTGTCAAAGGGTGGACTTCACCCCAAATTACAATTTCACACATAATTATGAGGGTGTATCAATAAATAATCGGACTAATTTTTTTAATTCACTCATAATGGCTTTATTTCATTCAAATTCACTCGCGAACTTTCGAAGTATTCTCTGTCTGATGAAATACAACTATTACAACGATTTACCCATTGTTCGAAACACTCTCTGAACCCCCTTTTTGACAGTCTGTTCAGTATACCCATGGTAACGTTGTTCAACTCATCACTAGACCTGGGATTTTAAGGCAAATGCCTATTTTGTTCCTTATGAAATAACATGAAAATTTTTAAATATTTTGTGGATGTTTCATGATAAATCACTTACATTTATAGAGTTTTATAGTGCCCTAAAATGCCTATTTGGACCTTTAGAGCATATTTTACTATTTAAATGCCTAAAATGCATATTTTGTACATATAAAATAAAATTCAACTTCTGTAATTTTTACAATCTTGTAATGGACATCCCTCAATGAAAAGCAGACAGAAGGGGCGTTTTTCACAGAAACTTGATTATTCCACACAATTGTCGCTAAAGAAATGCTAACTGACGAGGGAGGGGGAGGATTAAGGGCGAAGGACTACTGTGTCAAATCACCAGTGAAAGAACATCTGTTTAACTGAATATAGTTCGTGATGCCTAATTTTGCAGTTAATTCTGTTAAGAATAGGTACACCACGTTTCTTGCAGGAAAAAAAAAAAGACCATGTTACAGTTTAAGTGTATCTATATTAATAAAAGGAAGTGTCTGTCTGTCTGTCTGTCTGTCTGTCCACGATGCCCAGCAAAATCTACTGAGCGCAGAGATCTGAAATTTTAAACATAGATGGACATGAGGGTCGGAATGTGCACCTCGAAGCCGGAATTTTAATTTTCGCTTTCATTCGTGAGTTATGAGTGAAAAACGGGCAGAAAACGTGTATTTATTGCGTTTTCGAAGCATGAGTTTTCAGTAATGCAAATCAATTACACTAGGCTTTGGCTATTTTTGTCATACCTTCGACATAAAAGCATCGCGATCTCTTGAATGTTGTAGCTCACGCTGGTCGATTCATTTGTTTTTAATGTCAAGGCACGCAAACATAATATGAAATTTTCAACCTATACCGAAGAGGATTATTATTATTATAGGGATAATCAATATTAGCCTAAATATAGTCAAACGTTGTTCGATTTGGACGAAACTCACTATACAGGGGTTTTCTGGGCCAAGGAACTCGAATCTGAGGTCGCTTTTACCAGGTGACGCTATCTAATCGTGATATATAGTCCACATGATTTAGGTGTTAATATAATGATTTAACTATTATGCTCTTAATTTTTAATTTTTGAAATAATTATCGCGGGCGAAGGCGCGGGCACATGTTAGTATTGTAATATTTTAAAGTCTATTTTCTATCTATTTACACATTTTTAAAGCAAATTTTAAGTGAATATTTTCTCTTTTAGAAAAGCTAAACGGATGGGAGCAAGCTAAACAGAAAAGTCGGAGCAGCAGCAGTTACAAGGGCGCCCATACCCGGGGGCAGGGGGGGGCCGCGGCCCCCCCCCCTAGCTCTCAGGGAAAGGAAAAAATTCTATATTAATAATTATAGTCTGTTTCTACCTATTGCAATGGATACCACTTTATGATTTTCGAAAAATTCTTTCATATCTTTACGTTTCATGCTCCCCTAAGTACGAAACCACCGCCCGTTCAAAAAAAAATTTTGTGATATTTATATATATATATATATATATATTTATATATATATATATATATATATTTATATATATATATCTTTACACGATAGCGGCCGTAATTTTGAAGATATTTGAACCAAATTTTATTATGTTATTTCTAGGCCCAATAGTTCGGACAAGTTCGTTAATGGGCAAAATTGGCCCAAGGGGGTGGTCGGGGGAGGGGGTTGAAATTTTGAAAACTTTATATCTCGGCCCCTATGAAGTATAGAGGGAAACTTTGTTTGAATAAATTAGAGTACTCCCTATGGAGTTCACAGTGACACCAACGATTCGGGGGTTCGAGTGAGGGTGGGGGTGGGGGTGGGGGATGAAAATTCGAAACTTTTGAAACCACGTCTTGTGGGGTATCGTTGAAAAGCTCTTGATGAGTACTCTACAAATCAATAAATAGTTTCTTGATAGCTCTCATATGACGCGAGATTTTAATGTTTGAAAATAATAACACTTAAAAGAATTATTATAATATCATAATTTTGTCTTGTTTAGCGGCTTTGCTAATTTTATTCATTGCTGATCTTGCGCACGGCCTCCCAGAATATTATATCCTATTCTTGTTGTCAAAACAAATGATTGTAGGCTCTTCCTCTTTACCGAATTCAGTTCTTATTACTGTAGGTTTACCATGCCAAGGCTAAAGAAGAAGAGTGCTATGCAGCGACAATAAATTAAACCAAAAGCACTTCGAAATCTACCTCCGCCTGTAGGCCTGCCTAAAGGGATTTTTTTTCTTTTAAGACAATTATTTGAAAGTCAGTAGAGATATAAGTTTGCAGAAGTTTTACCATATCGACACCATGGAAGCAGAATCCACACTGGATTAGAAAAGGGGATCCTGGGGGTTTGGACCCCCAAAATTCAAAACCTAAAATTCTATTTTTGTATTTAAAAAAAAATAATAAATTAAACAATTTTTGTGGGTGTGTCAAATATGATATAGCAGTTATTTTGTTTCCATAACATAATGAGTAGGCCTGTTATTTCCATTGTTCTTTGTGTTATTTAACTTTTCTTATAAATAGTAATGAGCATTATAACTTAGGTTTGTTTAAGTTTGCATGTCTTAGAGTATGGTAAACAAATTTCCTAACTAGTTTTTCAGAGCTAAAATAGCGTAAAATGTTATTTTAATTAGTTCAGTATTTAAAAATTTTCCGGGGTGGACCCCCGACTTAGGTAATGATTTCTTGTTTACGTTGGTATGTCTTAGAGTATGGTAAATAAATTTCCTAACTAGCTTTCAGGTCTAAAATAGCATAAAATGTGATTTTCATTAGTTCAGTATTTAAAAATCTTCCGGGGGTGAACCCCCGACTTAGGTAACAATTTCTGGTTTAAGTTGGCATATCTTAGAGTATGGTAAATAAATTTTCTAACTAGCTTTCAGGGCTAAAATAGCATAAAATGTGATTTTCATTAGTTCAATATTTAAAAATCTTCCGGGGGTAAACCCCCGACTTAGGTAAGAATTTCTCGTTTAAGTTGGCATATCTTAGAGTATGGTAAACAAATTTCCTACCTAGTTTTTCAGAGCTAAAATAGAGTGAAATGTGATTTTCATTAGTTCAGTATTTAAAAATTTTCCGGGGGTAATCCCCGACTTAGGTAACAATTTCTTGTTTAAGTTGGCATATCTTAGAGTATGGTAAACAAATTTCCTACCTAGTTTTTCAGAGCTAAAATAGAGTGAAATGTGATTTTCATTAGTTCAGTATTTAAACATTTTCCAGGGGTAACCCCCGACTTAGGTAACAATTTCTTGATTAAGTTGGCATATCTTAAAGTATGGTAAACAAATTTAATAACTTGTTTTTCAGAGCTAAAATAGCGTAAAATGTGATTTCAACTAGTTCATTATTTAAAAATTTTCTAGGGGTGGACCCCCGACTTAGGTAACGATTTCTTGTTTAAATTGGCACGTAAACAAATTTCCTAACTAGTTTTTCAGTGCTAAAATAGCATAAAAAGTGATTTTAATTAGTTGAATATTTTAAAATTTTCTGGGGATGGACCCACGACCCCCTTGCTGGGGGGGTATTCGAAATCCCCTGCCACTTCCAATCCTCCCCGAAATTATTTTCTGGCTACTTCATTGTTGCACTTACATTATTACATTATTAATGTAATGTTACAAACTAACCCAAGAAGTTAAAGGGACAATAAATAAATTAACTAAAAATTTGGCCCCCCCCCTAGAAAATATCATATGGGCGCCCTTGAGCAGTTATGATACAAAACCGATCAAAAAACTTAAGTACAAACTCAGTGATCACTGCTCCAATAATCAAGCGGAGCAGATAGCAATTTTAGAGGTTCTCAGAGAAATAGTAGACAACAGGGTATTAACGGTTGGGGAGAAACTAGGGGTAGTGTGCACTGACAGTCAGATAACAGTGGATCTTCTCAAAAACAGCCAGATCAGAAGCAAAATAATAGAGGAAATAAAGGCTAACATCAAGTATCTAGAGAACCACGGATGGACTATACACATAAAATGGGTTAAGGCACACGTGGGGTTATATGGAAACGAAATAGCGGATCAACTGGCTAAGGAAGCTGTGATGGAAGAAGGCAGCAAGATACCCAGAACCCATATAATCAAGGAGGTAGAGGAGAGAGGACTTAGCATGTGGCAAAACCAGTCGGAGAGGACAACAAATGGAAATATCAGCAAAATGTTTTTTTCCTTTAGTGCAGGAACGATTAAAGCTAAGGATCCCACTCAATGGACAAACTACTGCCATCCTAACTGGGCATGGGAAGACCAGGGACTACTACAACAGGTTTTAAAATAATGGAAAGTCCAATGTGTAAGTGTGAACAACAAAATCAAACTGTGAATCATTTAATATATGAGTGTCCACTGCTGAATAATGAACGAATAACAATAAAACAAAACATAAGACTAAGCGGTGGACAGTGGCCAGCAACGCCTAATGATTTAGTTAGGAACTACTTAAAGGAGTTTTTAAAATTTATCAAAAAAATAGATTTTGAAAAACTTTAAAAAAAAAAGTATTCCTTGTACATAGAAAATTGAAAAATTTAACTTGTTATAAATAAGACTAAGAATTGCATGTAGTGTTACGTGAGCATGCAGTATTAATAATAATAATAATAATAATAAAAAAAATATAAAAAAATAGAGGACCCATTAAATTCAACGTGTGGGAATGCACCGGAAAGGCGAAATATGGCGGTCTTCAGGATGGATACTACATACAATGTGCCTTTATATTTTATGGGATAACTAGAACCAATTACCAGTTTTTTCTCACCTACCATAAAGACTTGCTTAGAGTGTGTGGCAACATCCCGATTGTTCTCTGCAGGAACAAAAGTGACTTAAAATACAAAGTAAACAGAGGACCCGTGAAGTCAAACGTGCGAGGATGTGTGCCGTTCAGTTTTCGGCACCCAGTTAGTATGTCATTTCTAATATTTTTTCTGGTACTTACAAGCATGGTCTTCGCTTCGCAAATTCTTTCCCCTATTTTTGTTTTATGATGCTAGTGTTTTGTTTAATCTCTTTAATCTCGCTACTCTATTTGTCTAGTTATTTATTTGGCCGCTCATGCGGTTGTGTCACTGCCCTCGCTTCTCGAGGGCGTTTTTCTTGTGCTTGCGTAAGAGAGAGAGTTTGGTCTGAGCATGCAGTCGGGAGTAGGAATCTGTCTCAGCACGCCGTGAGATTAGGAGCTGTCTCAGGATGCCTGTCCGTCTACTGTCTGTCCGTCTTCGTAGAGTCATGTCTTAAGTCCATAAGCTACCGTCTATTCATCTATTTTTCTGCAGGTATGTCATAGTATTTTTGTATTAAATTACTTTTCGTGTTCTGGTGAGTTTTCGTTTTTCCTTTCTTCTAAATTCTTTTTATATCATGTTGATCTAAATTTATTTTCTCACCAGTTTCGTTTTTGCTGTTCTAATACTTACAGTCAGGTTCGTGAAGGGATGACCATGCTATTTGAGATTTTTGATTGCCGTTATTCTGTTTTCATGCTTTAATATTCATTTATTCTTACGATGTACTATTTGGTATATTTCTGGCGTTGTAACAGCTATATAACTAATAAAATTGTTTAATCATGATTCTTATATGTGGATATTCTTTTTAGTTTTCTAGTTTTCTGATATCTTTCCCTTTTCCGCCTCTGGGGTAGCAATTGTGGGTAAAGGACGCGTTTCAGTGCCTAAAACTAATTTTTTTAGAGCCTAAAATCCCAGGTCTACTTATCACTTTGAAAATCTCGACCACATAGCTCCTTTTTCACTTTAGGGAAGAGGTGAATATCGCAAGGTGTGAGATCCAGAGAATACAGTGGATGAGGCATGATCTCAATGCCCAGTTCTTCGATGACATCTTGATTTGCACGCGCTCGATGAACCGGCGCATTGTCTTTGTGCAAGATCCACCCTGTCTTGGCAAGATCTGGTTCCTAAAGACAAGTTCATTGTATCTGCAACCTTCGCAATTGTTAATGCGACGATCAATTGCATCAATTGTGTTGAAGTTAACTTCAGTTTTTGCTGTTACGGGTCTTCTAGGGCGCGGAGATTCTTGAGGTCTTCATAACCCTCTTTGAAACGTTTGTGCCACTCAAAGACATGTGTTCAGCCTAAAGCATGGTCTTTATATGCTTGCTGCACCATTTCTAAGGTTTCTGTAGGAGTTTTGTTTAGAAGAACACAAAACTTTATCGATGCGCATTGCTGCAATTTCAGTTCCATGTTGGGCACAGTAAACACCACCTGCGGTATCCGGGTGTAACTCCTAACTGAATCGTTCCGGATAACTGGGATTCACAGCACTGCTAGACGAAGGATTCACCTTTCCGCGACTAGCAGCCATTTCGTCCCAGGACGGTTTATTTAAATACAATTAAATCAGTCCGGTTATTTATTGATACACCCTCGTATAATATTCTCAACACCGGGAAAGCCTCAAGTCTCACAAATTAAAATAGTTGTTAAAATAAAATTATATCTGGGAATGCTACGACACTCTGCAAGCCATGTTTTTGTTTTTTAAAAACGTTAAATAAACAGCCATAATTGAACCTTTAAAATTCATATATAAACTCAGTATGTTTGTAAAAATATGCTAAATGAAAGGAAAATCATGAAGAAACGATCATTTATACAAGGGTTATTCGGAAAGTAAAGGGGCTGTCACATTGGATCGACTGAGCAACAAACCTATAG
This sequence comes from Ectobius pallidus, assembly GCA_964059195.1. NCBI lineage: Eukaryota > Metazoa > Arthropoda > Insecta > Blattodea > Ectobiidae > Ectobius > Ectobius pallidus. Next base: position 171,102,175 of record CAXKWD010000007.1, read on the forward strand.
ACAGCAGTGGTACCAGTCACATAGCATCGATCGCCAGCCATCAACAACGAGCAAGAGGGATCAACTGGTCTGTGAAATAAAACCTGTCTGTTTTTCAATTGACAGCTGATGACAAATGGTGGCAGCACTCCGAAGCTTCGTACCCACCTGAATTTCAGAATTGATGCTGGAAGATTTAACTTACACAAAAATGTCGTTTTAGACTCACATCTGAATGGAATAGAATTGCACGAATCAATTAAGGCACTTAAAATGATATCTTCTTATGTAATTTAATTGTACAAATACAAATATATGCCACCAACATCAGGAGTCATGAAATCACTGCCGTCTGTATGTAGGTATCATTGTAGAAACGTTTTTCTGCCAGAAATCGCTTCATGAGACTGAGTCATTTGGCATGAGGTCGGGGCTGTGGGGTGGATGGTCAAAGATCTCCCATCCAAACTGGAGAAACTGATTCCGTGTGGTGTTGGCTGTATGGGGCTGTGCATTGTCGTGCAAAAGCATAATGCCTCTTTTCAGCATTCCACATCTCTTTATTTAGGATCGCCCTCCCCAGATTTTTCACCCATGTTTCATCCCCAGTGACATCACCTTTCTCTGCGTACCTCTGGCGGTAGAGTCCTATGACACAGGCCTACAATTGTTGGTACACCACTAAGATAAAATGCCTCGATAATGACTATGCAGAGAAGTAGCCACTGAATCTCTGTAAATATTGCATTAAATATTACTTATTTATAAATGTTTTTGTTTTCTTTATCAAAGAAATCTTACTTTCTGAATAACCTTCGTGTAACCAAACATGACATAATTTGTACTGGTTACTTGCAAGATTCGGCAGGTGGTCATGACATGGGGAATGGTACTCTAATTGTGAAACAGTGTAGGAAACCTGACAATGTTTTTATGGTGTTACTGCTGAAGCTACCTGTCACTAACTAACCTAACCTGTCACAAACCCCGTGGTTGTTCTTCCTGCATGTAAAGCCGTTGGCAGCAACATATGTGGCAACCAATGAGATTAACAATCATACCCAATCAATCAGTGTGTTAAAAGATAATCTAAGGGCCACATAACCCGCATCACAACATTGAGAAAACTGCATGCAGAGTGTCATAGGCTATATCCCTCCATATCTAGAATCCACTCAAACAAGATCAGTTCATATTAGCTGCAGTAACGATACAAAACACCTGAAATCCTGACTATATATACAAATTAAGTGGAGATCTGTGTAATATTATATAAGTTAATATCAAAAATATTAAATGTAAACCATGGTACAGTGGTATTCATCAGACGTGGCAGTCCAAGCATGGATGCTCAGTAGATGCAGATGAGTCCAACAAACATTCGTACTGCATGGAGGGGTGTATGGGTTAGTTGTGTCGTTGCTTTCAGAGCGGTAAGATCGTATAATGCAGTGAAGAAACAAGAGACCTCGTTACAATCGCTTCTCCTCTCCCGCAGGGGAATTTCAACATTCTTACCCCTCCCCATGATTCCTCCTACATGCGTCACCTCTCTCACGCGCATCTGACTGCCACCTCTGATGAATACCACTGTTGCCCTTTGTCAATCACTTAGAGAATGGAGCTTGAAGAGCTCCATTCTCTAAGTGATTGACAAAGGGCAAAGTTTGTCCGAAAATTTACGTTTTTAATGTTCTTTTTTATGTGTTACTATGATACCAGAGCCAGCACCAATTGAAGACCAGCTTCTCCTGCCAATTGGTAAGTTCTCTGGCACCTTCCTCTCCTTTTTATATCTTTTTCATGCTTAATGGCCTAGAGCCACCTAACCTAAACCAATCTCTAGCATTAGTGATGGCAAAGGGTTAACCCAGATAATCGGCACCTAGGGGGTGTGTTTGATGGAGATGTAGGGGAGGAGTGGTTGGACACAATGAGGAGATTGAAAAGGGAAAATCCGGTGGTAAAATTTCCCCTTCCGCCTGTGGAATGCATAGAGGAAACAGTATATGATATCCCAAAGGAATGGAAAGACTGATATTTTAGGAATAATGTTTTTAATCAATGGTGGACAAACGAGTCAACACAATGAAATTTAATCTTCCTTATGAGCAGTCACCTGAGGAAGACTCTATGGAGGAGTCAAAACGTCAAGTTTTTTAACTTGATTTTATGAATATAAAGTCCACCTATGCTCAGTATGTAAGAAAATTTTTAGACACTTAACCTATTTTAAAAAACATCATTTATCCTATGACATTTTACCTCGTATAAAAGCAGCATAAGCTACTAGTCTATAAATATATAAAAAACTTATGTACATATGATAGTTTTTTAAAATAGGTTAAGTGTCTAAAAATTGTCTTACATACTGAGCATAGGTGGACTTTATATTCATAAAATCAAATTATACAGCTCAGTAGGAAGATGAAAATAATTGAAATGTTTTTTAACCTTTATCCACTTTTTCTTAGAAATAGCTTTAAATAAGTATTTTAATTGTGTTTGACACAGTGGAATTCAGGACCTAGGTTAACCCAAGTAAATAGTGAAGAGATTTTATAAACTTAATTTCTTTAAAAAATATATACAATTCATTTCATCGCATTTTGCGAATTACACAGATCTCTATGAAAGTACCATATACACTCGAATACTATCTGCATATTTTTTTCAAAAATCACAAACAGAAAACTGGGCAGTGGGTATTCTTTGAATACTGATCTCTTTTCATCAGAATTTCAACATTTTGTATCATATTGGCTCAATATAACACGATGCTTTGTATTAGCCTCACAGTATAGTATAACAGTAGGGAAGCTGTAATGGAAGGAAAATAAGATAAAGAAGATGCTTTCTTACGCACATAGTCCGCCAGTCTGGCGGTGAAACATAGCTTTACGTGTAGAGATGCCTAGCAAAAAGTGCAGAACAAGCAGAACCACTATAATAATTTTTATAATTCAGGGAAAGTTCGATAAAGTTCTGTGAATTCCACGCGACTCTCACCTTGAGTTGTCATCACGTGTGGATTCCCGCTGAAGAGCTGAATTCACGATTTGAGTGTTGTTGTTGTTGTTGAAAGTGTATGCAGCGCATATAATACAGCGAGATTTTGGCTGGCTGTTACCATGCAAGTTATTTTAACCTATCGTGTTTAATTCTTTTACGATATGTAATGTTAATTATAACTAAAAAAACGAAAAAATAATATTGAGATAGATAAATACACTGCTTCCCTTATTTTAATTAGGGAAGCAGTGTATTTATCTATCTCAATATTATTTTTTCGTAATATTAACTTCCCTGTATAAACTTTCTAAAATTCTATATATTAATTATAACTGTTTACCTAAGAATGAAACTGGCAAAATCATTTTATACATGGGCCTATAGATTTTTTTTTTTCAAATTTCCTTTAAGAAAATTTAGGTGCAGGTATTATTCGGGGTAGGGTAGTATTCGGGTATATACAGTAGTAAAGTATTTTTATAAACTTATTTCTTTAAAAATATATACAATTCAAGTTATCGCATTTTGCGAATTTCACAGATCTCTTAACTATGAAAATATCTGTTTCTTTTTTTAATCTTTGCTGAGATGTTCTATTAACACCTGATTTATGATCTGAATCATTAAAATTCTATAAAAAATACAACATAACAAGTAACACTTAACAATTTATAACATTATAACTAGTTTGAACCTCCAACAAGAGAGGTGAGAACTTTTAGCATTACGAGATATTATATCAAACAACTAAAAATTATAAATCAACTTTGACTGGGGCTGAAATAGAGACCTCTAGTAGGTACTGGCAGGCTACTCACAACGCCATTCGTTTTCTTCTGCACCACATCTATTACAGAGTTTCCATACTTCATAGTCGAACTCACTGCACCAAACATTCTGTTCACGAGTCCTTTCGAAGGCGATTTCTCCACAGATCGAACAACTTCAGGAACTGCAGGAAACAACAAACAATTGTTTTACAAACTGAACAAAATAATATGTAAGTACTAGAGACTGAATATTTGATGCTAAAAAGTTTTAAAAAAGCAATCAAAAACGAACTGAAAATCTTGAAAATATGTATGAAAAATCCACTGAAGATCCTGAAAATAGTGTGACAGAAAGGCATTAAAATCTTGAATACACACACTCAAATAAGCACTATTTTCATATTTAATCTCGAATCCTTGAAAATAAATACTGACATATTTGAAAATGATGCAAGTTGACTACACACTATTTTCTCTACTTACCAAATTTTTTGGTAGAACATGTTTCGCATATGTTCATATGCATCCTCAACTACTTGTCAACTGCTGAGCCTTGCTTGCTAGGAGAATCTCCATGAGTCCCTGGTGGCGGTTTTATGTATTTCCTGATCAAATTATCTTCTGCGGGAATTTCAAAATTCATTAGCTGGTTTTCAAATTTTCTCATGTATATTTTTTCCCAGACTAACAGTTCTGCCGGTGTATGGACTGATTTCAATAATTTTGCTTCTGTATTAATTTCATGACCCCCATCCCAATAATGCATAGCAACTGCTGATTTTTCAGTCTGTTTAAATTTTATGTTCCTAATGTGCTCTTTTAGCCTGACATCCATGTTTCTCCTTGTCTGCCCTATGTAAACATTATCACAGTCTTTGCAATCTATTTTGTATATGCCTGGCTTCTTGCCAGAGGGTATATTGTAAGCTTGTTTGCATTTTATAGTGTTCTTTATGCTGAAACTATTTTTCGTAGCTAGTGATGCCATATTCCTTAAAAATCTTCTGAAACTTCTGAGTTGCCCATGGACGGTAAGTGAATTTTTTAAACTTTGTTTTTTCTCTTGGGGATGATAATGTCGTAGTTTCCAACACCTTTTTTTTATTTTTTGAATCTGTCAATTTTCTTGTCTACTAGGCTTCTTTGGAATCCATTCTTCTTAGCTGCTGTGGTGGTATTCTTTTTCATACTCTTCCTTCTTTAATGGTATGTTGACCAGTCTGTGGGTTAAACTATTTATAATGGCATGTTTGTGAGGCCTAGGGTTAAATCCATCGGCTTTAATGTAATTGTCTATGTGCGTTTCTTTCCTAAAGATGCCAAATTCAATTTTGTTTTCCGTCCTGATAATTTTGAGGTCCAAAAAATTCAATACATTATCCTTCTCAATTTCAATCATAAACTGTATGGCTGGTTCTTGCATGTTCAATAATTTTACCGAATCCTTGATATGCCTCTCACTTATTATAGCAAAAACATCATCCACATAGTCAACTCGCATCATTTTCAAATGTTGTTACACTCCACTGTGAACGTTCCGACCAGAGTTTTTTGAAATATAAACTGACATATTACTGTAGAAGGCAGTGAAACCGACGATTCAGCTTTGTGAACGCGAGTCGCAGCTGAGGAGAGCAGCAAGTGGGACTTTCATTTCCTTCCATTTAGTGTTCCTGATGAAGGCCTAGTGGGTGGGCCGAAACGTCAAGTATTAATAGGTTATGTGACATCCATTGTGGATTTTTAAACTGTATTGTGTTTTGAAGTTTTATCTTGCATACAATGGAAAAAGGACTATCTGCAACTTTGTGTACAAAATAAATTGTCAAAGCAGCCTCCCATTTATCTGCCTGTTATATTTATATGAGTGTGAATACAAAAAAGAATATCATTTCTAGAAAGAGGAAATTTCAATCTTCATGGATAAGTAATTATTTTGTAATAGATATTGCATATTTTTTTTTTAAATCACAAAAACCGAAGAAAACATCCAGTTCACAGGGTGATAATTTTGGCACATTGTGAAAAGTGTTAAAAAGTGAGAATGTTAAAACAACTTACCAATGAGGAAAGAGAGGAGGAGCTTGTTGACAGCTTCGGGCATCTCTTGGTGAGGGAAATGTCCCGCCCCTTCAACAATCTTGAGCGTGAATTTCTCCACATAGTCTGTAGATCTGACCATGCTTTCCAGATGGACATACTGGTCTTTGTTCCCGGTCACCAACAGACAAGGAATCGCCACTAAGCTAGTTTCTTCGCTCACTCTGCTGAACGGAAGGTTACGGTAGTAATTAATAGGACCTGTCCAATCCTCTGAAACATATCCACAAAAAATGCATCATAAAGAATGTCTAATATCCTTCCTTATATTTAACCCTAAGGCATGCAATTTTCTTTACACATGGTGCACCCACAAATACTAATATTTTCAGGCGAAAATTGGAATTATGTATGTAAATTTGTTTTCATTTTTACTTGCAAGTGTCCGCAGCTTCGCCCATAAGAATTAATCCGAAGAATAAAGATTAAGAGCAAAATAATTATAACATATTTATTAACACTTACACGCGAATCATTCATAAAATAAACTATTAATAATTATAATGAAACAGCTAAAAAACCGGCTTTGGAGTGCATTCCACGATTAGAAAGCACCTCTATTGTATCTGACATAACAAACAAACGAATCGACAGGGTGAGGTCACAGAATCAAAACGATCAATAATTCCATGCAATATATTAAAAAAATTGTGATGCTTTTATTTGCAAGTTATTAAAAAAAGGCAGAGCAATTGATTTGACAATAGAAATGTATTACCAAAAACTGATGCTATGATAGCATAAAAAAATTCACGTCTTCTGCCAGTTTTTCACTCATAACTTTTGAACGAAAGCTCAAATTTAAATTCCAGCTTCAAGGGGCATCTGGCCACCCTTCAGTCCATTTGTGTTTAAAATTTCAGATCTCTGCGTTCAGTAGATTTCGCTGGGCGGTGTGTACAAACAGACAGACAAACACTTCCTCTTATTATTATAGACTTGGGCCAAGAGGATGGATAACGCAAAGCAAACTTATTTCGTGTGATGTTGTAGGGAATCATTGAGTTCTGTAGGAGAATTAGGATTTTTATTATAAAATTGTACTGCAAACCTGTTTGTTTCTGTGGCAATTGCATCCCGGAGTGAGTTGTGGACCATAGAGATGAAAAACTTCTACAATGTTTGGTTCAAGGGGAAGATTACGATTTATGGCTGGTTTTATCCCAGGATTTGATGTAAAATAAAATTTTGATTGTCTATCCCCAGTTTCAATCCATTTCCAACCCTATTCCTTTCTCTTCTTTATTATTTTTGCTGCTGGTGACGCTGTTTCGTCACTGTTGCTTAATTCAAGATTTTCATATTGATTTTTAATTTAAAAATCAATATAACACATACCCAATCAATAATTTCTTTAGCTTTAAAGTGGTATAAGGCATGTCATGCCATCTACTGACAGAAAGCTAGAACTAAAAGAAAAATAATTGGCTCAAACCCATCTGGCAGTCATGACTGTGTGAATGGACTTTTACTTTGAGGTGATAGTAGGCTAAGATGTTAAAATCTCACTTTTTATTATAATATGCTGGATCATTTTAGTCATCTACATTTGTAGACAGGGGTGTAAAGTAGTTCGCCTCCTCGTGGTGCACCCTGGTTAATACCAAATGAACTACAACAAAAAGCTCATGATGACTGGTCCCAAAGGAAAACTATCCGGAGGTAAAATAGCCCCGCACTCGGATCTCCGGGCGGGAGCATCTTTGGGCGAAAATACAATCAAAATACTACAATGGAATGCAGGAGGTTTCACAAAAGCCAAGAAAGCAGAGACTTTGAAATTATTACATGAGAATAAAATTGATGTCCTCATAATACAGGAGTCTAATATATCCTTAGAAAATGAAAAATATTTTCACTTAAAAGATTACACTAACCATATACTACCTAAAGGTAGACAAATAGCAAGTGGTATTCTAACGGCAGTACATAAAAGCATTGCTCATAACTTCAAGGTAATCAAGTCAATGAATTCTAATGACAAATCAGAAATCATAAAACTAAATATATGGAAAAATAAACACCACTTATCAATATATGGCATATATAACGCTCCAAATAATATACCTGATATGCAGCTAGTTACAGTTGACCAGAAAACAATAATTGTTGGAGACTTCAATGCCCATTCTACAAAATGGGGATATTCAGACAACAACCAGACTGGCAGAACAATTACAGAGTTTCTTAACTCAAACAATTTAGAAATTCTCTACCATCCCAATGACATCCCAACATTCCTCCACTACAATGGAACATCAACAAACCCTGACCTTACAATGGTTTCCTCATCACTATTGGAAAAAGCACAAAGACAACTAATAGATGATCCAGGTTGTGGCCATCGACCAATAATCACAACAATAACACTACAGATATCCCCAAACCTACATCATAAGACAAAACAAAAACAAAAATTTTCCTGGAACTACAAAAAAGCTAATTGGAAAAACTATAGAAAGGAGTTAGAATGTTCAGTATCTAAAATGGATGTAAATAATTCTGATTCTATCGACAAAAGTCTGAAAAAGTTTGGCAACGTAATCTTATCAGCAGCTAAACAGAATATACCAAGAGGACGAATGCCCAAATACAAACCTTTCTGGACAAATCACCTCCAAAAACTGAAAGAAAAACGAGAAGCTGCAAGACTCAAAGCAGAAAGAACAAAAAATCCCACAGATGTACAAGCATGGAGAAAAATAAAAACTGAAATGACAAAAGAAATAAATTTATCAAAGAAACAAAGTTTTGAGAAGTTTCTAAAAAATATGGATTACAGAAAAGATAGTGGGAAAGTACATAAGTTCCTCAATTCAATCAACAACAAGAAACCAATAATTAAGAAAGAACCTATAATTTACCAGAATTACTTGCTAACAGAAGATAAAAAAATCGCAAATGCCTTAAACAAGATGTACACTTTTACACAACCAACCACAAAAAATAGAAAACAACAAGACAAGTCAATGAGAAATAGAATAAAACAACAATTTACATCCACCAAAACACATGAAGTTTTCCAAAAGGATTTTGGAATACAAGAACTAAAATCAGCTATCTCACAATTGAAACTACATAAAAGCCCTGGGCCTGACAAAATAACTGGAGAAATGATCATACACCTTGGACCAATAGCACTTGATAAGTTACTCCAACTAATCAACAAGACATGGAATACAACAGTCCCAACAATATGGAAGAAAGCTGATATTATTCCAGTATTAAAACCAGACAAACCATCAAACAGGCTGGAAAGCTACAGACCTATCTCGCTAACCTGCGTATTAGCAAAACTCATGGAAAGAATGATAGTTGCCCGCTTAAACTGGTACCTGGAAACGCAAAACCTACTTTCACAGGCACAGGCAGGCTTTAGAAAGCACCAATCAACTGTACAGCAGATTGCCTTTCTCAGCCAAGATATAAAAGACAGACTCAACAGGAAAGAATTTGTATTAGCAGTCTATGTTGACTTCAAAAGTGCATATGACTCACTACCTCGACTAAAACTTCTTAACAAAATTATTAACTTAGGAATAAATAGCAAGATGCTAAAATGGTTTTACAATTTTCTAAACCAGAGATTCTGCAGAACCATCTACAATGATAATAGCTCAAAAGTAAGACAAACCCACAAAGGACTACCACAAGGCTCTGTATCAAGCACTACTCTATTCAACATCATGGTAAATGACCTACCAGAAAAACTAAACAAGATAAAGAACATTAAATGCGCTATGTATGCAGATGACCTAATAATCTGGACTTCAACTAACAGCATAAAACAAGATACTCTCACTCAACAAATGACCAAGGCATTAGAGGAGTTATCAAACTGGTGCACAGAAAATGAAATGACTGTGAATTTAAGTAAAACAAAATACCAGATCTTCACCCTACGCCATTCAAAACCAAATATAAGCTTAACACTGAATGGTCAATACATAACTGAAACAGAAACTTACAAATACCTTGGAATAACACTTGACTCAAAATTGACATGGAAAGAACACATAAACAAAACAATAGATAAAGCCACGCACAAACTAACAACGTTAAAAAGACTCGCAGGTTGCAAGTGGGGATGCTCAACTAGTACATTAAACGCAACATATAGAAGCTACATTAAACCAATCCTCTTGTATGGAAGTGAAGTAACACTTACAGCAAACCAGAGAGATATGGGAAAACTTGAAACTTTCCAAAACCAAGCCCTTCGACTGATAACAGGAGGAGTAAAGTCAACACCTATCATGGCACTACAAATCTTCACAGACAACCTCCCACTCAAATATGAAATGGAGAAAAGAAACCTACTGCTGAAAGAAAAACTACACAGACTACCCCTAGACACCTATTGGAGAAATTACAGAAATGAAGAGAGGATACTGAAAACACAAATTGGATTCTTGCAGAAAGCAGACACCTTACACAGAAAATACAACCTCCCCAAAACAACAAAAATGGAACCTCTACCTCTACCAATTTACCCTATAAAACAGCCTGAGATCAACTGTAAAGAAAATCTTTTGGAAAATGTGATATCAAAACAAGCAATAGCTACAGAGACTCTTAAGATACTAGCCCTAGAAACCATTCACACTTGGTATCCTGAAGACCAATGGCTTCACATATATACGGACGGTTCACTTATCAGTAAAGAAGGGAAGGCAGGGGCAGGCATTTACAGTGAACTCTTTAGTTTCTACATCTCTCTGGGCAACCTAGCAACTCACTATGATGGGGAACTAGAATCGATTAATATCGCATTAAAACAACTCTTATATCGCATCAAATCTTTCTCCAAAGCAGTAATTCTGAGTGATTCCAAATCAGCACTTCAAGCTCTGTCATCACCTTACCCCTCTAGTAGCAGAATACGAGAAATACTCAGCTCTCTAAAAATATTACAAGGCCTCAAAAAAGATGTCTACTTCCAATGGATACCATCACACTGCGGCATAATGGGTAACGAAAAAGCAGATCTACTAGCGAAGAAAGGAACATGTATTACACAAAACTCTTCAGTAGAAGTCTCATATCACATGGCAAAAATACACATAAACTATAAAATAAACTTACAATGGAAACAAGAATGCAAGGAGAAAACAAAAAATAAACAATGGAAAACCCTGCTGGACAAGAAAAATTATATTCCAGATTACCCAAGAAACCATTCTGTCGCTTTATTTCGGATGACCACTGGACATGATTGTTTGGCAGCTCACCTACACAGAATAAATATATTTGAATCCCCAGCTTGCATACTTTGTAAAGATCCAGTATCCACAATGAACAGAGACCACCTGCTCCAATGTAAAGCCCTTACATCAACTAGTGAAGAACCTTCATCACAGCTAGTCAGAAGATACTGGGAAGCCAGAAGGAAAATGGAGATCCTCCAATTCCTAGAGCATTAGCAACCAACCAACCAACATTTGTAGACAGCTGTCTGCCAATAAGCGGATTTACACATTTTTTATTATTACACTTTTTTCCACATTTCAATGTCTTATTTAGTACATATTCAATAACCCAAATAAATTGAAAATCAAAATCACCCTCAGTCCCAATTATTTCAGGTAACAGATGCTCCACTGTATTACAAGACCAACCTATTGTAAGTCAGTGGCGGATCGTACGTGTTGCAGCTCTTCTGCAGTTTTTCTTTTTCAATGATTTGACTTTTTTTATTCGTCGAAAGTAATTGCCTAATGTAATAACACTCAAATTTAATTAAATACAAAACAAAATTAAAGCATTTATTGAACCCTACTTAAACAAGAGGGTTGTAAAACGCAAGTTAAATAGAATCTATATTTTAAGACACCCTGTGAACTATTTAAGTTTAGCACTTAATTTAAGTTAAAGGTGAAAAGCTTGATATTTTATTAATGATTTAAATTTTATGTAATATGCAAAACTGCCAAATTCCTTAACAGAACTAAAACTCTGAATCTGCCAAGAAATTTGGAGGATCACCCAGAGGACCTGAAAACTCTTTATTTTGCACTTCATATTTTTTAATTTTCAGAAGAGGACCCCCAAACCTCCCCGTTTCATTTGGGATATTCCATATCCCCTCACCTCCAGAAATTGCAAAGTAGTAACGTTCATGTCGGTCCCTCCCTTCAATAAGTTCTGGACCCACCCCTTTTGTAAGTACTGGGTTGTGTGAGTACTGTCCTCTTGTTAGTAAGTATACGGCACACAGTTTTAGAAGGCATATGAGATGGGACCAGGAGGGGCTCGTCTAGTGCTACTAGGCAATAGTAAAGTGTTGTTGCCTAGTTCAGACACCCAAGGCACAAGCGTCAGCAAGAGAGTTCCCTATTTTTCATGTGCCAAAAATACTATTGGTAATTCATCATTTTAATGTACCTAGCTATAAGCCACAAGAAATATTAATGCAGCCTGCCTTAAAGCCACATTTCTGCACCATAAGGTTTTCAAGTCAGGAATAAACAAAGTGGCGCGATGAATGTTACTTCCTGACCTCTATCTCTGCACCTTACGCACTCAGAATGCAACACTCGGCAGCAGTGCAGCTGTTGCAACCATGCACTGGCTCAACTCATGCCTTCTAAAAAACTGTGTGCCTTATAACCTCAGAATTTTCAAAAAAGGCTGTAAACTGAGGAAGCAGGAAAAGTGATATATGAATGGTGAACCTTTGGATGTAGTGAAGGAATTTGACTATTTGGGGATGAGAATGCCTGCAAATGGGGGGAGGGAGGCTCATGAGAAAAAAAACGGTAGTAGTAGGTAAAGCAGCTACGAGAGCGGTTAGAATATGTATGTATAAAATTCCAAATATCTCAGTTATATGGTTAGAGAGAATATACGAGGCAGTGGTGGAAGCAAAAATGTTATATGGGGTTGAAATGTGGGGGGCATCAAAGGGGTGGTTGAAAGTTGACCTTGTACATAGGATGTTTTGTAGAGAAGTGCTAGGCCTACCTAGGGGATCACCAATGGGAGTGGCATTAGCAGATCTAGGAAGGGTAGGAAGGAAAGGAATGATAGTAGAAAGAATTTTGAAATATTGGTAATGCAATATAAATGTGGATGAGGATAACGCATTGAAGAATGTATGAAGTATTTAAATGAAGGAAGGAGGCATGAAAATTGCGTGGAAAAAATTAAAAGGATACTGGAAGAAGTTGGAAAGGGGGATATTTGGCAAGGATGAGAAGGTAATAAGATAGGATTTTGGAGGGAAGTAAGAAAAACAGTAGAGGACATGGAAAGGCAAGAGATCTGGGCAAGCTTTGTAAACAAAAGTTCTTTAAGATTATACAGAGCAGTCAAAACAGAGTGGGGAAGGGAGAAATATGTGGATTGTTGTGATAAGCAAGGAAGAGAGGGATATGCATGGATAAGAACAGGGATGATATATCTGAAATGGTAAAGGAAGGACAGAGAGGAAGGTTGTGTACTACGTAGTAAAGAGGAAGGAATATCACTCTACTTAACGGAATGTGAAGGGTAAGAAGGTGGAGGGTAGAAATTTTGGAGACAAAGTGGGATAAATTTCATAAGGAGATAATAATCATCAAGATGTTGAAATTCAGAGGAGAAGAAAAGACTAGGAATATAGGGGAGTATTTAGGAAAAATGAGAGGGAAGTGGATGAGGAAAATTAAGAAATAGATCAAGAGTAAAATAAAATCAGGTAAACTGATATAACAAAGTACCAGTATGCTTTTATTGAATCCAAGACGTTACCATTCGGATAACTCAGTCAATTTGACGATGTAGTTTGATAAGCTTATGTGAAGGAATAGTGTTATTTATCAAATCTAAATGTATTGAAACTTGAAATTCTTAAAATATGTCAACATTTCACAAAATTCAGTGGCATATAACTCCGCTAATTATTTCACAGTAATGCACCTACTGTATATAACAGTATTCATGTAACTACATCAGCGAAGTAAACAAACATCTGACTGCACTGCAGACAAAGCCCTCAAATGATTAAACATGCGGCATTGTAGTATACACATGATTAAAAAAATGTGGCCTTTAATTAGTTGTTACTCTGGCCCCGGTCAACCGATTTGGTCCAAAATAAGTAGGCTTTTTGTCACGGACATTATAAATGCATATGCCAATTTTCATGAAAATCCGATGAAGCGTATTTGAGTTATCGCACCTTTTGCTATATAATACCATAAAAAGGCACTAAATTGGGCATTATTCCAGTACCGACCAACCAATTTGGCCCACCATCAACAGACGTCTTTCCATGGACATTATAAATGCGTATACCAAGTTTTATGAAAATCCGAAATAGCGTATTTGAGTTATGGCTTTTTAAAAATAGACACTAAATTGGGTTTTACTCCGGTACCGGTCAACCGATTTGGTCCAATATCAATAGGGTTCTTAACATGGACATTATAAACGCATATACCAAGTTTCATTAAAATCTGATCAAGCGTATTTGAGTTATCGTGCGTACAGACACACGGACGGACGGACAGAAATTTTTCCTTCCACCACACAATCTCATAAGTACCATACTGGCACTTAATAAAATCAGGTAAACTGATGTAAAAAAGTGCCAGTATGTTTTTTTTAATCAGTTATGACTGCAATTATGATATGCAGAATATGTTTTTTTAATTGATTTACAAGTTAAGCTCCAGATTTATTCATTAAGCAGGGCTTAGGGAAGAACAAAGGTCTAGTTTTCTTTTTAATCAGATTAAAATCTTCCAGCATCAGCTGAACTGTACAGATTTTTGATATCTTGACAATCTCACACTCACATAAAAATACGAAAAAGAAAGTGAAATTGGCTGGTTTCGGGATTTGAACCATGGAACTCCATAACGTGAGGCCAAAACGTTACCATCTCGGTCACCTGGGTCAGTTTAACGGTCTAGTTGTAAGTTATAAGCGCATGTAAAACAATAGTGATTTTGGTCATAGCTATCTCTATTTTAATTTCCAAAGCCGTAAAATATCACAGTAAAACAATTGACTATGTTGTCATGATAAATGATTTGCTTTTTTTTTTATATAAATTCTTTCGAATACGTATATTATCATAAAATAGGCACCAAATTGAGCATTACTCCGAAACAGGTGAACCGATTTCATCCAGTATCAGTAGACCTCTTCCCATGAACACTATAAATGTGTATACCAAATTCCATAAAAATCCGGTAAAGCGTATTTGAGTTACCGCGTTTTTAAAATAGACACTAAATTGGGTTTTACTCCGGTACCGGACAACCGATTTGGTCCAATATTGGTAGACGTCTTCCCATGCACATTATAAATGGGTATACAAAGTTTCAGGAAAATCCAATAAAGCATATTTGAGTTATCGCGACTTCTCATATATTAACATAAAAGGCAATAAATTGGGCATTATTCCGGTACTGGCCAACCGATTTGGTTGAACATCAACAGACGTCTTTCCATGGATAGTATAAATGCGTATACGAAGTTTCATAAATATCCGATAAGGCGTATTTGAGCTATTGCGCCTTTAAAATATACACTAAATTGGGTTTTACTCCGGTACCGGTCAACAGATTAGGTTCAAATTTAACAGAGTACTTTTCATGGATGTCATAAATGCGTATACCAAGTTTAATGGAAATCCGATACAGCGTATTTGAATTATGGCGCCTTTCTATTAGAAAGGCGCCATAATCTATTAAAATAGGCACTAAATTGGGCATTACTCCGGTACCGGTGAACCGATTTGGTTCAATATCAATAGGGTTCTTCCCATTGACATTATAAATGTGTTTTCCAAGTTTCATGAAAATCCGAAAAAGCGTATTTGAGTTAGAGCGCGTACAGACACACGGATGGACGGACGGACAGACAGACAGACGGACAGACATTTTTCGTCCCCCACACAATCTCATAAAGTACCATACTGGCACTTAATAATCAGGAAAGGTGTGGTAAGTTTATCAGAATCCCCAATCAAACATAAAACCTAGGGGTTATTGTATGAGGAGATTCTTACTGGGTAGTGCTAGACTTATAGATAAGAGACATATAAAGTGGATGTAGTTAACTATGTATGTAAAAGTATGTGTAAATAAAATTCTATTCTAAATTCTATAATCTCAGAAATCTATACAGGCATTCATGATTAACAGGGCCCGGATTCTAATGACATGTCATTTTTTTATTGATGCTGCATAGACATTGCTAACTTGTAGATAAATATCATGGCCTGTAGACTGTAGAAATACATTTATATTTGGTCATTTTTTGTCATTTCATGCAATTTTATACTTTTAGGGCATTTATCTCAATTTTAGGTCATTATTTTGTCATATTCATGTCATTTGCTTCCTTATTTAGTCATTTTCATGTATTTAGTAATTTTCATGTATTTACATTGAGTGTATTAACTGTCTTTGGAGTGTTGTTTGTTTAATGCAAGAAGGAAAAATTCGGTGTTAAAGTATTGTTATGTCTCAGTCGGAAGTGAGAATCAAAGAAACGCCAAAATTTTGTATTATATTACTATTGTCATTAGATTGACTTGGCACCTGCTTGGATTTGACAGTGCAAACTACTGTTTACCCTCAATAAACAACAACATAATCCGGCAGGCCACAAAAGGAAATGCCGAATTTTGACTCACCAGTGCCTCAGTACGCTCTCCATGCCTGTGTGATTCGTCTGTGTACTTCCCTGTCCATGCCGTTATCAAAGGATATTATTTGGCCTAGGTATATGTATTCATTTACATATGGTATTTGCGTTCCCTCGATTGTGATCGGAGTTTGGGGGCCATTAGTCATCACTTTGGTTTTAGTCATGTTCATGGAGAGGCCCACTGATTTACTTCTTACGTTTAGTTCCTGAAGCATTGATTGCAATTCTTTTGGTGATTTCCCGAATATAACTACATCGTCTGCGCCACAGAAAAAGTTACTACAGGTATGCCAGAGGAAAATGTTAAGAAAAGTCCTAGGCATCACATTGAGCGACAGAATCCCCAATACTACACTAATCCAGTCACCAAAAACGACAGATATCGCTCACCTAGCAGAAAGCACTAAATGGAGATGGGGTGGCCATGTTTCAAGGTTGGTGGACGATAGATGGACATACAGGAGTACCATATGGGACCCCAGACAAGAAAGAAGGCTGCGCGGAAGACCAAAAAGGAGATGGGAGGACCTTTTCAAGGATAAAGTGGGCCAACAATGGACCAGGGTAGCCAAAAGAAGAAACGAGTGGAAAGAACTGGGGAAAACCCTGAACAATACGCAAGACTAAGTGCTCAAGACCAAGTGTTAAAGTTCAAGTGTACATGACGCTCAAAATCACGAACACCTTCACTAGCGCGGAGTAGCTCGCCGTGCTAGATAAGAGGAGCTAAACCCTTCTTAGGAGGCCTTTGCCCTACATGGGACACGATAGGCTTATTTTATTTATTTATTTATATTTATAGTGCCTCAGTGCCAGTATAAATTTCCGTGAGAAAAGGGCATTCAAAACTCTAGAGTTATTTACAGTTTTTACAATTATGTACAAACTAGTCTATAACTTTGTGTGTACAATAATAATTTTTTTTATAAATAAATTATCAGTTTTTAGGTCATTTTTTATAATTATTAAGTAATTTTCTTTAAAATTTAGGGCCATTTTATGGGTCAATTTCAAACAATTTTAGGTCATCAGAATCCGGGCCCTGATGATTAAAAACAAAAGGAGTGACATAGTTACCTTTCCTGGAGAAAGTGTATTTGTAAGCCTCAACATACTTCTCTTTAGTGTTCTTCTTTTGAAGGTGGTTGAAGCATTGATTAATAATACTGAGATCATCTTTGAGGGCATCAATTTCAGGCAAGTAGGGGAGCTGGCTGAAATGCACCCAACTGAAAACAGACACAAAATACTTATACTCACACTATAATTTACTATACCTGAAAGGGCAACTACAGTAGTCAAATTGCAGAATGGAAGTTTCGTTAATAATTTGCCAGAGATTTGTTTAAGTACTGAATTCACAATTACCCAGCATCACCTATATACAGAGTGTTTCAAATAGTATATTGCGATACAAGTGCCGTAAGTGGTGTTTACGGATCGAGGAAAGAGTTTTTTCAATTTCCGAGATCCGTTATGCGCTTACGGCACGAGTATTGCATGCTATTTTTTGCACGATGATTATTTATATCAATTTAATTATATTAATTGAGATATTACCTGAAAGTATTATGTTTATACACTATTGAAGATGGATGCAATATTTCAGAAAGTGATTCGCATGTGTTTGTTGTTATGGGAACCGAATATTTGTAAATAAGCATGGAGGAATTTCTTTAAATAATTGTACAAATTGTAGTATTACGATAAATATATAAAAATAAAGGCACGATTATTATTTATATCAATTTAATTATATTAATTGTGATATTACCTGAAAATATTAAGTATATGCATTCTTGAAGATAGATGTTTATTTCAGAAAGTGATTCGCATGTGTTTGTTGTTATGCGAACCGAATATTTGTCCTGGGGGGCCTTGTCCATAAAGGCTTGTATTATGAGGTGTGGCGTAAGTAAATTCACAACAGCACGGAAACTCTTACCGCACATAGCAACAAGATTGCATGCGGGAATGTCAACTTACGATCCACGGCAACAATAGGGCCTATTCGTAAGTACCACTAATTAGTTATGTTGTGCAAAAAAAAAAAAATTTATACATACTTTGAAGTATCACAGAATATCTATTTTCAGTTCTACTAGGTTGAATTTCTGGAAATGGAAAGCTTAAAGTCTAATTTGAAAAATAAATGACTTTGTGATGAAAATGTGATAAATACATTTCTGAGTAGGAATCACCGTTGATTCCATACATCGTACCAAAGTGTCCAATGAGATTTCTGCGCACACCGCTTGAATCTCATTCCAAAGTGTGTTTAGGTTACGTGGTTTACGTTTGTACACCTCATCTTTTACTGTGCCCCATAAGAAGAAAGCATGGAGAGCTTGCAGGAAACTCGATTGGCCCCCCTGCATCCTATCCACTGCCTTGGCAAATTTAGATCCAGGTATGTTCGTACGTCCCTATGATAGAGTGGCAGGGCGCCATATTGTTGGTAATAAAACCGTACAATGTACGAATGGCAGGGAATATGGAATGAGCAAGCACTGCTTGGTACTTTTCATTGTTGGATGATTATTGGCACGATTGTTGGACGATTGTTGAAACTATTCTGCTGCCATCAGTCGAAGAAATATAACATTACTTTCTCCCAGAAATTTAACCTTGTAGAACATGAAGTAAATATTATATGACAGTTCAAAGTGTGTATACATTTTTCTGAAGCACTCTGTATATATGTATATGTGTATATATATATATATAAAGTAGAGTTGTGTTTGTCCTTTATACAACTGAGTAATTATATCCACATTTTATATTATTCTAATTGTAACAATTTGATTTACATGTCAAAATAAATAACACACTAAAAAAATTTGAATGTTGTACTATTTGGTTAGGTGTCTCGGTTTTGTTTTATAATCTGGTCCAAAGAAATTTTGAAAAAGTAATCGCTGCAACAGAATGGCTTCAGACTGAATTGGAGAATAAAATATTTCCATACATTTTTATTCTAAGAAAAACCAATTATGTGTCCGAAAAAACTTCACATTAGCAGAAATTCAGACAACAGATATAATAGTTGCATTTTTTCAAGAGTATAAAGTAGAGCCTGCATTCGCGGTACTGGAAGTGTGAAATGCTCTATCTCTATTATCTCTATTCACCCCTTCTTCCTGTGTACTCCCAAGAGTAGTGGGGACGAGAGGAAGGGCAACTTCGTGCTTCAAGTGTTGGGCCTGGGCCCTATTTCATAAAACTCTACAGGTGTGACAAATACGACAATTATGTCAAGTCTGACAAATTTGTCAATATGTACGACAATTGTATTTTTCATAAATATTATAACTTTTCCTTACATTACAGGCAAATTAATGTAAATTGTCAGACTAAAAGAACCCATTTCATAAACGCGACAATTTTATGTCAAACCTAAAGATTACTTTAATATACTGTAGATGACTCTCACATACGTGTCTCAACATCGAATATGATACCTAAGCAATCGATTATTACTATCGAAAGTAATTGAATTATATTTCTCTTTTAATACAAAGTCACTGAAATTGAAAGTTAGGTTAATCCATTGCTTAAAAACACTGGATGGTTTCATGTCTATTTCTTCACCACTTGCACTACTACCAATATCACTACTACTAGTGTTCATTATTAACAAAACAATTTAGCAAGTTTATTAACAAAGTTTAAATCACAAGAAAGTTTGCCAAGTTATACCCACTGCCTTCTAAACTGTATTAATCGTGTATACACTGCCTGTCCTATACGGCTAATTTTGCGTACTCGGCGACATTACAGATGGCAGCACCTTTCACACCCAGACTGCTTCTTGTTTTTTGCTACGACATTGTTGATTATGTAGTTCTGTCACCGCCGTCTCATAATCACTGCCTTCTAAACTGTATTACTCCTCGAGACGGCGGTGCTCATAATATAGTCTATCAATGCGTCTAATTAATTTACATTTATTTTAATTATTGGTCCAAAATTCCATTTCAAGGTAAGTGTCATATAGGCCTACTGGAATAATATTACGTTCTAAACAAATAACACAAGTATCTGTGTCTGTTTAATGCTTATTTTGATTAGTGATTGCTGCAATCTGGGTGTGAACTGTGTCGCCTCTACTGGATAAATTAGGCAATTTAACAATACTCTGAACTCCATGTTAAAATAAAGCATAGGACAGGCAGTGTAATTCTCGAGATGGCGGTGGTTATACCACACATTTACATAACCTACTCTGTTAGCCTACATATGAAAGATTGCCTGTCACTTCTGTAATGACAATTCTACATTTTTGTAAACTTGTAAACATGTCAGCAAAAATTAATGTTTCATAAATGATAGGTATCCTAAGATTTGACATATTTGTCAGACTCTTACCTGTAAACTCAAAAGTTTTGAGAAACAACAATATGTAAAATTGTCATACAAATCTACAAAATTGTCATGACATTTATGTAAAGTTGTCAGCTTTTATGAAAAACACAATTGTCAAAATGTAAACCTGTAAGACAATTTTATGTCACCTGTCACCTGTAAAATTGTAACTTTTATGAAATAGGGCCCTGGTATAAAGCTACAATATTATGGGCTGTATTATATTGTATTGTAAATATTGAAACAAAGGATTTAAGATAATCAGTGGTAATAACCACTTGAGAATTCAAGGAGGATTGATTCTCAGTAAATAGTGAATTTGTTATTACTACGGGAACAAGTAATAACTCTTTGTTTTTATGAATTAATTTCTTGATAAAGTAACGTAAATTATCAAATCTTGATAAAGTAACCTAAAGTATCACATGAAGTATTAGTATGGTTCTCAAAAACCAGTTTCTTAGTAAATAAAGATAAAACCAAATATTTAGTTTAAAACCGGGTTCCCACTACTTAACATTTAGCACCAGCATGTTGCAGTTAACATATGTTAAACATAACATCAACTTGTTGAGGTATACAAGTCAAGTGGTTTGCCAATTAACAACTGTCTCCACTACAGTGTTATAGGTTAACATGGGTTGGTGCGGTTACGAGCAGAATTAATGATAATAAATAACATTCAAAAAGAAAACTCCTCTGAAGAGGGCAGCCAACATTACAAAATGAGAGTAATTTTATATATACTTGTTATTATCTTCTTGTTAACCGTCTATCACTTTCTTAAATACTAATTTTGTACAGATCTCTTGATCTTTTCAAAATAACTATTACATTTTTCAAAAACTGAGTATGCCATAAAAAATAATTTTAAAAGTAGATGCTATACTATTATGAACACTGATATACCAAATACTCACATAATAGGCCTACAAAATGGATGCTGGCAATGTTGAGGAAGCTGTCGACTGCTTTTTGTTTAGACGGAAATTCCCAAACAAAGCCGATATAGACTGACTTGATATGTTGTCAATTTTCTCCGGAAAACAAATTAACATCTGAATATGTTAAGTGCAACACACTGGCTTTGCATGTGAAGTCAACTGGAATTCGAAATTGCAGTATACATGTCAATATCAACTTGTTACTTGACATGTTGGTGTTAAATGTATATCAATGGAGACGCAGCTTAAGAGATGTGGTACACGAATCTGTAACATTTTTGGGCATTTATTTAGATTCCAAACTGCAGTGGACTGCCCATGTAAATTTTGTATGTAAAAAACTGTCTTAGATTATTATAGGCTACCTCCTCATAAAATTAATTAATACTGTTCCATTAGCGTACACGAAGCAGGTTTACCGTGCATTTTTTGAAAACATAATTAGATATGGTTTATTGTTTTATGGATGTGCCAGTGATCTTTATGAAATTTTGATTATACAAAAGAATGCCATCAGAATATTTACAAAATCAAACCCTTTCACACAGTGTAAACCACTTTTTATCAGTGAGGGGATCATGACTGTGGTAGATCTATAAGCTTTCATGGTACTAATACATATAAAAGATAATATAAATGCATAAGAACTAAGAACTGACATGAACTGTTATGATACCAGAACGGCGAATGACATAAATATAGCCTACCATTTAGAAGGCTTAAGAAGACACAGAATAATTATACAGCAAATGGCATGACCTTGTACAATAAATTATCAGTAAATGGTTAGGAAACTGACAATGGGGCCTTTTTTTTTGTTTGTTTGTTTAAATAGAATAATGCGCTGGCTGAAACAGAATCCATTTTATAAGTATAGTGAATGTTAGTACAGTGATTTTAGACTATGGTAAATAGACTTCTTTATTCTTTTGACTACGCTATGTAAACCTGGTTTTACTTTCCAGCATATATTGTTATATTGATATTGATATTAAATCTCACTATCCAATACTCCAATACCTGTAATGCCTACGTACCTTCTATTAAAGGTGCTACCAGAAGGCAACTCCTTCCAGTATACGTTTGGGTGCGGACAAGCAATTGCAACAAATTTCTTCACCAAGTCTGGATACTGATGAATGAGGTACCATCCCAACATAGCACCTAAATCGTGACCAATAACGGTGCAGTTTGTTGCACCAAGAGAAGCAATAAGCTCCTTCAGTTCACACAACAACGTGTCCACACGGTAACTCCGCCTCCACAGCGGCTTATCAGAATCACCAAACCCTTTCAAATCCAATGCCACCACTCTGAAACACAAACAATGAAATATGTCTCATTTCTATATTAATTTTTAAGTTTTCTCCTCTATGTCTTTATCTTTTGGCATGGGCATCACACCACCAAGGCTTGTAAATAGTTTACTGATCTTGTCACACCACAGCTTAATAATGCTCAATGATGACCAGGGCTTGCTCTAGGTATTTTATTGCCCTAGGCGGAAAATAATTTCGGTGCCTCCCTAAATTGCCACCTCAATCATTGTGTGTGTTTTTTTTAACCATTTGATTAAACATGGAATTTCGCATTCTCTAGCCTATTATTGGTAGGTGGAAAATAAAATTTACTTGATTCAGCCTAATTTGAGAAAGGCTTGTATTCATGAAGACGTTACAACATATGTGGATAGTATGAGGATTAAATAAAAAGAAACATTTAATTGAAATAAAAGATTTTGAGGAACTTTACACAGTGAAGCAACTATAGTAAATTTAATTTACTATATGAGTTGACATAAACACACTTTAATATAACTTTTTGTTTTTATGCTAAACTAGAAACATAATAGATAAGTTTTTGTTTTCCCTACCAGGGGGCAGGAGTTGAAAAAAAGGCTTAAAGCAACTAAAACTTGCTTAAATTTTGGCAAACTGTTTGACAAGATCTTTTACGTCCATCTGAGTGGCTAATTCATTTTCGATGGAAACTGTACCAAGACCTGAAAGTATTTCTTGGCTCATGGAGATATACAGATATGTTTTAATTAGTTTTAGTTTTGAAAAACTTCTTTCTGTGCTTGCTACAGAGATTGGTAGTGTCAAGAGAACCAGAAGACCCATGCAAGGCGACCCAGGGAGGTCAGGTGAATTGAGATACTTGATCCCTACTGTGGCAAGTTTGTTTTTAACCAAGTCAATAAATATGTTTACATACTATACTGAATTGATTTCTATAATCTGCTGTCCTTTTTACTCTTATCTACATTTTTTAAAATAATTTTAATGTCACTTGGAAATTTCAGCTTTTTTAAAAATCTAAATGTTACCGCCCCGAAATGTTTATAAAAATTTTGCCTATAAGGTTGATGACCTTAACACATTTAAGACCAGGTAGCTGCTAGCCCAGTTTTGTAAGAGGCTCACATTAAATTTACCACATATCATGAAGTTTAACATTTCTTAAAAACTATTTGATATAAGATTATAGAATTTTGAATATAGCTTCTGGAGGGCAGATAAAAGAATTTTAATGCATGATATCTCGTATCACATGCAACACTTTATTACAAAATCACCTAGTTTCACTGATTTTTTCTTCTGTTTTGAAACAAATTCGACACTAAAGACTCATCTGCTCACACAAAAATGCATAATAATAATGTTCAATAAGGAATTCGCTAATGATACAGCTCCATCAGAAGTAACTAGGCCTAAATTAAAAACAAATATTTTTAGAATATACGTGAACAGGAGGCAAAAACGAGGAGATTCCGGATCCATGCTCTATTAAATTTCATTGCCAAGAAATAAAAATTGTAGAAAATTTAAATATTTAGGTGAAATAATCACTTACAACATGAATGAGAAACCAGCATGGCAAAATAGAATAGATAAACTGGTTAGAGCACAGCATGTTACCAAGAATACATACAATAAAAAGTGCCTCTCAATAGCAACCAAACTGAAACGTTATAAAATGGTCACTCAACTGCAAATCACGTAAGCATGTGAAACACTATTCAAAATAACTAACACAGTCGCAATAGATAGAGTACTCAAGGTAGAAAGGAGAATAGTAAGAACCTGTTTAAACAAAAATTACCAAGTAAATGGAGTCTGGAGACTAGCTTCTAATGAAACAGTATATAAAGAAATAGAACAAGTGACAAGTAGGGTGGTCATTTCTAAAATGCCAGAAAGGAGTACACACTTCTTCTGTAATCTAGCATAGTATAGTATAGCATAGTTCGGGCATGGACGGCTGGACAGCAGATATTACATGGTATAATCCTGACTAATTTTAGACTTAATAACTGCATTTATACAAAATAATTGATTATACACTGCAAAAAGGGATTTCCATCTCTATTTATATTTTTGTCCTTTCTTTGCCATCCGCAGGAGGTTTTTGTTGGCCAGGAATTCCTTATACATGGAATTACACTCTTCCGAGAACAAATTTTATTAATACGCTTTACCTATCCATCAGAGTCTCAAAAAAGGGGACAAATCAACGTCCGGCATAAAGCTGCGCTGGATGGAGGACCGCTTAGCAAAAAGCCTTACAGTCCGGCCAAAAGCCGGACGTCTGGCCACCCTGGTGACAAGTACAATGAAAAAAATATATATATATCATTTTTTGGGACATATATTACAGACACCAGAAAATAGAATCAGCAGAAAAATAATATAAAAATTATGGCAGAGTAAGAGTAAGAAAAATATAAGATGGATTACAGAACTTGAGGAAGATATGGCAGAGCTACGTATTACAGTACAGTATATTACATTTAATATACAAGACAGACACACTCAAGATATTGAAAGACAAACACACTACACTACAGATGAAAATCAACAAACAGAGAATAGGAAGAGTAGTTCCAGAAGCAGAAAGAAAATTGCGGTCAGAAAGGAAGAAGTAGTACTGGGCTGGCACAAAACCTCAACCAGAAACCTGACTAAAGTGGTCCTATGAAGGCCAAGAAACTAAATTAAATTAAAATTTTACTGCACCTACCAGTATATACAGGGTGTTAAAGAATAACACCAAAATATTTTACCTCTATATAGAGAGGACATAGACAATCAACTTTTGTTAGGAGATTTTTGCTGTATGACGTAAAATGTAGGTGCTACAGGGCATTAAAGTCATAATTTGGTGCTCATAAGTCAATAATTATGCGAAATAGGGTTAAACTTTTCATTACATTGACTTCATGCCTTCCTAATGATCCATAGAAACCTGAATCTTAATCATTCATCCACAGCTATTACATAATTTAGAGTTTTCTTAATCTGCAATATTTACAGACTAATCACATGACTGGTCGCCACTGCATTAGTCTTTTGTTTTATTCACAACTACTGACTACAGTCTTAACAACGAAGTTCCTTTGTTTTGCTTTTCTTTCTAATGTTAATAGTCAGTGGCGGCCAAGCCCTGGGAGATTTTATGCTGTAACAAGAAAAATTGAATCCATAGAGCAAAAATCTCTTAATAAAAGTTGCTTGTCTATGTCCCCTCTATACACAGGTAAAATATTTCGGTGTTATTCATTAACACCCTTATATACCAGTATATATCATCAGTAGGGGGCGGATGTCTATGACCTAAAAAATGGATATATGTATGCATTTATGACCCAAAAAACATTAAAATATGACCAATAGAATTTAAAATATGACTTTACCACTTACACAATGTGTATATTTTTTAAAAGTTTCATCACAATTCATTTTATTAAAATATAATGTTAATTATTTAAAATTTCTGTAAATTCTGAAAAAGTATCATTATAATGCAAAATTTTCAAAATATGATATGAAACTTCAACATTTCTTTAATATGAACACAAATATGCCAAAAATATGACCTAAACATGAATATTCATACTAAATATGCTACAATAGTTGAACATTTCCTAAATAAGCAGTTATATGCACAGTAAAAGCCGTTCCGTTTTCACCAGGATGCTTGGAATCGAGTTTAAATTAGTTGGAAACCTGAAATAATGCAAAGGGGGAAAAAAAACATACAATCAACTCCCGATTATCCGGGTGCGGATCAACCGGTTTGCGGATTAACCATTGAGCTATCCCTTTAAAAAATCTTTTACAAAATATTCACTTAGTACACTTAGGCCCGTTATTACCACCTCCAGTAAAATATTTACGGCTACTTTTACGGTTACTTTACTGACAGTTCGATTTTACAATATCTGGTTAGGTGTTAACTGTTGGTAAAAAGCTCTTAACTGGCAGTAATCTTTACTGTAGGAAAATGTACAAGTAAACTCCTAACCGGAGGATTTTTTGAGGTTATACTTCTCGCGAACTGAATTAAAATGGAGAGATGAAGTTATTTAGCTGCTTTCGTAATGTCACTGGTGATGAACAATGCCAATATATGTAAAAATAAATAAAAACGATATTGAAAACTAGATCAAATTATTATGAAAGTTTGGACAAACAATTACTTTACTATTTACTTCCTCTACCCGTACATCAGATCATATTTGGGTTTTTCATCCTTCGGGGATGGGGTTTCGAAACGTGGTACCTTTCTTTTCATTTTTACAACCACTTTACTTGAGGAGGATTTTATTCTTATTTAACAGGAATTGTATAATAAGTGTAGGCCTAATACATAAACTATATAGGCCTATATATAATGTATTTTAATATGTTATGCTAAGAGCTAATAATTTCATTTGAAAACATCTCGTAATAGGCTATATCCTGTAGTTATTAGCTACACATTTCATACACAAACTTATTAGGTTTTAGGTCTTGCCTCGCAAATTATGCGACCTTTTTAGGCTAAGACAACTGATTGCACACTACTGCCCGTACTGTGTACTGCAAACTATAATTAAATTCAGAGGAAGTTATATATTTCACAATAGGTTTTTTTGATACATCTTTTTGAGCTTTGCTCTTATGGCCACACCTTACTGTGTGTTTATTTGGTTTGAATTATATGACGCTTTTCGTCGATATCATTCAGAAACAATTATTCTTCACTTGAAAAGAAATTGCTGTGTCTCTTTATTTCTTTTATATCAGCCATAACCTCATCCATTGCAAAATCACACGAAACAATTAAAACAGTTGAAAAACTGCTGCAAACAACTGAGAAACGCTCGTACCAACTGCTGTGACTTTTGTCTGATTGCGTTAACCGGGAGTAAACTTTAACTAGGAGATGATAAGAACAAAGAAGCGTTTACTGGAACTTTACTCAGACAGTAAAATAAACTACCAGTTATCATTTACTCCTACTTAACTGGACATCGTAAAAACGGGCCTTAGTGATAAGTTGATGTTACGCAGGCTCCGTTTCTGATATTCGCAAGAAGGAAAATGCAGGCAAAAAACAAAAAGTGTTAACAGACTATTGCAGCAAAGTCTAAAATTCCTTGAAAGTGCCAAAACCAAACTGTTAATACAGTAGTCTTAGTGTTTTATTGTTGTGCTGAAATAGTTTGTGACCTCTGATGGTGAATGATTCTAGCACTGCAAGACTTTCCACATAGGCTTATGTAGGTTTAAAATAATTTTTCAATTGTAATATGTTTAGGTATAAATTTGTTTTAACCGTGTTTTCGTTTATCTGTGAGGTGTCTACCACTCATTATCCCGGATAATTGGGAGTTGACTGTATCATAGAAATCCACCCCCTAATCATCAGAGTTTTGCTCCCGGCTGTGGGGTGTTTCTTCAGTGTGTGCTTTTGTATTTCACTTCTAAGTCTGAAAACTGTGCCTAGACTAAGAGAAGGCCTACTTGTTTATAAAACAAGTTGTTATAGTACCATGCATTTATAATTTTCGCATCATTTACCTGTAATGTTGTGACAGCATAGGAATCTGGTGTCTCCAACTGAGCCAGCAATCTGGGAATCCATGCAGCAGCAACAGAAGTGGTCTCTCCTTTTCACCTGACTCTACATAATGCAGTTTCACACCCTGTAATAAACAAAGCGATTAGAGAGAGATTTTGAAACATGTATTTATGTCATTCATTATTAAGAAAGGTGTCACAACATAATGTGAGAATGTTCGAAAGCGGAGGGGGCTTAGGTAAATATTCAGACCTAAGAGAGATGAAAACTGCATAACGACGAGCTTCATAACCTACTCTTCACCGGATATAGTAAGGGTAATTAAATCACGAGGATGAAATGGGCTGGACATGGGAGAGGAAAGACATAATTAAAAAATATTGACTGGGAAAAGACCATGTGGAAGACCTAGACGTAGGTGGGAGAACAATATCAGGAGAGAATTAAGAGAAGTAGGATTTACGAGGGATGGTTGGATGGAGTTAGCACAGAATAGGGTTGAATGGCGGACTCAGGTAAGCTTGGCAATGAACTTCTGGTTTCCATAAAATAGATGATATTCCTCTAGCTTGCTGAAGAATTGTCTACAGCCATTGAGTAAGTAAGAAAATCACTGAGAACAATGCAAAGTAAACGGTGCACTAGGCTCCTCCCAACAACTAAAACGGCAGCTACTACGTGTCTTTCTATTTAAAGTACTACCAACACCATCTACTGTGGGAAAGGTGAAACTGGGAAAAAATTAAATACTTTATTTCTCATGATTGCTCAGATTTCTCCTTTATCCTATTTTTCTCTACCTTTACCACCCTCTTCCTCGCTTTCTCTCACTTCTCCTACCTACCTACCTGATCGACCGGGATTCATCCCCTGGATGTAATGAGGAGACTGAGAAGGGAAATTCCAGTGGTAAAGATTCTCTGGCTGCTTGCAGAATGCATAGAGGAGGAAATCTACTCTTATACAATTCAACAGCCCTAAATAGCGTGCTTGCTCGCCCACTTCGTGATACATCGGGTATACTCGGCGATGTTAGTCTCTCGCAGTGTAAACTTTCATGACTACTACAAAATTAGGAAAACCGTTTCTTTATTATATAAGGCCTAAGTGAAATGAAGACAATGAACAAATATTCTAATTTTATTTTTACTTACAATTTTCATAGCTCTGAACCACAAACATTTTTAATAAACTACCAGTGTAAATTTCTTTAAAATCCTGGAGTCAAAGAATAATGGCGGGCGAACCTGGGAGCACCAGCAGTAAAATATTGATGGTTTGACTCTTGAAATATCGCTGATAATAATAATCCAAACAAACCATTCCTTCCCTTGAAACATTATATAATTTCTGAAAATTACACTGAATTGATATAAATAAAATTCACATCATATTCATGTCAATAAACAGTTGAGAAACAAACAATAATACGCATTATTATGTGTTCACAGGTTCTTTGGAACTGCATAATCGATTCTGATATAGTTTTCCCAGGGGGCGCTTTCATATCGTAGAATGTACTCTGAAGCCGAAATTTTAGCTGTTTCATTAATATTATTAATGGCTTAGTTTATGAATGATTCGCGTGCAAGTGTTAATAAATATAATGCTTTAATAATTATTATACTCTTCATTTTCAATTTTTAAATGAATTATCGTGGGCGAAGCCACGGGCACCTCCTAGTGTTTGACATTCCAAAGGACTGGAAAAAAATATATTTTAGAAACAATGTTTTTATCGATGGTTACCATGATGAAAATCAATCTTCTTCATGATCAGTGATGTGTGAGGAGTCACCTGAGGAAGACTCGAGGGCAGAGTTAAACTGTGTTTTAATTTTTTAAAGTGTATCCACTAATTTTGTAATAATTTTAATCACATCTTTTTATTATATAACACACAATTCTCTCTTCCCAAATAAAAGTTTTGGCTCTTAGTGTAGCCTAATACACAGATTTCCCACAAATGTACAGGTGGGTCATTCCATGCTAACAGGGAATTTTATCAAAAATTTCAAATATGAATTTTAACATTATTTTTGCTGAAAGTTGGTACACGGAACTTCTGAGTGTTTGACAATTACAGAAATACATGATAAATTCAAAATAATGTATTTCTTAGCTAATTTCTTTATTTATATTCAGTTACTGTTTCTGATGTAATGTAAGTTACCACTTCTGATGTAACGTAAGTTACCAATGTTTATGTTAAATATCCAGAGTATAAATTTATGTAAGGAATTAAAATATGCCCTCAATGTTCTTTACACTTTTATGGTTTATTTTCAATAAAAATTATTTCAGTTTTCAAATCAGTGGAACAGAGTTCTTTGTAAACACTTAGCGTTGCAATTGACTACTCCTTTTCTTGTAACATAAGTTACCAACAACAAAATCCTGATTTACTTTTTAACTATGCTATGCTCCTATGCAGTCTGAGTCACAACTTGAAGAATATAGTCTATCTTCAGTCTGTAAGACATACAGTTTTTTATTTCCACTCCAAAGCAACAGAATCCTAATGAAATTAGTTATTTCTTCTTGCAAATGTAACGTAAGTTACCATGGAATGACCCAGGTAGGGAGAAAAAAAAAAAAAGCGGACCGACTCTTGTAGCTGATTTCAGAGCCTTGTGATACAGAAACATGACCTAATGTTTCGAGGCGGGGTCTGCAGCTCCCTCCGCCCCCCTCTGAATACACCCCTGCGATGACCACATGCCCCCCAATCATCCATCTGCCTATGGTAGGTAGAGGTTTGTTGGTAGGCCTAGTTCTTCCAGGGATGTTTATTCTTCAAAAACAAGCAATTAGATTAATCTGTAAACTACCCAACAGAGCTCATTGCAGAAATTTATTTACTAGACTTAATATTATGTCGCTACCCTGCTTGTATATCTTTCAGTGTCTACTATATATTAAAAACAACCTCAAATATTTTCATTTAAATTCTGATTCACATACTTATTATACTCGACATAGTAATGATATTAAAAATGACTTCTGCTATTTTTCCACTACTCAAAACAGTTTTAAGTCTACCTCTGCTAAATTATTCAACAAACTACCACCCTCCATCAGAACTTTAGAACCTGTGAAATACAGGAGAATCTTAAAGAAACTGCTTACTCGAAATTGCTTCTATACTACAGAAGAGTTCCTGAATTATACTTTCTAGACTGGCTTATAGAATAATTTTGACCTTTTGTACATGTTGTAGTGTCTGTTAAGGTATTTATACACTATTTATTGTATACAGGTTTTATTTTCAACATCATATGTATAGTAACCTATTGTATATCAATGTATTTTTTATATTAATTCTTGTATACTTGTCTATACAAACATTACACTGTAATTGTATTGTGAAAAGACAATAAAATCCTATCCTATTCTATTCATGGAGATTAGTTTAGTATAGTTTATTGTCTCTTCTTCTTCTTCCAATGGCACTACAGCCCAAAGCGGGCCTGGGCCTTCTTAATAATAATGATAATAATAATAAAATTTTATTGTCATTAAGCAAATTGCAATAGACAAAGTCAAAATCTTAAAATAACTAATATACACAATCTATCATAACAATAAAATGAAAACATGATAAACCTATTAAGACAAGAATATAATAAACAGAAGACCTCCAATCTTCTCTGTCCAGGGCTCTCTGTTGCCAGTTTCTACATTTAAGAATCTGATAGCTATCCTCCTTCACTGAGTCCATCCATCTTTTCCTGGGTTTTCCTGCTGGTCTTTGGCCAAACATCTTCCCCATCATCGCCTTCTTAGGTATGCACCCTTCATCCATTCTTTGCACATGTCCTGCCCATTGTAATCTCTTTAACTTAACTGTAATGGATAGTTCAGGTTCTTTATATAAATCATATATCTCCTTATTGTATCTCATTCTCCAAATTCCATTCTCATTTAAAGGACCATAAATTCTCCTTAGGATCTTTCTTTCAAATGTGTTAATTAACTTTTCAGATTCCTTCGTCATGGTCCATGCTTCACATCCGTAGATAGCTATGGGGCGTATACAAATCAAATCAAATCAAATTTTATTGTCATTGGGTTCACAGAACAATAGACAAAGTCACATATTAAATAAGATATAAAGCCATTAATAAGATACAAAGCCATTGTTAACATACACATAAGTAATATCATTAACCATAAAAACCATAAAAAACATAAATATGCACAACAATTATCGCCAGATGATCAAAATTTTTATTCAATATCACAGGCATAGTAATTTATAGCATTCCTTAAATTGAGATCACTTCAGGAAGTTCATCTAAGCTATAAAAGGGGTTTGATATAAGCCAATTAAAGAGCCAATTTTGAAGTTTCTTGGGTGGCGCACTTGTTATTTGCATAGGTAATTTATTGTATACAGTCATTCCGATTATTTCATAGCTATTTAGAGATTTATACTGATGAGTATCTTGCCTTAACTGTCTGTTGGTTATAGACTCTTTTGTGTACATTACTACTGTATATTTATATAAATTTGTTATTGTCATTATTTTGAAATTAACAAAAAGTGGCTTACAGGTTTTGTATAATCGTATTTTAGTATTCCTGTATATAAATTTGGATTTAAGAATTGGTAGGAGACCTTATTTGCTCTATATATTCTGTTCCGAATTTCTTCTGTTTCATCGTTGTTGTCAGTGAAGATTGTGCCTAGGTATGGGAACTTCTTTACTACTTCGAACGTATTTCTATCTGTTATCAGCTGTTGTTCTCTGCTGACATCTGTCCGTGATTGTGTTAGCATTTTGGTTTTAGAGCTGTTTACCTGAAGGCCAACTTCTCCTGCTGTTTGTTCTAATAGATTCACTGTCTGTTTTAGGGCTTGACGAGATCTTGCCATGATATTGACGTCATCAGCATATGCTGTTATCTGTACTGATTTATATATCAATGTTCCTCCTGTGTCTACATCTAACTTTCTGATTACATATTCTAGGACTATGTTAAACAGGAGTGGGGCCAGCCCATCCCCTTGTTTCAATCCCTTATTGACGCAGATGGGTTGTTTACTGTCTCAAAGAGCTGGAATCAGAAAATGAAAAAAAAAAGTGTGCGTGGAACGCCACGTGACAGAAGTGAAACTTGTTTTTTTTAATTTTTTTACTTTTTCAATTTTTTATTATTGGGTTTCAATTTTGGATTATTGGACTTTTTAATATTGGGTTTTTGGATTTTTTAATTTTGGATTTTTGGATTTTTTTAATTTTGGATTTCTTAATTTTGGAGCTTTGAATATTTTAATTTCGAATTTTTTAAATTTTGTAACTATGATTTTTTTTTTTATTTTTTTAAATTTTGGATTATCGATTTTTTAATTTTGGATGTTTAGATTTTTTCAATTTTGGATTTTTTAATTTTTGATACCCCTTTGAGTATTTTATTTTGTTCTTTAAGTCGTATAGCAGCTGATTACTCCCAATCATTGAGGTGAATGTTTTCTGTGCAGTCCGTTCCGTCACCTCATTAATTTTGTGACAATTTTTGAGCGTGGCACATTTCTCGATTTACCCCCTACCACGGCTAAAGAAATTTCACTTCAAAATGGTAAGATTAATGCTAATGCAGAGAAAGTAATTTTAGAGTTACAAGTGATAGAATCATAGGCAAAACACAAGCTTGTGGTTGAGTAAGCCAAGTGTGTGTGTTTTTTAATACAGAACAAGAAATTAGTAGGGCCTGCATACTTCAAATTTGAGAATGAGTAATTAAAAACGTTTAAAATATTATTCTTTGATTATGGTGGTGCACTCACGTGATAGTGGACCCACAGTATATTATAATAGTATGAAAGGACAATTCGGGTCTAGTGATAGTGATAAGTAGACCTGGGATTTTAGGCACCTAGAATAGGCTTTTAAATAAAGTAAATAGGCTTTTAAAAGAGAAAATAGGCACTTAAAATAAGCTTTAAAAATGTGTAAATAGATAGAAAATAGACTTTAAAATATTACAATATACACTTAAACTGTAACATGCTCTTCTTTTACTGGAAAAAAAAAGTATACCTATTCCTAACAGAATTAACTGCAAGATTAGGCATCACGAACTATATTCACTTAAACAAATGTTCTTTCACTGGTAACTTGACAAAGTATTCCTTCTCCCTTAATAATCCTCCCCTCCCCCGTCAGTCAGCATTTCTTAAGCGACAATTGTTTTGGAATAATCAAGTTTCTGTGAAAAACCCACCTCTGCTGTTCTGCTTTTCATTGAGGGCTGTCCATTACAAGATTGTAAAAATCACAGAAGTTGAATTTTACTTTAAATGTACAAAATACTAAAATACTAAAATAGGCTCTAAAGGTCCAAATAGGCATTTTAGGGCACTATAAAACTCTATAAATATAAGTGATTTATCATGAAACGTCCACATATTTAAAAATTTCCATGTTATTTCATAAGGAACAAAATAGGCATTTGCCTTAAAATCCCAGGTCTAGTGATAATTGTGTGTGACTGAGTTAGTAAAACAAACAATGTATCACTTAGGAACTGACAGAGTACTGTTGATTCAATTCTATGGCAACCAGAAAGAACTTTATCGGTTAGCAATTTTGACTGTTTGGCTCCATAAGTTCAGAAAGCTTAACATCTGTCATGGGTGCCAACTTAGCAGGCGCCAGAAGAATTCGTCACAATAATGCACCAAATGCTCCAGTAGCACCAAATCTTCTAAATGCCCCCATTGGTGCAAATGCTGATGCAGATGCTGATCCCGTGTGTAATATATGTAGAGAGGTGGTGCGTATGAAACCCAGGCCTGAGAGAGTTTTTGCGATATTGGAATCATGTAATCACTGCTTCTGTCAGGGGTGTTATCAACGATGGAGAAGGCGGTCTGGAACACCATGCCCAATATGCAGAACCAACTCGCAACTCTTCAAGGCAAGCCGATTTTGGATTTCCCACCCTGAAGATAAGCAAGCCTTCTTCCGGGACATTAGACAACGATTGGCAGAACAGCCCTGCAGATATCATTTACTGGGACGATGTCGCCGGGGTCCAGCGTGCTTGTATCAGCATTTATGATGGCTTCATCTACCTTAAATTCAAGTGTGATAATGTTCTCACATCATATTTTATAATATTTTAATATTTTATAATATCTATTAATTACTACATAGTTACACAAGATTTTGGTAATTGATTTTCCAATTTTGAATGTTCTTTACTTTGCAAATTCAAGTGTGATAATGTTCTCACATTATATTTGATAATATTTTAATATTTTATAATATCTATTAATTACTACATAGTTACACAAGATTTTGGTAATTGATTTTCCAATTTTGAATGTTCTTTACTTTGCAAATAAAATGGTTGAACTTACTGTACATGAGACGTGTTATTATTATAAGTTTGATTACATTTAAATAAGCAATCATAAAGTCAAATCATCAGTGAGTAGAGGAGCTGGAATCCATTGATGACAGTCATAACAAGAGATAAAAACATATTCTACCTCTAAATGACGAATTTAATCATCCGTAGCAATGAAAAGGTTAATTAAATCATTCATTACGAAAGATCAAGCTCATGTTAACATAGCTTAGGTATCAATTATTCATTTTATTAAGTGCCAGAATGGTATTTTCTGAGATTACTTGGTGAAGGGAAAAATAACTGCTCTTCTGTACGCACAATATTTCGAATACATTTGACCAGATTTTCATGAAACTTAGTGTACACGCTTATAAAGTGCATAAGAATAACCCTATTTCATTTTGGACCAGATTTGTTAACTATTATCAGCGTAACGACCAGTTAGTATTGTATTGTATATATATTTCATTTCTGCAATTGGGCAAATGCCCGGTGGCAGAAAAAAAAACAAAAAAATTGCAGTTATCAATTACAAAGTATGACTTACAGTTAGGATTACAAATAACTTACAGTTAGGATTACAATTTACAGTTATGATTACAAATAGCTTAAGAACGAGAGAAGGAAAGATTATAGAGAGGGAGAAGAAAACAAACAACAACAAAAGAAAAAGAAAAAGGTCACTATCCGTATGCTTAACCCTATTGTAGCTCATTACTGAGTAGTTCCTAAATTCTTCTAAATTATATTCTACCTGCTAATTAAATATTTAATAACTTGTTTTTAAATGTTTTCACTCGTAGAGGACTGTCTTGGAAAACTTCTTCAGGTAGGTTATTCCAGTCTGCAATTGTGCGATTAACAAAGGAAAATTTTGCAACATCCGTTCTTTGTTTTCGGGGTCTGATTTTCATTTTGTGATCTAGCCTGCCTAAATATGTAGGATCTTCTAAACGATTTTTTATGTCGGCCCAAGCTGTGTTTCCAGTGTATGCTTTTGCTAGTGCAGTTAATCTTGCTTTTCTACGTCTTTTTTCCAGCAGTTCCCACCCTAATGTTTTAATTATATCTTCGTCTTCCCCCCTCCCGTTTTTAACAAATCTAGCTGCCTTGCGTTGGATTTTTTCTATTGCATCAATTTGGTATGACCTATATGGATTCCAGGCTATAGCTGCATATTCCATTGTTGGGCGTATTAGTGATCTATAAGCTAACTCTTTTGCCTTCGGACTGGCTTTCTAGTCACATTGTTTTTAAATAGCAAATTTGCGTCCATCGACTGAACAGAATATGCTGTTGGGAAGTGACTGCGAATGTACACACCTTCAGATGTTTTGGCAAAAATAAGAGCAACATTGTTGACATGAGGAACTTGTTGTAAATTCAATTGGTTAATAGTCTAGTCATCCCAATTTAGTTATTTCTTCACATATGCTGATCAAACTTTAAGAAACTATGGTCTAAAACTCAACAATTTCTTAAATATGGCTTACTAACTCATCTGGCACTGTGTTATATCAGTTTACATTATTTTATTGACCAAGCTCAACAGTTTGATAACATGACGTATTTTAACACCTCAGTGATTTAAGGTACTCTTAACACTGTCAAAAAATCACATTTTCAGTTCTTAGCGGAAAAAATTATCTGAATCTTCCTGAACAAGAATATATATACTTTTATAGTGTTAAATGGAATATTTTGCCCTCTTAAAATACATTTAGATGGAATCTGCATCCCTTTAAAATCAGAGTCAACTGATGGACAAGAACTGCACCCACCATGCACTTAAGGAGCTGCCCAGGCAAGTACGAAGGAAGTTAGGATGAAGAGAAGGCAATGTACGTGGAAGAGAGAGGCAGAGAATGAAGATGATAATCATTATAATCCAATATGCACTGATGTTAGTCAGAAAAGAGTTAAATTTTTTTAACACAAATATCTTAAAACTACAATCAGTCATATTGTGGTCCTGATTTCCACCGTAAATGCTAAAATATATAATCAATATTAAAAACTAAAATGAATTGTACAACGGTGGATGCCTTTAAAAAACACTATAAAACACAACGTTTCGGCCCTGTTCCTGTGGGCCTTCCTCAGGTGACTAAAGATTATTCGTTGGGAGGACTACATACTCTTGAGACAGTGCCACCACGATCATCACTGGGTTAAAGTTTAAATGTAAGATCCACGTCCATGGAATGCGCACGGATCTCGTCAAATACAAAGGGGGAAACACGTACATGATTATCAATCCACTCCTCCGGAATCTCAAACAAGGAGTCCTTCATACTATTCCTAGGCGGTGAGGGAAACTTCAGAACACATTTCTGTCTGTTTAGCCTTTTTACCACATCCAACCATTCTTCCCCCAAATCGCCGTCAAACCTATTCATAACCAAGTCTTTATTACACACAATGTTTTTTGCTTCACACACTTTTCGCCTAGTTATGTCACCCTCGATTTTCAAAATCAAGGTGGCACTGTCTCAAGAGTATGTAGTCCTCCCAACGGATAATCTTTAGTAACCTGAGGAAGGCCCACAGGAACAGGGCCGAAACGTTGTGTTTTATAGTGTTTTTTAAAGGCATCCACCGTTGTACAATTCATTTTAGTTTTTAATATTGATTATATATTTTATCTTAAAACTAAATTTTTATATACGTTTCCATCATCATCTCAGAGCGTATTAGAGCTGTGGTGCTGAAATTTTGGACACTTCTTTATAAAGTGGTAGTGAAGCTTTGGTAGCAGATTTACTCCGGATGCATATTTATTTATAGGGGTATTTTTATGTTGTAAATTTCACTATTTTTAGTTTGATGGATTTTGTACATGTTATATTTTTATTTCTCTGCCCATACCATAGGTATACCTAGGCCTACTATAGGTAGAGGAAATATTGCATTCGACCAAAAATTTCAAAGTGGAGTTTTTAATGTAAATATAGCCTACATTTTGAGGGGCCTGAATCCAAAAATACTATTTTGGGAAATATGTCTCTGTGTGTGTTTGTGAATAGCAAAGCTCGAGAATGAAAAATCTTATGAAAAAAAATTTTGTTGTTGGGTTAGGTACCTTCTGAAGATGTGATACGAAGATTGGCGACTGGTTTCTCTTACTTTTAAGGTGACTTTACATGAGGAAATTTTATTTTTTGCGATTGTTGTAAAAATGGCTCTAACGATGAAGGGTGTTATTAGTAGACCTGGGATTTTAGGCTCTAAAAAAATTAGTTTTAGGCACCTAAAATAGGCTTTTAAAAGAGAAAATAGGCACTTAAAATACACTTTAAAAATGTGTAAAAAGACATAAAATAGACTTTAAAATACTACAATATGCACTTAAACTGTAACATGATCTTTTTTCACTGTAAAAAACGTGGTATACCCATTCACAACATAAATAATTGCAAAATTACGACAGAATTAAAAATACATTTATCAAAAACAGTTTAAGATTATATGAAAAATTGACTATATATACCTGCTACTATGAAAAATTTACAAAGTATGTCCCTTCTTACTATATATACCTGCTACTTGATTTGAGCGAATCTTCCCCCATCAGTCAGCATTCCTTTGGCGACAATTGTTTGGGAAAATCCAGTTTCTATGAAAAACCCACCCTCTGCTGTTCTGCTCTTCATTCAGGGATGTCCATTAAATGATTGTAAAAGTTACAGAAGTTGGATTTTATTTTAAATCTACAGAATAGGCATTTTAGGCACTAAAATAGTAAAAAATAGGCTCTGAAGGTCCAAATAGGCATTTTAGGGCACTATAAAACTCTGTAAATATAGCCTAAGTGATATATCATGAAACGTCAACATATTTGTTTAATATTCATGTTATTTCATAAGGAACAAAATAGGCATTTGCCTTAAAATCCCAGGTCTAGGTATTAGCCACCCACTGTTTGTAGAAGCTCAGACTTGCCTGGTGGACAATAAAGCTTTGTATTAGGTTGAAACAACTGAATATGCGTTCTTTGCAATACGGCCTCTTATTCTGTATCAAAATGTGAAGTGAGAAAGGTTAAATTGCCAAGAAAATTATGTGAGTGCATTAATCATATTTTATTTAGGTTACGAATCCTTCAGAAATGCAATTTCAAATATGGTAAAGATTTTCTCTCAGTTTTTACTACCAATTTACATTAAGAGAATGTCATACAGGCATATACAAAATAGATTACAAAGACTGTGATAATGTTTACATAGGACAGACAAGGAGAAACATGGATGTCAGGCTAAAAGAGCACATTAGGAACATAAAATTTAAACAGACTGAAAAATCAGCAGTTGCTATGCATTATTGGGATGGGGGGTCTCGAAATTAATACAGAAGCAAAATTATTGAAATCAGTCCATACACCGGCAGAGCTGTTAGTCGGGGAAAAAATATACATGAGAAAATTTGAAAACCAGCTAATGAATTTTGAAATTCCCGCAGAAGATAATTTGATCAGGAAATACATAAAACCGCCACCAGGGACTCATGGAGATTCTCCTAGCAAGCAAGGCTCGGCAGTTGACAAGTAGTTGAGGATGCATATGAACATATGCGAAACATGTTCTACCAAAAAAATTTGGTAAGCGGAGAAAATAGTGTGTAGTCAACTCTCATCATTTTCAAATGTCGTTACACTCCACTGTGAACGTTCCGACCAGAGTTTTTTGAAATACCTCACAGGTGTTCAAAATGAGTCCTGTTGTTAACAGATCACACATCAATGCTATAGTGCATTTCCATGCCGGTAATATAATAATAATAATAATAATAATAATAATAATAATAATAATAATAATAATAATAATAATAATAATAAATTTGTTCCCTAAACATAATACATATTATGTAATAGAACTCGTCAGTATATAAAAGTATGAACATGATTCAGTGAGGATTAATTTAAATATCTTCTTGTTGAGCTTCTACAAATTCTAGAATTGAATAAAAAGGATTCAACAATAACCACTTATGAAGTCTAGTTTTAAAAATCCTGAAGGGAAGACTAGTCAAGGCCATTGGCAGCAGATTGTATAATCTGAATATGTTGTAGTCTTTAGAATCTGG
Source organism: Ectobius pallidus (assembly GCA_964059195.1). Classification (NCBI taxonomy): domain Eukaryota; kingdom Metazoa; phylum Arthropoda; class Insecta; order Blattodea; family Ectobiidae; genus Ectobius; species Ectobius pallidus. The sequence continues at coordinate 171,143,282 of CAXKWD010000007.1, forward strand.
GGTCACAAAATCCCTGTATTTACATGCAACCTATCCGGAACTCTCTTAAAGTATATCTGTTCTGTGCTTTAAGGCTGTGAGAATGTGTATGGTCTGTTCTTTTTACAAGAACAATCAATCAATCACAGGATGTGTGTACCTGGATATATTTCAACTATGACTCCTAGACGGAAGTGATGTGTGCCGTGTTACCATTGGGGCTCACGTTGAGCATGTGTGAGGTAATAGAACAGAACTTGTAGTTAGTTATTCTTTCTATCAATACTAGTTTCATGTCAAGTCATGACATTAAGTCATGCTAATATATTGCATATAAGGGCATTTTAATGTCTTATATAGGAAAATTGGTATAATTGCATATACTACTCATGAAATGCAAAAGGCAAATCGTGAAATAGAAATGATGTTACTGCTTTGTCTAAGTAGTGTAGGAAAAAAATGGCAGTAGTAGGTAAAGCAGCTATGAGAGCGATTAGAATATGTATGTATAAAATTCCAAATATTTCAGTTACAGTGAAACCTCTATATAACGACCATCGCTCGTTCCACAAAAAAGTGGTCTTAAAGAGGGGTGGTCTCATAATAACGGGAATGCATTTTTATGTCTTGAAAGTGAAAATACAATAGAATAAATACGGTACAATACAGTAGGTGTCTTATGTAACACACAGTTGATTATTACTTACTTTTAATGTATTTAAAATTTGCAGCACAACAATAAGACACTTTAATCTATGCAGGTCAAGAACACCGAGCCTCTATTTACAGTATACCTGGGTAATGTTTTCCAGGAAAAGAAAGACACGTCTATTTTCCCTACATTACATTTTGCTTGGTGGACAATGAAAGGGACTCGTCCAGCATGTTTCTTAGAATCGAGAATTTCAGAACCCCCTCATGTCCACTGAATAAACGTTTTCATAAGAAATAGAATTCCCCCCCCCCCAGAGTCACTGCGATCATGTAAATAATAAAGGCATGAATTCTTAAATGTATTGAAACAAGCAGGTCAGAAGTAGGAGATTGGAATGTGTTCTTTTCACGCTGAGCGCTATACGGTACTTGTACGCTGTCTACTGTAAGCATTTTCCCAGAACGCGAAAAGAAAACAACCCAAAGCATTGTATTGAAAATTGCAGTGCCCACATCAGTATTTCTCTTCAAATGCTGATTAATGCCTATCATTTGAGTAAATTTTTTTACAATTCTGGTCGTTATAGAGGAGTTTAACGAAAATTAAACTCTGGTCGTTGGTCGGGGAGAGGGGTGGTCGTTTAATAGGGGTACTAACAACATTGGCCTTGTGGGTTTTACTGCCGGTTCCTAGAAAAATTGGTCTTTAAAGGAGGTGGTCGCTAAAGAGGTGTGGTCTTTAAGACAGGTTTTACTGTATATGGTTAGAAAGAATATATGAGGCAGTGGTGGAAGCAAAAATGTTACATGGGGTTGAAATATGGGGGGCAACAAAGGGGTGGTTGAAAGTTGACCTAATACATAGGATGTTTTGTAGAGAAGAGCTAGGCCTACCTAGGGGGTCACCAATGGGAGTGGAGCTAGGAAGGGTATGAAGGAAAGGAATGATAGTAGAAAGAATTTTGTAATATTGGTATCGCAATATAAATGTAGATGAGGATAACACATTGAAAGAATGTATGAAGTATATTTAAAGGAAGGTAGGAGGCATGATAATTGGGTGGAAAAAATCAAAAGGATACTGGAAGAAGTTGGAAAGGGGGATATTTGGCAAGGAGGAGAAGGTGATAAGATAAGATTTTGGAGGGAAGTAAGAAAAAGAGTAGAGGACATGGAAAGACAAGAGATCTGAGCGAGCTTTGTAAACAAAAGTTCTTTGAGATTATACAGAGTAATCAGACAGAGTGGGGAAGGGAGAAATATATGTGGATTGTTCTGATAAGCAAGGAAGATAGGGATATGCATGGATGAGAACAGGGGTAATATATCTGAAATGGTTGTGTACTATGTAGTAAAGAGGAAGGAATATCACACTAAGCGGAATGTGAAGGGGTGAGAAGGTGGAGAGAAGAAATTTGGGAGACAAAATGGGATAATAATCAAGATGTTGAAATTCAGAGGAGAAGAAAAGCCTAGGAATGTAGGGGAGTATTTAGGAAAAATTCGAAGTGGATGAGAAAAATTAAGAAATAGATCAAGAGTAAAATAATCAGGAAAGGTGTGGTAAGTTAATCAGAATCCCCAATCAAACATAAAACCTAGGGGTTATTGTATGAGGGGATTCTTAATGGGTAGTGCTAGACAAAAATAATATATGTTTAAAGTGGATGCAGATAACTATGTATGTAAAAGTATGTATAAATAAATTATATTCTATTTTAAGTACTGTAGGCCTATATACTAGCTCGCTACCCTACTAACAGCTGTTCAAGCCCCTCGGGTAGATAACGGCAAAGAGAGCTGTGCTTGAAATGGTGCTTGATAAATTTTCCAATAGTACGGTAGGAAAGCGAGAAAACTTAATTTTGTTCTATGACTTAGCAGCTTTAAAGCCTATACCTTAGATTAGGGTGTGACTGTGATGTACGTAGTTTGAGTATTGTTTAGGGATGGGTCCTCGATACTCTCGATACGGTATTTGCATGGTATAGGCATCGACAAATACTTCAGAAAAGTCACTCGATACTTTTTCGATACTTTGGTAATTCTGCAATTTAATGAAATGCGGTATCTTTTTCTGCTTTAAGTAGTCTACTAAATATAGTAAATACTTCTATTTCTCCTTGAAATGGAGAAAACAACTCTGTGACTTTTGTCTAGTCATAAATAAAGACTTTCCGACTTTTAAAATCCAAACAGAAGAGATTTTTAATTGTTTCATTTCCTTTCAAATGTTTCAATAACAAACAACAAGCAAGCTGACTCTCCAAACCCCATTGTAATTTTTTAACGAAAAATTGTAAGTTTACTGTTTCAAAAACTAATTTTAGTTTTAATGTAGAGTTTAAAAATAATTATAGGCTACTGATGATATTGAATTTTGTCTCATTAGGCTAAATATGCACACTTAATTTAGTTGGTATTGCACAGTTCAATCAACTTTTAATTTTTAATGTATCTATTTATTGAAACTGGAAATGTTGACGGTATCAAGTATAGAGGAAAAAATCATGTATCGGTATCGAGTATCGAGAAAATCTGGTATTGACATATCCCTAGTATTGTTGTATAGTTATGTTATTCTAGCACGGGAAGGTTTAATATAAGTTAATTGTGTATGATAATAGCCTAACTTATCACAGCCCCTCCCAAAAAAAAAAATTTTGAATAAGCCCCTGGGTCAGCATGTAGACATCCACGGCTGTTAATGATGGTTTCTGTGACCATTACTTCTCAATCAAATAGCCTAACTTTTCAGTTTATATCACAAGGCACCTCATTCCAGAGCTCACTACCTCAGTAAAATCGAAGGAGGTACCGAGACTCGAATCTGGGCCTGCAGAATTGTAGCCCAGCGATGCTAACCATGAGACCATACAGGCGGTCCAGAGATGAGAAAATGGTCAGTTTAATACTTAAGGTAGAGAAAGTCATGTGAGATGTAGATGTATGTAGATGTAGATATCTCGTCCTGTAGATCCTGTGTTGAGCGGGGCTCAAGGATATAGAACACGTCAGATCAAAAAATACATGCATGTTATAACAATATTTAAAAAATGATAAAAGAAAATTTACTTAGTGAATAAAATACCTTAAAAATTAAGCACAACGTTTCAGCTCTTCCACCGAGCCTTCATCAGGTGCGCTCCACTCAACGACTGACTCTCTGGATGAAGAAGACTCCACTCGTTCCGCCATCCTGTCACTATCGATCATGAAAATCGTGCATCTCGAATGTTTATCGATCCATTCAGGTGGAATGCTGAAATCCATGCTCATCCAGAGAGTCAGTCGTTGAGTGGAGCGCACCTGATGAAGGCTCGGTGGAAGAGCTGAAACGTTGTGCTTAATTTTTAAGGTATTTTATTCACTAAGTAAATTTTCTTTTATCATTTTTTAAATAAGTAGTAGTAGTAGTAGTCTAATGCCCAAGGACTTGGATGAACTCCATTCTCCTTCTTGCTTCCCAATATAAATATGAATATGAACTTGCTCCTTCTTGCTTTTTTAAATAATCAACTAGTAAAAATTATGTACCGTTTTGCAAGTTATAACAATAATATAGGCCTACAGAAACTGCAAGTTGCCAAATTGATCAATTAGAGAATTAGAGCCAGATGCGAGAAAGCAGCAAAATGTTTCCTAGTGCAGAGAAAATAGCAGTCGCATGCATGAGATCGGATCTTCTTCAGCACTCTGCATGGAATTCACCGGATGTTGCAGCACAGGTTATGCGGTCTGTAGATTGTTTCCCAAGACTCTGATTGGCTGAATATCATTGTTCAAAATGGAAGAACAGGTCGCCACTTAAGCTCCACCCACCTCAGCCAAGCATTGCTATGCTGATGACCCGCTGGGAAAAAATAGTTTTATGCCGTGCACTAGGCTCCTCCACCAACTCTCTAATGGAACCAAGGCGGGGTTTAGGGTTTCATCACAGAAGAGATTCAATGAGAGACATAATAAACCTCGTGATATTCAGTATATTGTTCCTAAACTAACATAATGTTTCTAACCTAACAAAACCTGTCACTGTCCTAGAATTTACCTATCATTATTTAACTAAAGGCTAGTTTACATGACGAAATTAGGTTTCGTAACTGAGTGTCGCAACTGTTTTTTACTTGAATGCGCAAGCGCTAGATGTACTGGCGACAATGAGTTACGACACCATGCAGTTTCGGCTGATTCCAACTTTTCACGAAACTATAATAGTAATTTTGAGATTATACACTTATTTAGCTTGTTCGCATTTCATAAAATGAAGTGGGGAAGTGAGGAAATTGTGAAATATCTGTACTCATACATGTTTCAAACGTTTATATGGGATTTTAACTACTTGAACTTCAGAAATAACATGAAATGTGTGGTTGCATTAGAAAGAAAATGTGTGCAATTAGTTTCACGAAAGTGGTTACGAAACCTAGGTCATCGTGTCAACTAGCCTTAAATGCAGAAGCATTTTACCCTTCCACACCTTTCATAAAACATCGTTACAACCCTCAAGGAAGCCATGGTACAATAGTGAGGTGCGTGTGCAGGCTCGGAAGCGAAGGAAAGTAGCTTGGCTGGTGCACGGCATAGATCTATCTTTTGCCGACCCGCTTTCCTGCTTCAGCCCCTTGTATCAAAAAAGCTTATACACTATATACTTACTACAATACGAGGCATCTCCTTGAATCAAAATGGCTCTCTAAACTTAAATAGATGAATTCTCGCTTCACACCCCAACAATCACTCAATGGCGTAGTGGTTAAGACAAACGGCTATGATGCGGCAGTCCCATGTTCGAATCCCATTAGGTCGAAAATTAATAGGATAGGAATAGGTCCCAAATAGGTAGGTAGGGTGAAGGAAAGAGGAGAAAGACAAAGAGAAGAGGGGAAACAAAATTAAAATTTTCCCAATTTTCAACGCTGCTAGTAGTTCCATCGTTGCCACCTAGATGTCTGTCACTGTTTAATAGTGAGTTGGGTGAGCGGAGCTTAAATGATGGCCTGTTCTTCAGTTTTCCCGTCAATTCCAGAGTAGGCCTACAATGCTGCCAAAAGCTTTCCACACGAGATGAACAAGTGCGAGGTTAGTAACAGGTAGAAAGAGGTTTGAGACATAATCTAGGTTTGTCCTTAGTTCTGTGGCTTGTTCCTAAAAGGGCCAATGTCATAAAACTTGCTTTTGAGCTAACTGACTTTGAAGCCTTTGTAGAAGTTACATTTTTTGCTGAGAACTTCAGACATTGGCCTCTAAGATTTCAGGGTAAAATCCCATCTACGGGGACCATTTTTTAGAACCGAGATCCTCTTCACAAAACACTTATATCACACGAATTTTGTTATAGATAGATGTGTGGAGAAGAGATGTTGTCTTGGCGAATGATTTGGTCCGACCCGCCCACCCTAATTGATACACTTTCTTTTATATCACGATCTAGCGAAAACTCCCTTCTTCTCCACCATTTTTCTGTCCTCGTCCTCCTGATTGGACGTTGGAGGTGTGACGTCATATCGCTAAACAAGATATGATTGTGGATGAACAGTGTGGCAAACCTACAAAGTAAAAGCCACTAGCTGCTCGTAAGAAATAATGGTTGTGCTATTCAGTATATTGCTCCTTAACTAACATAAACATTCCTAACCTAACAAAGCATCGGAGGAATTCAGTACAATGATCCTTAACTAACATAAACGTTCCTAACCTAACAGTTGGTAACCGTGTATCGCTCACACAGTCCGTGGAAATGTGAATATCGCGTGAATTGGTCCCCGTAATTGGGATTATGCCGATTTCAGTATTATATCTAATAATAGCAACAGACATTGGCATTTTTATAATACGAAAGACAAAGACTAGCCGTGCTTAGAAACTGATATTGGCCCTTTTAGAACCAGTCCACAGAGTTCATCCAGACTTTTCTTTCATTTTGCAAAATTTTAGGAACAAATTGAGCTTATATAAATTCAATAGGCTCTAAAGAACATTTCAACCTCGGTAAAATGGACGTTCGTCATGTTTCGAAAAAAAAGAAAACACAGCATGCAGAGTGCCAAAGAATCCCCGAATAGAGAAACAAGAATTTAATATAATCAATGTTGGCTATGATTAATTAAAATCATCAAAAACATTCCTATTTTGACTATGGTGGTGCACCCATGCGATCCTCCATTCAGATAATGTAACTACAAACAGAAGACTGTAATAGGACGCAATATGAGAGCTAACAGACTATTTTCGAAGATTACCAATGAGAAAGAATATGCTAACATTGTTTCTTACACTTAGCGTATATTACACTGCATTTATTACCTTCAGTTTCATGTAAGAATGCCGTCCAAATGTAGAATCCACGAGACAAGGGGGCGGGGCATCTCTTTTCTGCACGGCGAAGAAATCCGGCTTCCATGCCCACTGACCAAATCTTTTAATTACAACCCAAAACCCAAGTAAAAACGAAAACAGATGGATTTTAAGTGATTCCCACGTTGAAATATACACTATACATTCTTGATTACAATCGCCGAACATAATGAACGAAGGACGAACTGCAAAGGCAGCAAGATGATATTTAACCAACTAGATTCAAGGGCACTCGCTAAGCACGTTTGTCCACATGAAGCAGAGATTAAACACTGGTGACTGACACGACACGGAGCTTTCGACTGATGTAGGCATGCAACATTTTCGGGGCCAAAGTTCGGATTCATATTCTTCAAGAGGGTACACACACTTCGTCACAAAACGTCATAGCCTGGAACTTGATAACACAACCTTCTTCTTCTTCTTCTTCTTCTTCTTCCTCAATGTAATGGCCTCGGTTGGAATTAAGTCATGTAGCCAGTATGTACTTTATGAGATTGTGTGGGGGGAAGGGAAAATGTCTGTTCGTCCGTGTGTCTGTGCACGCAATAACTCAAATACGCTTTATCGGATTTTCATGAAACTTTGTTTACACATTTATAATGTCCATGGGAAGAAGCGTATTGATATTGGGCCAAATAGGCTGACCGGTACCGGAGTAATGCCCAATTTAGTGCCTATTTCATGGTAATATATTAGAAAGAATTTATCAAATGCATATCAGTTCTCATTACATTGTTCATATACGGCTTTGGAAGTTGCAATACAGTTAGCTATGACAAATAACACTACCCGTATATTCCTTCACATATGTTTATCAAATTAGTCAGATGTTTATTTCGTTGATCAAGTTGAAATGAGTACTACATCAGTACTGTTATATACAGAATGTATATTACTGTGAAATAATTAGACCTACGTACAGTAAGCGGAGTTCTTTGCCAGTGCATTATGTGAAATGTTGACATATTTCAAGAACTACTTATATCAGTGTATGCGAGTATGAAATAAGGTTAAGTATCAAACTTTAGACCATTCTTCTTCCGCAAGCCCTGCTTAATGAATCGATCTGGAGCTTAACTCTACTATCAATTAAAAAAGAACACATTTTCACTGATTAAACAAAAGCATTCTGGCACTTTGTTATATCAGTTTACCTGATTTTATTAGGTATTAAATTCGACCCTGAAATTCATTGTTGACAATTCAATAGAAAATACACGTTTCGAGGTCTCCTAAATCTAAAAATACAATTTTCAGAAACTTGTCACTAGAAACTAGATTCACAAACTACGAAGAGGGATGTTTGTGGCTTTTGTGTATGACTGTGTGCTTGTGTGTATGGCTTTCAGAATCTGCAGTCAGAAAAGATGTATCTCTTCTAGTTTCTGAGCTACAGGCCTCCAAAGTAGTAATCTCTTTACTTATAAAAATGGAAATTTCAATTTTCACGAGGCAGCTGCCATTCTAGTATGATTCACTACAGGCTATTGTCGCTGGATTCCTTTTATTTGAGAACGTGGCTATCTGCAGAAGGCTTCTTGACTATATCAAAAACTTACTTTAGAAGTAAGAGGGCTCTAGAAAGGGCTCCGGCTCAAAAAATGCACTTTTAGACCAATCTTTGACTGATAAATTAACTGTGTGGGCATATACCTACGGTAAAGAAAATTTGCCTACACAATTGTACATATATGTTAATCATGTGATCAAAAATTCAAGTTATTTTCTCACCTCCTTCATATTTTAATTATTTTATAAATTTAGACGTTTTTCTCCCCACGGCAGTTTATGTTTTTCTACGATTACTGCCAGCAATGCAGGTCCTCTGGAAGGTTATGTTACATTCTGGAATTACCTGAATTGTTCCAGAATGTTTTAAAAGGTTTTCTTACATTCTGGAATCATCTGGAGGGTTCCAAAGAACAAAACTGCAATAAAGAAATTAGCAACGGAAGTTAAAAAATGAACAATGTTCATAAAACCTGTTAAACTGAAAAGTGGAAGATCTCCTTTTCAGAGAATGTAGTACTGTTTGGTACTAATCAACAGTAAAAAAATCAGAATTTTTGGGATTGGCATTTTTGAGAAAAAAAATATTTTTGATTTATCACAAAAAAATTCAAAAGGCTAAAACAAAACACCCTGTACATGCATTTCCAAACTTAGGATATCATTTGAAGCAGGATATTATTATCTTTCAAATAAAAAAAATAAACAACAAAATATCTTGAACCGTTCCAGAAATAGAGCACTTTAAAGTTTTTTCCAAAAATCACACTCGAGAAATGGCATCTGAGACGCCATCTTTGGTGGCCTGTATCTCGGCCCAGTAATTTTTTTGGGCAAAACAAAGAAAATGGGTTTCTTACTTTGTCCTGAATTTTAACATATATTAAATTCATTAACATCTGAGACTATGAAGGTAAGCCCCTGCCTGAATTGACATGGATTGTGCCAAGGCATAATAGATTGGTCTGTAAACATCATAGCTCCTGCAGAAGTTCGGCTGGGAAGTGTTTAAACAACCACCCTACAGCCCGGACCTCGCTCCCAGTGATATCCATCTTCTCCTACACCTCAAGAAATGACAGAGAGATGTTTGTTACACAGTTGTTCAAATCCCTAGCTATATTAATGTTAAAACACGAACTAAAAGGTTATAACACTCGTGAAGCGAGTATAGGCTTACATAATGCTTTTTCTGTTGTAAAAACCAAATCAAATCGTTACATACTAGGAGGTGCCCGTGGCTTCGCCACGATAATTCTTTTAAAAATTAAAAATTAAGAGTATAATAATTATTAAAGCATTATATTTATTAACACTTGCACGCGAATCATTCATAAACTAAGCCATTAATAATATTAATGAAACAGCTAAAATTCCGGCTTCAGAGTACATTCTACGATTAGAAAGCGCCCCCTGGGAAAACTATATCAGAATCGATTATGCCGTTCCAAAGGAACCTGTGAACTCATAATACGTATTGTTTCTCAACTGTTTATTGACAGGTGAATATGATGTGAATTTTATTTGATCAATTCAATGTAATTTTCAGAAATTATATAATTTTTCAAGGGAAGGAATGGTTTGTTTGGATTATTATTATCAGGGATATTTCTTGAGTTAAACCATCAATATTTTACTGCTGGTGCCCCCGGCTTCGCCCGCCATTATTCAGTCTCAGGGACGGTTTTACCAATGCTGATATATCAAGCATAAAGTTTTTAGGTATATATGTGGATAGAAACTTGTCTTGGGAAGACCATATTAATTATATTTCGGGTAAACTATCAAGAGTTATTTACTTATTGAAGCAGCTCAAAAATCACGTCCCGGCAATGTATATAAGATCATCTTATTATGCGTTTTTTCATAGCATTATCTCTTATGGCATTCTATTGTGGGGAAATAGTAAGCATATTAAAAAGATCCTTCTATTAGGCCTACAAAAAAAGGCCATTAGAATAATATCAAACTCCAATCAAATGGAACACTGTAAGCCACTTTTTGTTAATTTCAAAATAATGACAATAATAAATTTATATATATATATACAGTAGTAATGTACACAAAAGAGTCTATAACCAATACACAGTTAAGGCAAGATATTCATCAGTATAATACGAGGAATTGCAACAAAATAGATCTACCATATTGTAGATTAACTAAATCTCTAAATAGCTATGAAATAATCGGAATGACTCTATACAATAAATTACCTATGCAAATAACAAGTGCGCCACCCAAGAAACTTCAAAATTGGCTCTTTAATTGGCTTATATCAAACCCCTTTTATAGCTTAGATGAACTTCCTGAAGTGATCTCAATTTAAGGAATGCTATAAATTACTATGCCTGTGATATTAAATAAAAAAATTTGATCATCTGGTGATAAATGTTGTGCATATTTATGTTTTTAAGGTTTTTATGGTTAATAATATTACTTATGTGTATGTTAATAATGACTTTGTATCTTATTTAATATGTGACTTTGTCTATTGTTCTTTGAACCCAATGACAATAAAATTTGATTTGATTTGATTTTGATTTGATTGGCTCCAGGATTTTTAAGAAATTTACACTGGTAGATTATTAAAAATGTTTGTGGTTCAGAGCTATGAAAATTGTAAGTAAAAATAAAATTAGAATATTTGTTCATTTCACTTAGGCCTTATATAATAAAGAAACGGTTTTCCTAATTTTGTAGTCGTCATGAAAGTTTAGACTGCGAGAGACGAACATCGCCGAGTATACCCGATGTCTCACGAAGCGGGCGAGCAAGCACGCTATTTAGGGCCGTTGAATTGTATAAGAGTAGATGGAGTAGATTTAGACAATATGCCCAAGACGTTTCACTTACCTAGCGGCGACGATACAACCCACCCGAGAATTTTCTTTCAATTTATTTTACAGACTTCAGACAAACTAGGTATTCTATAGCATTGCATTGTTCGATGAAATGAATCTCTCATTGTTTTATTGTGTTTTGACTGCGAGTGGGACGAAATAACGAATTGCAGATGAAGCCTATAGAAGCCACAAATAGAGGCCTTGCAAAAGCTCTAATGAAAACAGTTTCCCTGCAAATTACATTTGCGAATACAATAGAGCGTATAAAATGAAGATGTTGCCTGTAATATCCACACAGCGAATAGCAGCAGGAAAATGGTAAGTTACTCTGTTCTTGTATAAGCTGATACTATACTTCACACTAAAATTCCTCCTTACTTGGCCTATCGTTTTCACTACCTATCAGATTATTCGATCCCATCAGAACACTACCTTATCAATTCCCCCTCACAATACAGTATTTTATTCTTCATCCTTCACTGTCGGGACAGCTCGTCTGTGGAATTCCTTACCTGAGAATATAAAAGCCTACCGAACACTCAGAACGTTCAAGATAAGTTAGTTGATCACTTGACCACCAACCATTAACATTTATATTATATACTACTTTCATATTAAAATTGTGGCATTTGTATTAGTTTCATTTATTTTTATCATACTTTTCTTCTTTTTCTACCTATTATTATTATTTTTCTCATTAATTTGATCTACTTACAACGTTGAATTTCCATTATTAGGCTATAGTTTGATATAGTCTTAATTATAGTTTTCACCAACATATTCTACATCTATATAATATAATCATGTTTCTCTTTTTATTATTATTATTATTATTATTTTATCTCTAATTTGTTTTACTTACAATGTTGAATTTCCATTATTAGGCTATAGTTTAATATAGTCTTAATTATAGTTTTCACTAACATAATGTACATCTATGTTTATCTTTTTATTATTATTATTATTATTATTATTATTATTATTTATTCTTAATTAGATTATTTGGTAAGGTTTGAATGTATCCACCTCTGGTTAGTGGAAGAGAAGGCCTTAACTACACCAGAGGGAAATATAAATAAATAAATATACGAGGCGTGTCCATAAAGTAAGTTTCACTGGGGCCGTTTACAGAAACAAAACACAATTTCGTGGACATATACCGTATTTTACGGACCATGAGACGCTTTGGACTATAAGACGCACCTTGATTTTAGGATGGAAATTTAAAGGAAAATAAATTTAATGTGAGTCTAAACGAAATTTGAAGGGAATAATATATTATTATTATTTTATTTATTTATTTATACTGGCGAAGTTAAGGCCATAAGGCCTTTTCTTCCACTGCACCAATAAAACTAATACCTGTACATATCGTAAATAATACATACTACAATTGATAAATTAAAACTAAACATGCTACAGACAATAAAATTACAAGGATTTAATTACAAGTTTGATAAACTAAACTAAAATAAAATTAATGACTAATAAAATGCAAAAGAATTATAACCTTGTACAATGGAATCAATGTAAATTACTTCTATTTTAAAATCTGCGTTGTACGAAAATCTGTAGGGTGGCATCACATAAATTTTAACAACTGAATTGATTTCTCATGAGAGACTGAAATTCTTTTACACCGTCTAACCCTTAATTCAGCATATGGTAAGTGTAACGGGGTAAGCCAGTTTAGAGGTCATTGCCTCATTTAAATCATCCAGTGAAGATAATTCCTTTTGTATAAAAGAACTCAACATTCCTTTCTTTTCACATTGTATACGTAGCGCCCAGCTACCCTCATTTTACGATTCTGTCAAATGCAATGATGTATAGTCTGTGCTAAAATTTACAACTAACCTATCTTTACAGCATCTTCTTTATGATTATGGTATTACCAGCAATATTTACCATAATTTTAATTTTTTTAGTGTACTTCGGACCATTAGACGCACCCTACTTTAAAGGCTCTGTTTTCGAAGTAAAAAGTGGGTTTTATGGTCCTTAAAATACGGTATATTCCAACAGACACAGCCAGTGTACAGCTATTTTTCAACATATTCGCCATCGAAATTGAAACATTTGTCATACCGTGGGACCAACTTTTGAATACTTGTGTCGTAGACGTCTGCCACCAGGGATTTGAACCACAGTGTGACAAACATCTCTTTCTTTCTGTCATTATTTGTCACTTTGTGAGGTGTAGGAAAAGATGGAAATCACTGGGAGCGAGGTCCGGGCTGTAGGGTGGATGTTTAAACACCTCCCAGCAAGTCTCCTACATAAGTTCGCCTGGGAGGTGTTTAAACATCCACCCTAAAGCCCGGACCTCGCTCCCAGGGATTTCCATCTTTTCCTGAACCTCAAGAAATGACAGGGAATGGCAAAGAATGACAGAGAGGCAGAGATGTTTGTCACACAGTGGTTCAAATCCCTGGTGCCAGATGTCTACGACACAAGTGTTCAAAAGTTGGTTCCACGGTAAGACGTTTCAATTCCGGTGTTGAATATGTTGAAAAATAGCTGTACACTGGCTGTGTCTGTTGCAATATATATATTTCCTTGAGATTGTGTTTTGTTTCTGTAAATGGCTCCAGGGAAATTTGCTTTATGGACACGCTTGGTACAATGCAGTCAGATATTTGTAACTTATTTTGTCAAGTCTTGCTTTAGATGTACAAATTTAACAGGAAATATATGTTAAATCATAACTTTATTAATTTTAATGTATTAAGTAAACAGTAGTAAACCAAACCTACGGGAAGTGACTCCACTAATTTTTCTAACTTAAAAAAACATTAAATTATTATATATTCACAGCAAATGCAAATCTTTCAAAAGATCTCCTAAGGTTTTTCTAATGACTCACATAATGGAAGAATATTAATAGCTTAAATAAAATCAGGTAAACTGATGTAACAAAATATCAAATGCTTGGTCCATAGTGTTGTGATATTCATTTTACATAGAGTTTTAATTGATGTAACAAAGTGCCAGAATGCTTTTGTTTAATCAGTGTTAATTGCAATTATGATATGCAAGAAATAAGTTATTTTTGTTATCGATTTCCGAGTTAAGCTCCAGATCGATTCATTAAACAGGGCTTACGGAAGAACAAAGGTCTAGCTTGATAAGCATATTAGTTTTGAGATACAGCTGTTTTAAAGTTAGAATAAACCAATGCATTATGGACTTGGTCAGTGCTTTTTCCTATTAAAAAAAAAAAAAAGGGTACTCTTCCACTTTCGACTCGACAGAACACTGCCAGACTTACCCACATATTTAGAATGAAAGTGGAATCGCACACAACATGCATAATATTAAAGAAATTGAAGTCCTCATGAGGACCGAATTTACATGCAACAACATTATTAAACTCTAATTTTCCTTTCCAACCAATCAGAACTCTCCATTTAATTATTGAATTTTCTAATCTTCCTATTGGCCCACCACCCATCCTAGTATACAGTCTTTTCCTACATAAGAAGCAGTTTTTTTCCCAATCTAGCTCACTTCTCCCAGAAGATGGCAGCGGAGATAGCTGCCGAAGGATTGGAACCAAACCTCCAACTCACCTGGTTGGAAGCCCAAAAAACAATAATACTATCAAATTTCTGTATCTAAATGTTAAAGAAACGTGGGTGAATAACACGAGAAACTAAATAAATGGTGCAAAAATATGTTGCACAAACTTTCTCGAATATACGTGTCAAAGGCTAGCACAGAAAAAAGTAAATGATAGGGACAGATAAATTTTATTTACTGCATTTTCAGAAAACTGATAAGTATCTAGAACAAAAAGCCTCAGGGTCGGTCTTCATAGTCAGTGCTTTTACCCTATAATAATAATAATAATAATAATAATAATAATAATAATAATAATAATAATAAACTTGGGGTTTGCATGGTTTCCTCAATCTCAAAGGCAAAAATGCAAAATACATTGAGATATAGCCCAACAATAGAAGCAAATGCTGCACTACTAAGTTATTACAATGAGCCTACTGGTAAATTTGGGTGGCCACGAGGTTTGATTTGAACCCAGGACCATTTCTGTATATTACCCTATACCACCTCGCTCTAACTGATTTTGGTGTGTTCATTACGACTGTGGTGAATTGACTATATGTCACAACAGTATCTAGATTATAGTATTCTTGTTACTATGGGCAACAAAAGAATATTATTCATATTTTAATCAAAGTGTATGTTCTAAAATTCTCATTTGAGTCATGTTATTTCGTTTTTATCTTGGTACCTATTAATTTTATAAAGAAATGTATTTAACAAAAAATGTTCTCTTTAATTTTCTCTACAACTTTACTGTGGTAGGTTTTCATGTATCTCTTACTGTAATGGAGATAATCTAGAAAAATTGAAAATAGATACGAGTAAAGTACCCCCGAGGTAATTTTTGCAGAGAAATGGATATAGCCATTTCATTAGTCATATATAAGAGTTTCCAATTTTAAGTTTTTATTAAAATAGTTTTCATGTAAAGTCTCTCAATATTTCAGTTATAAAACCCAAAATTCTGGGCGGGTCGATAAAATTTTGAAAAAGTCCTTGATTCAAAAAATAAAGTAAATACATTGGACCGTTTATCCGCTGTGCTTGTCCACAGACGGACGGACAGACGTCATTCCAAAAACACATTTTTTGATTTCTAGGCATCGTGA
This sequence comes from Ectobius pallidus, assembly GCA_964059195.1. Classification (NCBI taxonomy): domain Eukaryota; kingdom Metazoa; phylum Arthropoda; class Insecta; order Blattodea; family Ectobiidae; genus Ectobius; species Ectobius pallidus. Next base: position 171,159,300 of record CAXKWD010000007.1, read on the forward strand.
AACATGCTTCCCCGGTGTAATCTCGATTTCAATTTTTTGTCAGCATCACAATACTTCCTCAATACTACGTATATGCGAGAAAGTAAAAAGGAATGGCAGCGACGATAATGGTAACCAATGAGCAGCCAGATCTGTCAGTTACAGCAAACATCGCTCTGATGCAACTTGGTATATAGTGAGGTGTGAACGAAACTACACCCAAATTCAGAGGTTTTGGACTCCCTCTCTGAACCCATCCTTTGTAGATGTAGATATCTCGTCCTGTAGATCCTGTGTTGAGCAGGGCTCAAGGATATAGAACACGTCAGATCAAAAAATACATGCATGTTATAACAATAATATAGGTCTACAGAAACTGCAAGCTGCCAAATTTATCCAAGCTGGAAATATTCCTCCAAATTGTAGAAGGTGTGAGTTATTAAAAATTCCTTGACAGATGTTTTGGAAGGTTTGCTCTTTCTTTGAATACATAATAATTTAATGTTGTTTGGAAGCTTGTTATATATCTGTACTGCAGAATAATACGCACCCTTCTGAAAGAGTTTTAACGAGTTATTTGGTCTGTGTAGATCATTCATGTTTCTGGTAGTACGTCCATGTACACTAAAATTAGTTTGAAATTTATCAATATCATTCACTACAAAACACATAACAGAGTATATATACTCCCCTGTAAGAGTGAGGACTCTTCATTTTTCAAACAGCGGTTTACAAGATTCCCTTTTTTTCTTTCCACATATTATTCTTATTGCCCGCTTTTGCAATCTAAATATTTTCTCCCTATGGGTAGAGTTGCCCCAGAAAATGATCCCGTACCTCATTACTGAGTGAAAATATGCAAGATATACCATAAGTAATGCATCCTGTTTTAATATATTATTCAAAATTCTTAAAGCAAAGCATGCTGAACTCAGTTTTGGACTTATCATTTCTATGTGTGTCTTCCAGTCAAGATTTTGGTCAATTTGCAGTCCTAAAAATTTTACATTGCTATAGACAATTCCACGTTTAGAAAAAAGCATTGCTCTTATGGGCTACAGCGATGCCGTGAATCACCGATCCGAAAGACAGAGATGACAGTAGTACCGTTAGCACCTCTCTTTCTAACAAAGTACAGCGTGCTCATAACTTTCAGACACAAATAGCCTACATCAGTTAACGTTAGGCCTCCCAACTGACACTCTGTTCTGTGAGGTAATAACTAACTATAATAATAAAATTATTCTATTAATAGTATAATGAAACGATGAGATATTCGCGCATCAATAAAAGTAAAATAGTAGGCCTACAGTGTTTCGTTTGCGTTTAATTTCGCTTCACAACTAGCCATGACAATTGATATTTCCACCACTGAATTATGCTGTACTCAAACTTAGTAAAATTAAGGACTGGTTATTAAATTTAAATGAACTTAACAGCAGACAGTAATATTCTGAATACTCGTCACCGTTGGAAGTCGGGTACGACACAGCATTAGCAGGAATGCATTCATTCTATTGTGGATGCCTTATATACGTCAGTTCAAATATTACCATAAATACTACTATAATAATACAAATAATATTAATATTAATGATACGGCGCATGGGATGCATTATCTTGTCTCGAACAGCGGACCTGGGTTCGATTCCCGGGTGTGACAAGTTGCCTAGGTGGGATTTTTCCTCACCTGTGAGGCGAATGTCGGGTAACTTTTCGAGGGGTTAGAGTCAGACAACGTTAACTCCAAAAACGCAACTTTTCAGGAGGAAGAAAAGAAGTTTGTAATCGTTGTTTGTTTATCTATAACTTACTTATTTATAAAGATAAGATTTTAAAATCTTCACCATATATAGATGAATTCTGCCGGAAGATAATGACATATGATTAATTGTAATTCCTCTGTTTGCTGTAACGAAAATTTGCCTTTTTCGGAGATAACGTTTTCTGACTCTAACTGTAACATGCGACGACAGAAGTTAACGTTGTACGAGAAAGTAACACCATACTGATATTGTAATTTTATTAATAAGAAAATTATTAAGTATGGAACAGTATTGAAAAATATGTTGAATACATGAACAGTGTTTTATCATAAGAACAAAATTATTGTGTATTGACAATATATTGGAGAAATAATTCAACACTAAACAGTGTATGCAATATACATGAAAGTTAAGATGTATATCAGAACAATATACTAAAAATATTTTCTTATAATATTGACAGAGTGGCTATTAAATTTTAGTAGAGAAAAGAAAATTATGCTCATGGTCTGGACAATGTATTAAACAATTAATACTAGATAGGCTACTACACAAGCAGTTTTGGTATTCCTTCATTGTGCCTCTGATTCTTCATCCTGTACCACTTCCACTCCTTCAAATAAACTTTTGTAAAAAAAAAATATGTACTCGGGATTATATTTTTGCCACATAGGTCTTTCGGGTCTTTTAATTTGATCAAACCGTGATATTTTCTCTTCGGTTGCATACATTCAATTGAGAAATTCCAAGATGGACTTCTTTCTATTGCAAACTTGTGGAACTCTTCTTGATCAGAGTCATGTTCGAAGTATATATGCTCTTTGTCTTCTTTTCTACCCAGTTATACTGAATCTATACAATATTTAGCCACCTAACGCTATATACGTTGGTATCAATTTTCTTTCATTTTTTTATCACAGATTTGTGGAAGTTATTGAAGTCATAAATGTCTTATTTCTCCACTTCTGTAACATGGTATTTTCTTTGCTTTGACGCCATTCTGACCACGGAATACCAACCCAAAGGATAGAATAAATCATCACTTTGCTATTATAGCAGTTCCTATGTGAGCATGAACAGTACAACACTCCACTTGGGAATGTCCTGTTTCAATGAAGATATGATCTAAATTGACAGCAATTAACAACATACTTGAAACGATAGCATTCCTATTTTGTTCGCGACAACTGTCAGACAACAAGCAAATATTTTTCCCATCTTGGATCATTTTCAGATGATTTAACAAACATGATGTCACCTTTGATGATCCACTGCCAGCTATCCCCTCATGCCACATAAAGTTCTCAGCTGTCTGATCCTTACTTACAATATTGCAGTCATCACTCTTTTTTAAAACTTTGTCCACCACTGTATCTGAAATATTAAAAGTAGCTAAAAGGAAACCGACATACCGGCCTACTCTCATGACCTTTTAAAAGTAGTAAAACGTGGAACATTTTCTTTTGGGCTTATTTTTTGTTCTGTACATGCTTTTTTTCTTATATTAGTCCTCAGATATATTGTCTTTTATTTCCAGTAGTTTCAATATTCCAATAATTCATATAAATATCAGCTCTGTTTCCTTCAGTGAAGTATAAATTACATTTTATAGGACATTCTGAATAGTTTTCTTTCTTAATAATACCCTTAACTCTTTCCCTGTCACGAGTAGTTGTTGATCTATGAGACATAGGCCTACCTGCAAGTATAGTTTTCTTGCGTAACTTTTTTCCAGTTGCTGGGATTAGTATGTTTCTCTCTCTTTCCTTGGTTTTGATTAGGGTCAGTCCAAGTCAAATCATCCAGGGGTGTGCACCCCACCCCCTCGGATTTTCATGAAAATTTTTTTACAGCATCTATGGACAAATATAACAACCCGTATTTTTCATTTTGTGCAAATTCACTTTAGTTTTTTTTTATGATTTTTTAAAAATTGCGTGTTTTTAGACAATTTGTTGCTAGGAGTGCAGGTTGAAAGTGGCACATTTTGGTAAAAAATTATTTGTAAAGTTGTTACTTAATATTAAGTCATGAAACCCAACTGTTCTTACTTAAAATTTCACCAGGATTCCAAATATCTTCTTGAAAATAACATTTGACTCACATAAAACTTTGTTTTTACTCTTCAAAGTTGGTGCTTCTGAAGTTTTTTCTCCCGTGCAGTCATATAAGTAGAAGTTCATAACTTTTTTCTGCCTGGTAGTATCAGGCTGAAAAGGGTCTCATTTGAAAGAGGATGAAATGTACTACAATAGTATCAAATAAAATTCATGGGTATTTGATGTTATCATGTTATAAAAATAAAAAAAAGTTTTATGGATGAAAATTTCCAATTTAGCATTAACTGTTACCATTGCAAAAGTTAGATTAGTTATATTAATTTTATACAACAATTAATACAGCTTGTACACTCTATTAGGCTTAAAAATACTAGTCATAAATTCAATTTGATATCAAGGATAGCCTAATATTTAAGATTTTTAGGTAGGATTAAAAAGAAAGGTAGCTTGGGTGTGCTTAAAGATAATGCAATTTTATGACTTACCAATGTGTTTGGCCTAATCTTTCCTTGGCCAGGCAGCCTTAATGTTTTTTTCACTTTTTTTTTAAAGACTGAACATCATTCGTCCGACTTGAGAACTTAATTCTGGCATATCTATGGAGCAAATTATGTCTGTAAAAGGGACCCAGCACTTATCCTCTCTTCCAGTATTTTTGTGTTCTGGCCAAAAAAAGGTTTGTGATGGCCAATGAGGATGCATAAAATTGATGTGGGCATCTTTATTGCCATCGTCGAGCTCCAAAATGAGTCCAATGTAACACTTATCTTCATACACACAACCTACATAGTTATTTGGTTGGAGACTTGGAACTTCCTGTTCTTGAGAAAAGCTATATCTTAGGGAAAAATCTTCATCTTTGCTGAGCCGTTTCGCTGCTATTTCGGTGTTAGATAGCCGTTGAAAAAATGGAAGGACCTTGTACCAGGTACTGTTTTATGTTTGCTAAAACGCTGATTCAACTTTGGCTCTAAATTTCCTATACTTTCTATATTAATGAATTGAAATTTTATTTTTGAAAACTGTTCATCACAAAACTTGAACATTTCTTCTGGTGTACGTATTTGGTCTTTGTATGGTCTCTGAAGGTTGGCTCTTGTCACAGATCGCTTTACTGAGCCGCCTATACCATCACAAGCACATTTTCCGTGGCTAGTAGCATGGAAAGTCCAGGAAGCTTTTAGAAAAAAATCTGCTTCATGAAAACAGAGGTTGACTAAACTCTTGAAGTTCTTATACTGTGCAGCACAGCCATCTGTGATGTATTCTATTTTTGTTAATTTTGGTTGTTTTGCTTTCATATAACTGCAAATTCTACTCTGGACTTCATAAACAAAGTTTACATCGTGTTTCATGTAATCTGATAAAAAACAAAATGATTGCTGTGAAACAGAGGCACCAACATTGTCTCTGTAATAAATTACTACTGGATGTAGTGTGCAAGATGAATGGGACCAATGATAACTTTGAATCTCATCTTGAAGTATGAATCCGTAATTTTCGGAAAAATCCATAAAGCAAAGAATTTCGTTTTCGGATACATTTTCTTTCCTCTTTTTTATATATTCAGATTGTTGCTTTGAAATAAAAGAATGGGGGATCAATGCTTCAATGCTTTTTAAAGAGTCATAAAATAAAATCTTTCATAACATGTAAAAGTTAAATTTCATTCAAACAAAAAATATGTCTTATATTATTATGTTTTAGCATATTAGAGATCTACTTTTCACCTGACTGTCACCTAAAAAAATTCTTAGCAATACCCTAGATTTCAAAACAAAATTTGTGATTCCTTTTTTTAGGTCTATTAGAGTGAACAAATCTATATGTTAATTGCTGTATAAAATTAATATAACTAATCTAACTTTTGCAATGATAACAGTTAATGCTAAAATGGAAATTTTCATCCATAAAACTTTTTCTATTTTTTATAACATGATAACATCAAATACCCATGAATTTTATTTGATACTATTGTAGTACATTTCATCCTCTTTCAAATGAGACCCTTTTCAGCCTGATACCACCAGGCAGAAAAAAGTTATGAACTTCTACTTATATGACTGCACGGAAGAAAAAACTTCAGAAGCACCAACTTTGAAGAGTAAAAACAAAGTTATATGTGAGTCAAATGTTATTTTCAAGAAGATATTTGGAATCCTGGTGAAATTTTAAGTAAGAATAGTTGGGTTTCATGACTTAATATTAAGTAACAACTTTACAAATAATTTTTTACCAAAACGTGCCACTTTCAACCTGCACTCCTAGCAACAAATTGTCTAAAAACACGCAATTTTTTAAAAAATCATAAAAAAAAAAAACTAAAGTGAATTTGCACAAAATGAAAAATACGGGTTGTTATATTTGTCCATAGATGATGTAAAAAAAATTTCAAGAAAATCTGAGGGGGTGGGGTGCAAAATGTTGTTTTCTCTGGATGATTTGATTTGGAATGACCCATTAGAATGATCTATATATTCTTATCCACCAACTGCTGATGTATTTAAATTATTTACCATAACTGATTCTAAGTCATGCTGAACAGGGACTGTCGTAGAAAGTCCAGATTGGCTTACTGGAGTCAAAGTAGTATATATTTTGAGGAAACTATGTTTTCGTTTTTTTTTCTGTGGCTCTGTCAGATCTTTATCTGTTACCGGCACATATGTTGGATCTTCTCCTGAAGTAAGCAGTGATAGATACAGCAATAGGCCCCTGGAAACAAAAAATAATTATCTTGATTGAACAGTAAGAGTTTAAATTTAATAAATTAATAAAATAGTAATCTTTAATATTATATATTATATGTAATGATGACGATGATAATTTGTAATTTAGTACATAGGCAATAATAATACGTAATAATAATGATATAACAATAATAATAGTAAAAACTACAACTTACCAATGGGCTTGAAGCTTCGTGTAATATATCATGGCATGTCCAGTCTTCCAAGATGCTAAAAAGGCCTTATCTAGTGATGGGCAAGGACTGCTTTGTAGACTATTTTGCTCTGCATATTAACTAATATTCCTAATGCTAAGTGAAATAATAATTTTCCACTACTGTACATACTATTTTCATTAAAATACACTCTCTTACTACAATAAAGAATTACGCTTAGATACCTCGCAAAACCTGAACTGCAGCCAAAGCAAACCTAAGTGAATATGATATAATCAATTTATACACAGCCTTACAACTACTGCAGCTGTTGTTATAAAGTAAGCAGTCAACAATTAACTATGGCAGAAAAGTAAAGTATGCACGGAAAGAAAGCCACTTCAATAGCTTCCGTCATCCCGGATTGAATGTAAACAAATAAACTGAGAGCAGTTGATAAGATGAATCATTAAATTGTATATTTAATCGCATGTACATTCAGCGTTAACTCTGCATTTTAAAATAAAATGTTAGAGTCAGAGAACGCTATCTCCACCCGAAGCCTTTGAGACGATCAAAAAGTTAGAGACAGAGAACGTTAAGTCTAGTTGAAGTTCTCTGACTCCAAACTGTTTACTAAAAACCAAAACGTTATCTCCCAAAAACTTTTAAACTATTGGAAATATCAAAATAAGAATCTGGTGGAAGAAAGTAACGGTACTTGTGATAATAAAACTGCCTTTAACTGAAAAAGTCATTTTTGGAGTTAACGTTGTCTGACTCTAAGCCCTCGTTTTAAGCCCTTGTGGTTTCAGGATATCATTTGACCGTCATTATTTATTTATTTATTTATTGTACTATGAATATTACAGGCTAATGCCCAATTACAATATTCTCGCTTACATTAATACACCAGATTCTAAAATTAAATATTTAAATTGATATTCAAAATAATTAGGCTAATGCTATAACAATAAGAAAAGAACACAGAAAAGAAAACCAGAAACACAAACAATATGACAATTACACAAGGGAACATAATATGAAAAAATAAATATCAATATAAATAATAATGTAATAGTTTTGGAGGAAAATATACATATCAGAAAGATTCAAGTAAAGAAAATGACATGGAGCAAAATTTAATAATTATTATTTTAAAATTTTAAAATTTTTTCACATATATTTTTAAACAGCTTATTGTTAGTATTAAAAATATCTATATTGTCCATTTTGTGCAAGTGATTGTATAGTCGGAGTCCATTATAAAGAGGAGAATTATTATGAGAGTCAGTGTTTACTTTTGGGATGAAAAAAAGATTATGCAATTTATGAGATCTATAACGTGGAACATAAAAATATATTTCTTTGAGACAATTAATATCATCTATTTCATTATTAATTAATTTGTGTAAAAACAACAATGTACGAATATTTCGTCTGTGTGATAATTCAGGGATATTGAAATACTGTAACATAGTTGAAGATGATTCAAATTTAGGGTAGTAGTTAAACTGTTTGAAATACGTATATTTTAGAAATTTATTTTGAATGGAGATTTTTAAGAGTTTTACAAATACAGTAATATTATTAATATGATTCGAGAAAGTTAAATTATTGTTAAATAATATACCTAAATCATTCATAGTGGTAATTTTGTTCAACTGAATTATTTTTAGATCTAGAGAAAGTCATAATTTTGCATTTTTTAATGTTTAATGGTAATTTATTACGTCCACTCCATTCACTTAATTTATTTAAATCATTCTGCAGTTCCATACAATCATTAGGACTCAAAATTATTTTAAATAATTTGATATCATCAGCAAATGCAGTAATATTTGAAAAACAGACCTGATCAAAGATGTCATTAATAAATAGGAGAAAAAATAAACTACCTACATTTGATCCCTGAGGAACACCAGAATTGACAGTTATTATTTTTTATAAATGACATTTATATGACACAACCTGTGATCTGTTGCTTAGGCCTATATATGAAACAATAAGTGTTAGCAAGGGTGAGGCAAAATTATAGTCCGTTAGTTTGTTAATTAAAATGTCATGATCTACTTTATCGAACGCTTTTTGAAAGTCAGTATATTTCACATAGACTTGTTTTCTTTTATCTAATCCTGATGAAACATAGGCCTAGTGTGTAAAATTCAAAAGATTTGTGAGCATTGCTCTTCTAGGCATGAATCCATGTTGATTTGTAGAAATATTAATTTTTACGTGATTGAAGATATGGATATATAATATGCTTTCAAATATTTTAGCAGGTTCATCATCATCATCATCTCATCCATGCCTTGTTCGGCATGAGTGTGTGAGCAACTGGTGAAATTAGGGAGGTGGGTCATGGTCCTCATTCACAGCATTCAGGATCAATGATAATGTCAAGGTCGGTTTTCAAAAAAGAAACCATGAACTTTCCGGCGGATTCCAGCCCTCACAAAATGAGAATATGTTCCTTTCCTGCTGTTCTTCAATACTCGTTTCAATTTCTTCTTCTTTCTTGGAGTCACAATAGGCCCGCGCGAAGCTTCGTTTCGAATTTTAAATATTGACGCCAGTGACGCGCCTGTCACTTCAGCACAATCTTTTAATTTAGGAATCGCGCACAATGTGCATTATCTTAACCTACTGACAAACACCCGGTCCTGAACCCGGGAAATGGATTTTTCATTACTGAAAAATCCTCGGCCCGGCCGGGAATCGAACCCGGGCCGCCAGAGTGGAAGGAAGGCGCGCTTCCGACTCACCCACGGCGACGGGCTCGGCACAATCTTTTTTTTTTTTTTTGTGTAGTAATTAACACAATCTTTTGTGTAGTAATTAACACTATGTCTAGGATCCCTACATTTAATATATTCGTAAACTTGGAACACAATTTTTCATGAATCACTATTTAATACTTTGCCCTGTTTGCGTTTCACAAACATCTTCACCGTACAACACAGCTGCCACTGATAAGTGCTACTGTAGCTGCATTTGCTTAACTGTAAAATTTTACCCTTAACTGTACCATCCCTCCTCTTCACGCCTCTGGCCTGCATTCCAAAGTGGATTAGCCTTCGTTAAAATTGGCAATGCAGCTCAATGCCGCTCGGCGAAATAGTTTTCTTACGTTATTAAAATAAATGTATTTCCTCTTAATTTTAATAGTATAGAAACATTTAGCATATGAAAATGAAATTGTTCATACTGAAGATGTGTTTAGTGAATTAAAATGTATTATTTGAAGTTTAGAAAACAAGGAAAAATACGTGTAAAGATCGACTGCAACTCTGCCATACAACCCAATGCTTTTTTCTCAATGTGGAATAGCCTATAATTTCTTTTATGATTTGTGTTTGAAAATTAATTTCAAGATTTGAGATACATCTGTTTTTTGTCCTAAATTGTATAAAATGAGTCTTATCAATATTAAGTGTCATTTTATTAGCTAGAAACCATGTGTTTAACTTGTAAAAAGCCTTTGTAGCTATTCTTGATAAATGTTCTTGTGACGTTCCTGTTACAAGTAGGCCTACACTAGTATCATCTGCGAAGAGCAATACCTTTGATTCGTCACTTAAGTTATAGGGCAAGTCATTAATGAAAATTAAAAAGAGCAAAGGTCCCAGTATTGATCCCTGAGGTACCCCATTCTTAACAATTCCTAGGTTAGATTCATTTCCATTTATTATTACCTTTTGAAGTTTAATTGCTATGACATGGAATTTTATAAAACTTTGACTCATCTGAAAACCCTGTTCTAGGTTGTGCTGATTGTGGTTGTTACAGACATCTCAACATCATTTGTTTACATTCACTGTTTGTAAAATACAAACTCATTACAGAGAAAATTTGATATTTCTCTCTTGACTTTCAATGCTTATAACTAGGGTTCGGATGTTTATGACATGTCATAATTTTATTCTCACCACCATTTTCGCTGCAAACACAAATTAAACACAAATTGAACGTTTGTTAAATCCTAATCAGACTGTTTTTATTTTACATATAAAGTCATGTTTGGTCACGTTTATAGTTTTGGTCATATTTGTAATTTAATGTCATATTTCAGTTAAAAATTTGGTAAAAGAGCGCATAGGCCTACGGTATATGCACTAAATTGTCGACTTAAATTTTTTCCAATAAAAGTCACAAATATTTTGGTTTTACTGTATCTGAAATATGAAAGGACAATAACAAGTAATACCATAATTGCCTCTTCCTCCTTCTCGTTAACAACTTTCAAGAGATATGTTTTTAAAATATTTTTTGTTCACATTTGCAGTGGTATCTGGAAACATTAACAGATTAGAAGTTATTGACAATTTATTTATTTTATTTGCTTTTTTGATTACAAGATTGCCTAAACGACAAAGCTTACTACGCTTCTATTAACAAAGAAGTATAACACACCCTACAATTTGGGAAAAAATCTAACTTAAAGTTATAAGTTACCAGATATTACAAATTCGAGAATTGTATTATCATAATAGAAGTAGATAATGCATAACTGTAGTAATATTGTTAAAAGGTGATTATCTGATTGAAACAATGTGTAGAATCATTAAACGTTTTAAATTAGAACATTTATTTTTAGAAAAGAGGTTCTTTTATTAGGTCATATGAATAGCTAACGAATAGCCCATAGGCCTAAATGGACAAGCATTGATTAGATGGAACTCACTATGCAGGGGTTTAATCTTTCTGAAGGTCATATTTTCCACTTTTTTAGGTCATAAACATCCGAACCCTACATATAACGATGTCTCTTTTCACAGGTTCATCAACACTCTGCAGTGTATCTGATCATCTTAATACTGGTTTCTGCACAAACTGCGAGGTGCAATAAGCTTGGAACATGCATCATGTAAGTAGCTTACTATCTGCATGACTACCTATAATAATAAAAGGAAGTATTTGTCTTTCTGTCTGTCTGCAATGTGCAGCAAAATCTACTGAACGCAGAGATCTGAAATTTCAAACATAGATGGACTAAAGGGTGGGCGAATGCACCTCAAAGCTGGAATTTTAATTTTTGCTTTAATTCGTGAGTTAAGAGTGAAAAACGGGCAGAAAACGTGCATTTTTTGCGTTTTCGAAGCATCAGTTTTCAGTAATACATTTCAACGTCAAATCAATTGCAGTTAGCTTTGGCTATTTTTATCATACTTTGGAAATAAAAGCATCGTGATCGCTTGAATGTTGTAAGCCCATGCTGGTCGATTCGTTTATAACGTCATGGCATGCAGACATCTGAAATTTTCAACATAGTCAGAAGAGGGATAATGAATAGGCTATAAGCTTAAATGGACAAACATTGATCGGTTTAGATGGAACTCACTATGCAGGGGTTTTCTGGGCCAATCAGAGGTTGTTTTTCCCATGCTGCTGCTGCGCTCATTAATCGTGAAATTCAATTCAAAGAAAGATTTTTAGCTGTTTCATTAATTATTATTAATCGTTTTGTTTAGGCTTATGAATGTGTCGCGTGCAAGTTTTAAAAAGTAGGCAAATAATGTTTTAATTACTTTGCTCTTAATTTTTTACCTCCCAATTAATTATCGTGGGCAAAGCAATGGGGTTCTGCTAGTTTGTAATATAGTTTTTATTAATGCATAGTCCAGTTAAAGTGGTCCCATCTCGCAGAATGCACATTTGCTGCAATGAAGCAGGATGGCCAACCGGTACGAGTACAATAGGATTAAGGAGAGAAGTGGTAGCTAGAATCTATGTTAGTGGCAGTCAGGCTGGTGACAGTGATACGAATTCTCGCTTCACACCACAACAATCGCTCGATGGCATAGTGGTTAAGACAACTGGCCATCATGCTAGCGGTCACATGTTCGAATCCAGTCAGGTGCATACATTTGTAGGATAGGAATAGGTCCCAAATAGGTAGGTAGGGTGAAGGAGAGAAGAAGAGAAGAGGAAAAAAAATTTCCCAATTTTCAATGCTACTAGTAGTTCCACCATTGCCACCTAGATGTCTCTCATTGTTTAAATAGTGAGTTGAGTGGGAGGAGCTTAAGGGGAGACCTTTTCTCAGCCCATTTTCCCATGCAAACTATATTCACAGATTCTGGGTAAGTGGGAGTTAGGTTAGGAATAGTGATAACGGTGTTAGTGACTAAAGCTCTATCCACAATGTGCAGTCGGTAATTGGCAGTTGGTAGTCGGTAGGCAAAGTATAATGTGTGGTGAGTAATGGACACCATTCACAAAGTGCAGTTGCAGTCAGCTGCTGGCATTCGGCAGTTGGTAGTCGGGAAATTCATCTTCGACTACCGACTGCATGACTGCAAGTAGCATTTTACGAGATTGAAAATGATTTACTAGTTCAAATAAACAGATTAGCTTGCTACGAGAAAGCAAGATTTGTTTATTACATATATTATGCAATTATAAAGCGATTCCTCCACATTTTTTGTACGGCAAAATGGTACTTTGCGACACACGCTGCTCCCCTTTCCACTTGCCTGGTCGCTTCCCGCCTTGCTGCGTGCTGCCTGCCCTGCTTTAACGCAGCCCATGCCGTCATGCCTGCAGCCGCTGCTCAACGCCAGTAATGCATAATTGCAATTGATTCCCTTGCACCAAAACTACTCTTTTCATAACTAACAAAATATCTAAAAGTTATAAAAACTGATTATTGCATTAAAACTCGTGATATCCCCCCTATCGTAACTCAAATATACGAAACCTTCCTTCACTGCTCAACATTCACTCGTGGCGTAATGGGTAAAACTCCTAGCTATAATGCGTAAAACTCCTAGCTATAATGCTAGGGGTCCCGAGTTCAAGTCCCGGTCGAACCAAAATTTACTACCTGGGTACTAGGAATAGGTCTCAAGTAGGTAGGTAGGATGGAGAGGAGGTGAGAGGAAGAGAGGAAGAAGACGGGAAAGGAAGAGAATAAATAAGAAATAATTTTTTTTTTCTGTTTCATCAGTTGCTTAAGAGATGGCTCTACCGTCACTGCTAGTAGTTCAAATGCCGCCACTAGGAGAGGGGTTGAGAGTAGGAGTGGGGGACTCGGGTGTGTCGCAATGTACCATTTTCCCTTTTGTACCGTAAAATGTTTCCCTAACCTCAGTGTCAACTGCATATTGTGGGCAGCTCGAGTGCCGCTCCCAAGACGATATGAAAGTGTAACCTAATATTTATTAGGCAGGGTGGTTTGGACTAAATCATCTCCTCTCTGCAGAACGAAACTTTACACATTCGTCTACATTATTTGTTAACATGACTACATCTATTAGCTGGTTTATACAATTAATGAAGTGGTAAGCAGATTCCTAACAGATAGGCTATCCAATAGGCTATAATCAGAGCAAAGTAACTTACTTTTCCTTTGAACTTCCTGATGTTGTTGTGGGGGTAGTTTTGGCACTCCTCTGTAAAGCTGGACGTTTTCCCACATTTTGTAAACACCAAAAACAAACACTTAATACGAAAAATTATAGAACTACACTACTACTGTTTAGAGAACGACCATGTTTTCTCCAGTGTTGCCAATGCCAAATATCAGTGCTGACACTGTACAAATGTCCCACAAAAATGCCTTCCAAAGAGCGGTGTTTCAAAAGAAAGAATTACAGCCCTGCTAATAAATTTCAAAAATATTTGTGCAATGCCCTCACAATGGCATACAAATGGGGGGGGGGAGGGATAAACGAAGAAAAATTCCAGTGAATCAAGCCATCACAACATGAAGAATCATAATCGACAGAAACACAACGAAGAATATTATAGAAGAAAAATTCCTCCGACACTGGGACTTGAATCCAGGACCTTTGGCTGGGTTCAAGTCCCGGTGTTGGAAGAATTTTTCTCCTATAATATTCTCATATATGTCCAACAGAGACAATAATATGTAGTTCATGAATGCTTGTATATCTAACAACGAAGAAGACACAGAAAAAGAGTTTTTAGAAATGCTATCTTATTTTATAAAGGTGACAAGATGCAGTTTTAAATTTAATTATCGAGGCATTCAAACCAGTAAAAAAAGATGCAGCACTGAAGAAGGCGGAAAGACGCCGAAAGGCTTATGCGAATTATAAACTAAAATATTGTTAAGCAGCTGGTATTAAATCTATTCTATTTTATTAAAGCTCAGACATTAACAGAAGAAGAATTCTCCCCCCCCCCCCCATGTTGCAAATGTGGTGTCGGTCCCAGACTATAGCCAGAAGACCAACTCCAAAAATTATCTTCGGATACGTAGTAATGTAGCTTAATTGTAATATTAAAAAAGAATACGAAATAACGTCAATGAGACGTATCCAAGATATTATACCATAGAGTATCAAAAATATTGTACGGAAATTACTTATTTAATAATATTAATAATAATTTATTCATCCGTACGATCATATACATGATATTGGATACGTCAAAGATATAATATCTTATAAACTACTTATAAACTAGGTTCTTCCAAATATTCATCTACACTGTAAAAGGAGTTTCTTAATAGTAAAGATTCTAATTGTTTCTTAAATTTTTTTGAGCATCTGATTTCTTTCAGTGTTTGTGGAAGTTTATTATACAATTTCATACAATTATATACTACAGTATTTTCATATAATTTGGTATTGTGTCTTATATTACTTAACTGATGGCTGATTCTTGTATTGTAATTATGTTTGTCTATATTTAGTTGAAATGTTGAGATATTTTTTTTTTTGTATATAATAAAACTTGTAGTATATAAATGCATGGAAAAGGTAATATTTTTTGTTATTTAAATAGTGTCTTACAATATTCATTTTGTTTTCTACCCATGATCACTCTTAATACTTTTTTCTGAATTTTAAAGATACTTTCCGCCTTTTTTCCCCAAAAAATTACTCCGTATCTCAGTAAACTATGAAAATAGGCAAAGTACAGATTTCTCATTACAGATGTACTAACTTTTTCTCTTATTATTCTGAATAAAAAGCATAATTGACAGGGCCGTCGCGTGGTTTTCTGGCGCCCGGAGCAAGATTTCGTCAGGCGCCCCCCTCCCCAAACTCAATCCCACGTACACCCACCCGACAATCCACCTATCTGTAAGGATTCAAGGATTTAAGGTCCACAGTAGAGTTCATTATTAGGCTATTATTATTAACAGTAAAGTACAAGTAAATCCAGCTGCTCAATTTTGAGCAAATATTTATTTTGGGATAACTTAGCAAACAAAGTTATTGGTGTCAAATATTTATTTGTTCAATAAATACATACAACGTAATTTTTAAAATTCAGTTATAGCCCTACCTAACTTCAAAAAATAAGTTATGTACATCTAACTTATTTTTTCAAATTTCGTTTTATTTTTGCCGTTCCCACGGCGCCCCCCTGGTCGCCCCGCACACGCGACGGCCCTGATAATTGATTCAGTTTTGAGGCCAGTTTCTCAACATGAGTATTCCAGAGCAAATTTTCATCAATCCAAATCCCTAAAAATTTGATGCTGTTTACATAATTAAATTAAACCCGCAAACCATTTTTTACCGAAATATATCCTGTTTCTTCTGTCTTTCTTTTCATAGAGCAAAATTTTTTACTGTTAATTTTATAAGACAATGTAATTTTGTGACATATATGTATGAAAAAAAGGTAAAACAATGCTAAATTCAATAACGTACTACTCCTGCCATCTAGTAGTAAAATGCAAGACTTGCTGATCGCCACCATTGTTTTCAAAGCTCAGTAGATGCCGCTAGTGACCTTTTTGAACGGCGCTCAATTCAAATGTAAGAGGGCTCAATTCAAGTGCAATACTAGGGAAATTCATTATGTATCCTTGTCATAAGATGTTTCTAACATAAACTTAATTGAGAAACAGTCTGAGAGTGCATGTACTTACTTACTTAGGTACTTACTTACTCAATCCCAATAGACAATTCCTCAGGAAAGGAATATTATCTATTTTATGGAACCCGAAGGTTCATTGCCGCGCTTACCTGAGCCCGCCATTGAACCCTCTTCCGTGCTAACTAGGCCTACATCCAATCATCCCCACAAATCCTACTTCCCTTAAATCTTTCCTAATATTGTCCCCCACCTACGTCTAGGTCTTCCAAGTAGTCGCATCACTGCTGCCAGTAGGGTGGCCATACGTCCGGCTTTTGGATAAGCAGTCCTCCATCCGGCGTGGCTTTATGCCGGACGTTGCTTTGTCCCCCTTTTTGAGACTCTGATGGATCGGTAAAGCGTATTAATAAAATCTGTATTTTCCCGTATGTTCCTGCCAAGGAATCTATTCCTAAGGTTGGCACTCTTGTCCATACTATGATAGTGTACTATCATTTGTTTGGTGCACTGTTAATTGTTGTTCAAGTCTCTATTTGTATTGTACATTCATAAATAGATATGAAAATCCCTTTTTGCAGTGTAAAATCATTTATTTGATAAAAATGCAGTTATTAAGTAAAATTAGTCAGGGTTATACCATGTAATATCTGCTGTCCGGCCATCCATGCCCGAAGTTATACTATGCTAGATTACCGAAGATGTGTCTCCTCCTTTCTGACATTTTAGAAATGGCCACCCTAGCTGCCACCCCTGATTAAATCTGAAAGTCATAACGTACAAAATAAGTCTTAATGCTGCTAATTTATTTTCCAGCATCGCTGGTTTTTGTTTTGCTACTGCCAAGGTAAAACATTCTGTATTTTACAGGAACTGTGGGCAATGCAAGCAGATGTACGGACACTACTTCCAGGGGCAGGTGTGCGCAGAGGCTTGCCTCACATCTGGTGGGATGCTCCTTCCAGACTGCAACAAGCCCAACACTTTAATGGGCTTCCTAAAGAGACTCTACTAGCATACATCTTGTACACATTGTAATAAAGGAAATATATAGACAAATAGGATGGCTCTTATTAGACATTTCATCCCTGACATGCATCTCACTTTGTCTAACACTGGAAAATAGCCCGTGGCAAAAGGTGCTTCCTTATCTAGATGTATTATGCGTTTTCCTTTAGAATATAATTCGTTCCTACCAGTACGCAGTTATCAGAAATTAATTACATCGTAAGTTTTAAGCAGTTCCAAAGCTACCTGTGAACACTGATAATATGTTTCGTTTCTCAACTGTCGGTTGACAGATGAATAGGCTACAATGTGAATTTGATTTGATAAATTCAGTGTAATTTTCAGAAATTATAAAATTTTTCAAGGGAAGGAGTGGTTTGTTTGGATTTTTATTGTTTGTGATACTTCCAGGGTTAAACTGTCAATATATTATAGGTGGTGTCCACGGCTTCACCCGCCATTATTAATTGAGTCTAGGATTTTTAAGAAATTTACAATGACAGTTGATTTAAAATGTTTGTGGTTCAGAGCTATGAAAATTGTAAGTAAAAATAAAATTAGAATATTTGTTCATTGTGTTCATTTCACTTAGGCCTTATATAATAAAGAAACGGTTTTCCTTCCTAATTTTGTAGTCGTCATGAAAGTTTAGACTGGGAGAGACAAACATCGCTGAGTATACCCGATGTCTCATGAAGTGAGGGAGCGAGTGAGCACGCTATTGAGGGCCATTGCATTGTACAAGAGTAGATACTATTGTATTTACACACTTATATTAGGACGGAATAGATGAAATTCAATATTAATTCAATATTAATGTATGGTATACCAACATTGAGTTCTGGTCCCAGAAAAGCTTTTAGTAGGGTTTAAAGTGGTATTATAACTCTTTTCAAGTTTAAGGCAATTTGTTATGCAACATTCTAAGCTGCTTTTTTTGTATTGTTAACATTGTTCCTTGTTTGCGGGTCTCATTTTCTTAATTTTACCAATGATTACATCTTCCTCAAACCAATTTAAAGACATATTGAAACTAGATTTTATCACGACAGATTTATTCACTACTCGGATAGATGGTGACGCTGGTGAAATGCAGTCCCATTCTTCCTTTGCTTCCGTGTGCAAGAAACGTCATTCCTAGTAGGGAGTATGTCGTGTCACATTCAAACCTGGTGTAACTCTTATTAGTTATATAGGGATTTAATGACTATTAAATATTGAAAAAATGCAAAATAGAAAATGCATTTATGACCTAAAAATAGTGAAAAAAGACCCAAAATTCAAACAAAAATGACCAATAAATTCACCATTATTACTTATAATTAGATTTTTCTTAAGTAATGAATTGCTAAAAACATTTTATGACAGTGCGTTACATATGAATTTATATTATAAAACACTTATTTTGTTACTGAAGAAGTAAATTTTCTTTCTGAACTGACATGCCCATCAAATTTTCCCCTAGCAAATATGTGCCATTTAAAAAGAAAAAAATCTTTATTGCTACAAGACAAACTGCTGTGGTGTTTACAATAAACCTGAATTAAAATGAACTATGAACACTTGGCGGAGGTTCTTAAATAAAAACGATTGTCTGTTGTCTGAAAGTAATTATTTGTACATGGAAATGCTCCTCTCTCTCTCCTAAAATGACGAAAATGACCTAAAAATTGCCAAAAAAAAGACCTATCTCTTGAAAATGAGGAAAAATGCAAAAAAAAAGAAAAATAATGCAAAAACAAATTGCCCTTATTTATGCCCGGTTTCTACAAACTTGTGAATTACCTCTGGGTAAATTATCCATGGGAAAATTAGTTCCATTTCACCCACAATTATATAATGAGCAAGGCCTTGGAGTTGTACAGTTAATTTAATTCAGAAGGCTTTGATTCTCATTGTTGAAATTATCATTGATCCTACAAGAGTTTAAATTTTATCCAGCCATCCATGAAAGGATAAATTAGCCCGAAGATTTGCTTTTGGAAAGATCTAGCCCGAGTTTGTAAGAACATTTTCATCTTCTTCTTCTTGCGGATTGTTTACGGCTGGCGCCGCTTCTCCGCCCCCAGTCTCCATTTTCTTCTGTTTTGACTTTCTTCTTTATACATGTTTCTTTGTTCCATTGCCTCCTTCACATCATCTTGCCAGTTGCGCCGTGGGCGACCTCTTTTCTTCCGCCGGGATGGTATCCATCTTAGTATCCTGTTCGGTAACCTTTCTTCACTCATCCTATTTACATGACCGAACCACATCAGCTGTCTCTTTTGGATGTCGTCATATATATCCCTATCCATTTTCATCCTTTTTCGGATTACGTCATTTTTTAGGTAGATTTTGAAGAAAATTCTACCTATTGCAATCGATACCATGTCATGACTTTCGAAAAATTATTTCATATCTTTACGTTTCATGCCTCCCTCAGTACGCAACCACCGCCCGTTAAAAAATATATATTTATATCTTTACACGCTAGCGGCCGTAATTTTGAAGATATTTAAACCAAATTTTATTACGTTATTTCTAGGCCCAGTAGTTCGGACAAGTTCGTTAATGAGCAAAATTGGTCCAAGGGGGAGTCGGGGGAGGGGATTGAAATTTTGAAAAATTTATATCTCGGTCCCTAAGAAGTATAGAGGGAAACTTTGTTTGAATAAATTAGAGTACTCCCTATGGAGTTCACAGTGACACCAACGATTCGGGGGGTTGGGGGAACGAGTGGGGGTGGGGGAAATTATAAATTTTTGAAATCACGTCTTGTGGGGTATCGTTGAAAAGCTCTTGATGAGTACTCTACAAATCAATAGCTAGTTTCTCGATAGTTCTCATATAAGTCGAGATTTTAATCTTTGAAAAAGTGCTCTTTCCTCTTTTTTGCAGTTATTATTGCGGGTTTGTCATGCCAAGGCTAAAGAAGAAGACTGCTGTGCAGCGACAATAAATTAAACCAAAAGCACTTCGAAATCTACCTCAGCCTGTAGGCCTGCCTAAAGGGATTTTTATTCTATCCATCCTAGTACAGCCTAAACTTCGTCTTAAATAGTCCATCTCAGTGGCAAGCAGTTTATTCTTGTTTTTCTTACTAACATCCCAAACTTCTGATCCGTACAGAACTACACTCTGCACTATAGTTTTATACAATCTCTTCTTCGTTCTTCTTCTTATCTTTTTACTCCACCAAACGGAATTCATTGCTCTTATTACAGCTCGTCCTTTGTTCATCCTGATATTTATTTCATCATTACTTGTACCTTGTTTATTGAATACTACACCAAGGTATTTTGCTTTTTCCACCCCTACAATTATTTCTCCATCAAACTCCAAATTCTTTATTTCCCCTGTTCCAACGGCCAAGTACTCACACTTCTTCATGTTCATTTTCAAACCCGCCTTATTGTACTCCTCTTTCAGTTTTCTTATCATATAACTCAAGTCATCTTCATCTTCTGCTACTACAACTTGATCGTCTGCAAAATACAGGCTACCTATCTAACCATTCATTACTGGCTCCCCCATAACTTGACATTTTCTGTGCCAATTCTTTAGGATTGCTCCTAGATATAACTTAAAGAGGGTCGGTGACAGCCCACATCCTTGCCGCAGAGCCTTACTAACCTTGAATTCTTCTGTCCAACTATTCCCAATCCTTACTCTTTTCGTTTCCGTTTTCGACTTCCATTTGAATCATCCAAAATCCGAGGCATTTTACTGGGTTTGTTAGCAATCTGAGTTCTTTTCTATGGATGGGGGGCTGGCCCATCGCATAACCCCCAACCTGGAGGACCAGGATTTTCTGTCGGGGTTTTCATCCCTTAGATGGTTGCCTTCGCCACGGCTAACGAGAGTCCTCTTCCCGGTTTTATTTCGGAGGTTTCTCTCCTAGATGAGTTGTCTTCCCAACTGCCGAGCCCCATCCGCCCGTTGTGGATTGTTCTTCGCTTCCCCTCTCCTCTTGCATGCCAGCAGCTACGCTCCCTGAACATGCCGTCTGGATCATTGGGTACTGAGCCCCTCCGCCACGGCAAGGCGACAATCCCTGGGGGGAACATTTTCATATTTACCCATAAGACATATATCTAGAAACTCACCAGAAGTGTAAGTGATTGCTATCTTTAAATTATTTGTGTTTGTGTGGTGTTATTCTTGTGTAAATTCTGTCCATTGGAAAATTTCCCATAGGTAATTCGCGAGTTTATAGAATCCAGCCATTAATCAATTATTTCATTATACACATTTATAAATATTCAAGCTATCTTTCATCCTTCATATAAAAAAAAGATGCAATGCCTCGCCCTACTCATGACATTAATAATAATAATAATAATAATAATAATAATAATAGTAATAATAATACAAACTAATAATATAATAATATAAGAATTCAGTCAATTTTTGTGACACTTACTTCACTTGAGTCCTCTATTTGGAGACTAGTTTCGGGAAGATATTCCTCCCATATTCATTCCATTTTGACTGCTGCTAGCTGCTACTGAGTAGCAGTACTGAGTAGTAGAGTAGCAGCTAGCAGCAGTCAAAATGGAATGAATATGGGAGGAATATCTTCCCGAAACTAGTCTCCAAATAGAGGACTCAAGTGAAGTAAGTGTCACAAAAATTGACTGAATTCTTATATTATTATATTAGAAAAACTTCACTGTTACTAACTTCCTGTAATAATTAATATACAAACTAATAATGCTTGATAAAACACATAATAAAGAGCATCTATAGGCCTACTGTTCTGTATACCCTTTTCGCATAAACTTAAACAAAGACTCATCTTATTACCTAGCAACGAGCATGGGAATTCTAGATGTGATCTACACAAATGGACCTATGACTGCAGCATGGTTAGTAAAAGGTAAATGTTTGTTATTATGCTTTTCTTTCATTCAGAAATCATTAATTACCCTCTTCATAGTAATTTAGAAATGATCAGCACTATACTATGCCCGCAGTATGACGACCAAGACCCCGTCCCATGTCTGCATACAAAATGAATTGCTGAAATGAAAGTGGATTCACATCCTGAAAAGCTTAATTTGTTTATGCTAACTTTTTTACATAGACTTCGAACATATGCAAATAGATTTTAATATTTGAAAGTTGGCTTATTGTTTTGAAATAAATTTCGGTATAAAATATTGATTTACATATTATAAAAGATTTGTTTACACATTTTCCAAATTATTTTTGCATTAGTACGCCACCCGAATAAGCACTTGCTCATAGTCAGGTGAAGTTCAGAAATGGATATAAATATAATATACAAAAATACAATCAAACTACAATAATTTGAAGTAATACTGTCATACGAAGGAAGGAAATTTTAAAAATAAGAAAGTTACATGAAAAATAAAATGTTAAATATTACACTGAATTTTTTCCTCAGGTTTGTAATTTGTTAGTTAAAAACGAGCGGTTGTGGAGTATTTTGGAATTACTTAGTTCCACCATTCGCCTACCCTGATCAGTAGAGACCGGATGTTAGGCAAAATGCCTATTCTTAACCGTTATACATATCATAAAAATGGCTTAATAGAAGTTCAAGATACTATCCTTAGAGCTGTTTTCATAAAGTTAACTCTGCTTTTCCAAGGAAAAAACAGCATTTTATTGAAAATTTACATAAAAATTTGTGAAATCCATGCAATTTGCATCTCATGGGTGAATGACATTACTTAAATTTGCTTAAATACGCTCCATTAACGTCTGTAGAAGAGGAAAGGTCGTTTTCAGTACTAGAAAATGTACTGTCTGATAGGAGACATAACCTAAGAGTAGAAAATTTAAAAAAAGTATCTTATTATGTGCAATCAATGATGTTTGTTAATGATTGGCAAAAGGTGTTTGTAAAGGTAATATTGTGCGTCGAATGTGGTAATGAAATTAACAATATTGTTTATACAGTGTTTCGGTTAGATACATCTATATTATGCGTATCGGGTAGGCCTATGTTACTTTGATTAAATACTCCATGATTTAAATGTTTTATTTCAATTAGTAACAAGAGACATCCAGAATGAGTTCATATTTTTTGACCTACTGTCTCCTTTTGCATGCAACTGTAAATGTTTTAGCATTTATTTTGACAGTTTTAGTGCCTATATTGAACTTTTTAAGTGCCTAACATCCGGTCTCTGCTGATCAGCATTTTGTCAAGGGGATTTGGTCATGGTCGTTCATTCTGCAATAAATAACGGAAATTCAACTCTGTATCAAGGACCTCAGTCAAATAACGGTTTATCTGGATGAGGAGGACGCTTATTCTGTTTTCAGCTTAAAGTATTTCATATTTTAGTTATTTAACTTGTCCTTGGAAAGTGCAAGTGCCTTCTTAGTTGGCGGGCTAAAAGGTTTTCTGCATCAGGAATCTTGTTCGAAGAAGTAGTACGTTACCAATTAATTACAATATTAACAAATCAAAATGCTTGCTTATGATTAAAGAGGAACCCAACATTCACAATTTCTAATGCAATGAAAATAGGTCTACTTATATTTATAACTTGAGAGCAATGAATAATTATAATATTAAACACCTAACACTAAATAATTTAAGTATTTATAATTACGTCACTTTTTATTCATCTGAAAATGACTCCGCACCAGAAAATGGTTAACAAAACCAGTGAATTGAGTATAATGAGTTGATCCAGCCAAAAATTGTGGTACTTAAGGGGGTACACGCATGTAATATGAGATTTTCAATACAGAAAATACAATACTACACCGCCAAGTGGCGGATAGGCTAATTGAAATTTGGTATGTTAGTGAATTGAGTATAATGAGTTGATCGCGGCAAAAATTATGGTACTTAAGGGGGCTCCCACATGCAATATGATATTTTTGATACTACCCCGCCAAGTGGCGGATAGGCTAATTGTAATTTGGTATGTTAGTGAATTAAGTATAATGAGTTGATCGCGGCAAAAATTATGGTACTTAAGGGGGCTCCCACATGCAATATGAGATTTTTGATACTCCCCCGCCAAGTGGCGGATAGGCTAATTGTAATTTGGTATGTTAGTGAATTGAGTATAATGAGTTGATCGCGGCAAAAATTATGGTACTTAAGGGGGCTCCCACATGCAATATGAGATTTTTGATACTACCCCGCCAAGTGGCGGATAGGCTAATTGTAATTTGGTATGTTAGTGAATTGAGTATAATGAGTTGATCCAGGCAAAAATTATGGTACTTAAGGGGGCTCCCACATGCAATATGAGATTTTTGAAACAGAAAATACCATACTACACCGCCAAGTGGCGGATAGGCTATTTGAAATTTGGTATGTTAGTGAATTGAGTATAATGTGTTGATCGCGACAAAAATTATGGTACTTAAGGGGGCTCCCACATGCAATATGAGATTTTTGAAACAGAAAATACCATACTACACCGCCAAGTGGCGGATAGGCTAATTGAAATTTGGTATGTTAGTGAATTGAGTATAATGAGTTGATCGCGGCAAAAATTATAGTACTTAAGGGGGCTCCCACATGCAATATGAGATTTTTGAAACAGAAAATACCATACTACACCGCCAAGTGGCGGATAGGCTAATTGTAATTTGGTATGTTAGTGAATTGGGTATAATGAGTTGATCCAGGCAAAAATTATGGTACTTAAGGGGGCTCCCACATGCAATATGAGATTTTTGATACTACCCCGCCAAGTGGAGGATAGGCTAATTGTAATTTGGTATGTTAGTGAATTGAGTATAATGAGTTGATCGCGGCAAAAATTATGGTACTTAAGGGGGCTCCCACATGCAATATGAGATTTTTGAAACAGAAAATACCATACTACACCGCCAAGTGGCGGATAGGCTAATTAAAATTTGGTATGTTAGTGAATTGAGTATAATGAGTTGATCGCGGCAAAAATTATGGTACTTAAGGGGGCTCCCACATGCAATATGAGATTTTTGAAACAGAAAATACCATACTACACCGCCAAGTGGCGGATAGGCTAATTGAAATTTGGTATGTTAGTGAATTGAGTATAATGAGTTGATCCAGGCAAAAATTATGGTACTTAAGGGGGCTCCCACATGCAATATGAGATTTTTGATACTACCCCGCCAAGTGGAGGATAGGCTAATTGTAATTTGGTATGTTAGTGAATTGAGTATAATGAGTTGATCGCGGCAAAAATTATGGTACTTAAGGGGGCTCCCACATGCAATATGAGATTTTTGATACTACCCCGCCAAGTGGCGGATAGGCTAATTGTAATTTGGTATGTTAGTGAATTGAGTATAATGAGTTGATCGCGGCAAAAATTATGGTACTTAAGGGGGCTCCCACATGCAATATGAGATTTTTGATACTCCCCCGCCAAGTGGCGGATAGGCTAATTGTAATTTGGTATGTTAGTGAATTGAGTATAATGAGTTGATCGCGGCAAAAATTATGGTACTTAAGGGGGCTCCCACATGCAATATGAGATTTTTGAAACAGAAAATACCATACTACACCGCCAAGTGGCGGATAGGCTATTTGAAATTTGGTATGTTAGTGAATTGAGTATAATGAGTTGATCGCGGCAAAAATTATGGTACTTAAGGGGGCTCCCACATGCAATATGAGATTTTTGAAACAGAAAATACCATACTACACCGCCAAGTGGCGGATAGGCTAATTGAAATTTGGTATGTTAGTGAATTGAGTATAATGAGTTGATCCAGGCAAAAATTATGGTACTTAAGGGGGCTCCCACATGCAATATGAGATTTTTGATACTACCCCGCCAAGTGGAGGATAGGCTAATTGTAATTTGGTATGTTAGTGAATTGAGTATAATGAGTTGATCGCGGCAAAAATTATGGTACTTAAGGGGGCTCCCACATGCAATATGAGATTTTTGATACTACCCCGCCAAGTGGCGGATAGGCTAATTGTAATTTGGTATGTTAGTGAATTGAGTATAATGAGTTGATCGCGGCAAAAATTATGGTACTTAAGGGGGCTCCCACATGCAATATGAGATTTTTGATACTCCCCCGCCAAGTGGCGGATAGGCTAATTGTAATTTGGTATGTTAGTGAATTGAGTATAATGAGTTGATCGCGGCAAAAATTATGGTACTTAAGGGGGCTCCCACATGCAATATGAGATTTTTGAAACAGAAAATACCATACTACACCGCCAAGTGGCGGATAGGCTATTTGAAATTTGGTATGTTAGTGAATTGAGTATAATGAGTTGATCGCGGCAAAAATTATGGTACTTAAGGGGGCTCCCACATGCAATATGATATTTTTGATACTACCCCGCCAAGTGGCGGATAGGCTAATTGTAATTTGGTATGTTAGTGAATTGAGTATAATGAGTTGATCCGGGCAAAAATTATGGTACTTAAGGGGGCTCCCACATGCAATATGAGATTTTTGAAACAGAAAATACCATACTACACCGCCAAGTGGCGGATAGGCTATTTGAAATTTGGTATGTTAGTGAATTGAGTATAATGAGTTGATCGCGACAAAAATTATGGTACTTAAGGGGGCTCCCACATGCAATATGAGATTTTTGAAACAGAAAATACCATACTACCCCGCCAAGTGGCGGATAGGCTAATTGTAATTTGGTATGTTAGTGAATTGAGTATAATGAGTTGATCGCGGCAAAAATTATGGTACTTAAGGGGGCTCCCACATGCAATATGAGATTTTTGATACTCCCCCGCCAAGTGGCGGATAGGCTAATTGTAATTTGGTATGTTAGTGAATTGAGTATAATGAGTTGATCGCGGCAAAAATTATGGTACTTAAGGGGGCTCCCACATGCAATATGAGATTTTTGAAACAGAAAATACCATACTACACCGCCAAGTGGCGGATAGGCTATTTGAAATTTGGTATGTTAGTGAATTGAGTATAATGAGTTGATCGCGGCAAAAATTATGGTACTTAAGGGGGCTCCCACATGCAATATGAGATTTTTGAAACAGAAAATACCATACTACACCGCCAAGTGGCGGATAGGCTAATTGAAATTTGGTATGTTAGTGAATTGAGTATAATGAGTTGATCCAGGCAAAAATTATGGTACTTAAGGGGGCTCCCACATGCAATATGAGATTTTTGATACTACCCCGCCAAGTGGAGGATAGGCTAATTGTAATTTGGTATGTTAGTGAATTGAGTATAATGAGTTGATCGCGGCAAAAATTATGGTACTTAAGGGGGCTCCCACATGCAATATGAGATTTTTGATACTACCCCGCCAAGTGGCGGATAGGCTAATTGTAATTTGGTATGTTAGTGAATTGAGTATAATGAGTTGATCGCGGCAAAAATTATGGTACTTAAGGGGGCTCCCACATGCAATATGAGATTTTTGATACTCCCCCGCCAAGTGGCGGATAGGCTAATTGTAATTTGGTATGTTAGTGAATTGAGTATAATGAGTTGATCGCGGCAAAAATTATGGTACTTAAGGGGGCTCCCACATGCAATATGAGATTTTTGAAACAGAAAATACCATACTACACCGCCAAGTGGCGGATAGGCTATTTGAAATTTGGTATGTTAGTGAATTGAGTATAATGAGTTGATCGCGGCAAAAATTATGGTACTTAAGGGGGCTCCCACATGCAATATGAGATTTTTGAAACAGAAAATACCATACTACACCGCCAAGTGGCGGATAGGCTAATTGAAATTTGGTATGTTAGTGAATTGAGTATAATGAGTTGATCGCGGCAAAAATTATAGTACTTAAGGGGGCTCCCACATGCAATATGAGATTTTTGAAACAGAAAATACCATACTACACCGCCAAGTGGCGGATAGGCTAATTGTAATTTGGTATGTTAGTGAATTGGGTATAATGAGTTGATCCAGGCAAAAATTATGGTACTTAAGGGGGCTCCCACATGCAATATGAGATTTTTGATACTACCCCGCCAAGTGGAGGATAGGCTAATTGTAATTTGGTATGTTAGTGAATTGAGTATAATGAGTTGATCGCGGCAAAAATTATGGTACTTAAGGGGGCTCCCACATGCAATATGAGATTTTTGAAACAGAAAATACCATACTACACCGCCAAGTGGCGGATAGGCTAATTGAAATTTGGTATGTTAGTGAATTGAGTATAATGAGTTGATCGCGGCAAAAATTATGGTACTTAAGGGGGCTCCCACATGCAATATGAGATTTTTGAAACAGAAAATACCATACTACACCGCCAAGTGGCGGATAGGCTAATTGAAATTTGGTATGTTAGTGAATTGAGTATAATGAGTTGATCGCGGCAAAAATTATGGTACTTAAGGGGGCTCCCACATGCAATATGAGATTTTTGAAACAGAAAATACCATACTACACCGCCAAGTGGCGAATAGGCTAATTGAAATTTGGTATGTTAGTGAATTGAGTATAATGAGTTGATCCAGGCAAAAATTATGGTACTTAAGGGGGCTCCCACTTGCAATATGATATTTTTTATACTACCCCGCCAAGTGGCAGATAGGCTAATTGAAATTTGGTATGTTTTAGTGAATTGAGTATAATGAGTTGATCCGGGCAGGATCATCTTTTAAAAATTGGAAATCTGAATTTTTGATACAGTATACCATATCATCCCGCAATTCATGTGTGTTCAGAAAACACCCCACGAATAATTTAGTTAAAGTATATGACATAAGACTGCAAGGTTAAGATGAGAATTCTAAACGAACTTCGTTCGCAGTCACGTATGCAGATACTTTTTCATTTGATTTTTTTTTTATACGCGTTGTGCTAGTGTCTAAATCAAAATTTGAATAAAATAACCAATATTTCTGGACACAATAATCATCATGAACCGCTTGCATTAAGACGAGTGGTCCATGTGATACCCGCTCCCTCAGAGGGGCTTAATGCAGCTTATATCTTATTAGTCAGATCTTATCCAACATTAGCTATATACTTTATTCTTATGATACGTTATTAATAAGTTATTTTGAATATATATTTTTAAATTTGCTGCTGTAGACATTAAAGATACCAGTAGACCTACTCTTCACGAATTGACCTTTTTACACTTTAACAAAATAATGACTGCATGTGTTAGTTGAATTATTCTGTGGCAGATTTCAGAAATATAAATAATTATAAAACAGGGTGTCCACCAAGTAATGCTGAAGAAATTCCCGACTTATTGCCCTGATTTTCATTGTTCATTTCAGAAATTCCCGACCAAAATATGATTATGAAGCACTTTATAATAACTGCGTAAGAAAAATTATAGGATTATACATAATTTAAATAAGAAAAACTTTTAGTAACAAAAGTAATTGCAAACAATAATTACTTAGGCTATAACAGATACAAAAGTAAGGAGCAGTAAAATAAATTAAATATACCTTCATATAGGCCTATTATTGTCTAGAAGTCTTTTTGATCCCACTTATTTTTTCTTCAGCAACCTAATTTGATCATCTAGAGCAGCTGCAGCTTTTTCGGACTCTTAAGAGTAGTTTTCTTTTCTTCTCTTTAGTTCAGCTTTGCAATTTTTCGGATTTTCCAGGATATTTTAACAAATTCATTGATTTATGTATAGCGTAGAGCTTTATCACTGGTACTCACTACTAAATTGCGGTATTTTGTTACCTGTTGGAGCGCTTTCAACCGCATGAAGCGGCTTCATGCGGTTGAAAGCGCTCCAACAGGTAACAAAATACCGCAATTTAGTAGTGAGTACCAGTGATAAAGCTCTACGCTATACATAAATCATTAAGATTATCGCTACAGAATGGACAAAACTCAAGAAATTCATTGACTTTTCCCGGATTTTCCCGACCACACGAAATTCTCGGATTCCCGGATTTTCCCGACCAGTGGACACCCTGTAAAAAGAAAACACAGAGTAGGAGGCCTATTGTTGATCAGTTTAGTGTGGTGCTAGGGGGTTATGCTCCAACCGGGTTATCAGTCTTAATTCCTGTATCTATTCAGTGAGATAAGACTGAAAACCCATCAGTAAAATTATTTTAAACAGGAAACCTTATGAATAGGCATCGGAGTTCGATAGAATGTCACTATATTTTAGATGTTCGAACATCTGTAGTGAGTTTGCTAGGAAAACTCATGTTCAACTCCCCTCCAAGAACAAATCTTACTCCACAGAATTAATTCTGAATTTTTTCGTGTGTTTTTGCATACTGGTATTTATAATGTTATTTAGTTTTAGTTATCATGTTATAGTTTTATTAGACTTTTACTTAAGACGAAAGGGTATATCTGACTGTAAGACACAAGCTGGGGGATAACTCCGCCTGCTTGAGGTGCAATACAATTTGAACTTCTTGTTAATGCTTTTTTGAACGGGTGCTGGCAGCACAGAGAGTCAGCTGTTTGGAGGAAGCTGCCATGTTTCTGAGTC
This sequence comes from Ectobius pallidus, assembly GCA_964059195.1. Lineage (NCBI taxonomy): Eukaryota > Metazoa > Arthropoda > Insecta > Blattodea > Ectobiidae > Ectobius > Ectobius pallidus. The sequence goes on from CAXKWD010000007.1 coordinate 171,190,164, forward strand.
ATGCAAATCACGTGGGGAGAGAATGGTTTATAGAAATTCAGACCAAAAAATGCATCGTAGGACATCCATTAAAAGCAGATTATTTTTTTTGTGCACCTCAAGTTGCCGGTCCCAAGCCCGGATAAAGGAGGAGGGTCTCAACATTTCTATTTACTCCAGTTTCTAAAAGAAAAATCTGATGTGAAAGTCACATAACTTCCTCTGCCCAAATAAAAGTTAGGAGTATTCACATAGGCCTATCCTTGTACAGAAACACAAGACACAATTTAACGCTAATTATACGATAAATACTTAGATAACCTCTTCTCTGAAAAAGATGCGACTAAAAAAAGTGTAGACTATATAGCAAACAAAACAAGTGACTGCAGACATTTATTGAAACTTCCGTCGTTAAGAATAATTCCCGAACTTTATCGAATATTTCCCTCCAATATGTTTTTCTCACTTCATTCTTATACAGAATAAGAGGCCGTGAAAGAGTGTGTATTCAATAATTGTTCACCACACAACACAAACTTTTTACAAACAGTGGGTGAACAGTAGGTGGCTTGTAACTGCCTTCAGAGAATTTCTTCGAAAAAAAGTTTCAAATAAAAGTTTTAGCTCTCACTATAAGCTACACTTGTGCAAATTTTAAAGAAAATCGTTAGAGTCGTTTTCGAGAAAATCGCGAAAAACGAAAATTTCTTCATGTAAAGTCCCCTTAAAAATAAGAGAAAATAGTCGCCAATCATATCCTCACATCTTCAGAAGGTACCTGACCCAAATACGAAATTTTGTTTTCATACGATTTTCCGTTTTGGAGCTAGCTTGTTCACAGATATTCCACACAGACACACACACAGACACGTTTCCAAAAATAGTATTTTTGGATTCAGGGGGCCTTGAAACGTGTATACATGTCAAAAACTCAACTTCGAATTTGGGGGTCAAAAACAATATTTCCTCTACCTATAGTACCTATGGTACGGGCAGAGGAAGTAAAAAAAATCTGATGTGAAAGTCACATAACTTCCTCTGCCCAAATAAAAGTTAGCAGTATTCACATATCCTTGTACAGAATCGCATGACACAATTTTACGCTAATTATCCTATAAATACCTCTTCTTTCAATGATGCGACTAAAAGCGCAGTCTATATAACAAACTTAAAAAAAAAAAATGACTGCAGACGTTTATTGAACTTTCTGCCGTAAAATATAATTTCCGAAATTTATCGAATATTTCCCTCAGATACATCTTTACTCTATGCATGGCCATCTTTACTATGCATTTACTCTATGCATCTTTCTCACTTCACATTCTTATATAAAATAAGAGGCCGTGAAAGAGCGCGAATTCAGTTGTTCATCACGTAAGACAAACTTTCTACAAACAGTGGGTGAACAGTGGGTGGCTTGTAACTACCCTCAGAGAATTTTCTCGAAAAAATGTTTCAAATAAAAGATTTAGCTCTTAGTATAAGCAACCCATGTGCAAAATTTAAAGAAAATCGTTAGAGCCGTTTTCGAGAAAATCGCGAAAAACGAAAATTTCTTCATGTAAAGTCCCCTTAAAAATAAGAGAAAATAGTCGCCAATCTTATCCTCACATCTTCAGAAGGTGCCTGACCCAAATACGAAATTTTGTTTTCATACGATTTTCCGTTTTGGAGCTAGCTTGTTCACAGATATTTTCCACACAGACACACAGACACACAGACACACAGACACACAGACATGTTTCCAAAAATCGTATTTTTGGATTCAGGGGGCCTTGAAACGTGTATATATGCTAAAAACTCAACTTCGAATTTTGGGGTCGAAAACAATACTTCCTCTACCTATAGTACCTATGGTACGGGCAGAGGAAGTAATTAAACACTTGCAAGTAATTAAATACAGAGTGCTCCAAAAAATGTATACACACTTTGAAGTATCACAGAAAATATATTTTCCGTTCTACAAGGTGAAATTTCTGGAAATGGAAAGCTTATAGTCCAACTTGAAAAATAAATGACTTTCTGATGAAAGTGTGATTAATGTTCAAATGTTCAGATGTTCAAAACGGTAGCCTTCAGCATCAATACATTTCTGAGTACGCGTCACCACTGATTCCGTACATCGTACCAAAGTGTCCAAAGAGATTTCTGTGCACACCGCTTGAATCTCATTCCAAAGTGTGTCTAGGTTACGTGGTTTACATTTGAACACATCTTTTACTGTGCCCCTGAAGAAGAAATTCAGCGGCGTTAGGTCTAGAGAGCGTACAGGAAACTCTATTGGCTCCCTGCGTCCTATCCACTGCCTTGGCAAATTTCGGTCCAGGTATGCTTATGACAGTGTGGCGGAGCGCCGTCTTGTTGGTAATAAAACCGTATAATGCAGGGAATACGGAATGAGCAAGCATTGTTTGGTACTTTTCATTGTTGGATGATTATGGCACATTTGTTGGATGATTGTTGAATCTATTCTGCTGCCATCTGTTGAAGAAATATTACATTACTTTCTCCCAGAAATTTAACCTTGTAGAACGGGAAATAAATTTTCTATAACAGTTCAAAGTGTGTATACATTTTTCTGAAACACTCTGTATAAGTAGGCCTACTGTTTGTCAAACGTAATTAGTAACATCAAAAACATCTTCATTATCATCTCCCTGTTGTTTTATTGTTTGGATCAGGGGTATAAATCAGTGATGTTCAAAGATGTTAAAATAGCTATAGGCCAAGGTGATATTCAAAGTACACTCTACAGACCATGTAGCCCAATGCGTTAAAAAAACTGATGTAAAATAGTCACTTAACTTTCTCTACTGTTAGGGTGATCCTATTAAATGAATACACAGTCATACGCTATAACATGAGTTTACTTACCTTTGGTTCATGTAGACTCCTGCAGGGGTGCACACCACAACAGAAACACAGGTCCAGGTGACTCGGATCAGGCAGCACCACACCAGACTCAACACTTGCATATCATAATCCCCCACTTTTATATTGCTGAATTGCTGATCTTCCCTTATGTAATTAGGCTGATGATTCTTCATTCTGTTGTCAATTGTGGCAACCATATTACTTAATTGATTTGTAATCCATAGCATGCTTCAACACTACTCTTTCTTTGTGATGTAGAGTAAGCAATCGCATCGTGGAAGTGTCCATTCCATTGCTTAAACCTTATTCAGAACTGTAATTTTCACTACGCAAGACTAAAAATGTCAAGTTTGATGAGATGGGTAGCTTATAACTACCTTTTAGCACATTTATATTAAAAAAAAGTGTGCATGGAACGCCATGCAACAGAAGTGAAAGTTTTAATTTTTTGATTTTTTCAATTTTGGATTATTGGATTTTTTCAATTTTGGATTGTTGGACTTTTTAATATTTGGTTTTTGGACTCTTTAATTTTGGATTATTTAAATTTTCGATCTTTTAATTTTTTTAATATAGGAACTTTGCATTTTTAAATTTGGATTTTTTTAAATTTTAGATCTTTAAATTTTTTATTTTTTAGATTTGTTCATTTTCGGTAGCATACTTTTGGATTTTTTAATTTTTAAATTATGAATTTTGGATTTTTAATTTTGGATATTTAATTTTTTTAATTTTGGATTTTTTAATTTTTAAAATTTTGGATATTTGGATTTTTTAATTTGAAAATTTTGGATTTATTAACTAATTAGTGGTACTTACGAATATTGTTGCTGTGGATCGTAAGTTGACATTCCCACACGCTTTGAAAACAAAAGAAATATCAGTGCTGTAAAAATGACAAAAAGCACAATCCATCATAATACAAGCCTTTATGGAAAACTGGAACCAAGGCCCCCCAGGTTGTGGCGACTTTAACAGGACAAATATTCGGTTCCCATAACAACAAACACATGCGAATCACTTTCTGAAATATAACATCCATCTTCAGTAGTGTATATACATAATATTTTCAGCTAATATCTCAATTAATATAAATAAATTGATATAAGTAATCATCGTGAAAAAAATAGCATGCAATACTCGTTCTGTAAGCGCAGTATTTACGGAACTAATATCACAATATACTATAATAGATGATGAACAATAAAACCTTTAACTTGTAAAATTGAACTTACACAGAGAGACACTGTAGAGACATCTAGGAGCCAAAGTTGGAACTACATCCACTCGGGGTTACCACGGCAACTTTACCATACTAGTACTGTAAAGTGCTACTTTCCAGCGTGTTAGTAGTGTAATATAGAGGGCGCTGAGTTTGCTTCGTAAACTATTGCATAGCTTAGAACATTCTAGTCCGTTCATGCGCAGTATTTTGCTTCCCCTGCTCTAGCTCAGAGAATTCAGTGTGTTGGCGACCTTTCTTCAAGATGTAACAATTAAAGATTTGTCTGCTTTAAGCAGGCATGGGGATTCTGGGTAAGTTACATGTATCTACATAATTAAAATTAAAGCTAACTATGATGATTTTATAGTTTTTGCAAGGCTTCACCTTCATTATATTATATGATTAAATCTCTATTTCTGGCGCGGCAATTCATACAAGAGATCACGTTTTAATATTACATCCTTGGCTCACTTCGTAAAACTGTTTCCAAGATAGGAACGTCATTATTACTAGGGACCGGATTCTTAGGTTTTTACCTATTTTTTTCCTTACTTCCAAAACAAAAAGCGATCATACACTTTTTCGAATCATGTCCATAGGATTCACCCACATTAATTCTGTGGCACCTAAAAATACCTAAATGGGGTATAAAGACCTAAATATACCTAAACGGCATATAAAACCTAAAATATCTAATTTAGGCTACTTTTTTGTCTTTTTTGCTTGTTAGTTGATAAATCGATATTTTGCGGAGAGACAATTTTTGTCGGGTTGAAATTAATACCACCAGCGCAATGGGTTTCGTTCAACCCAATGTCGTCTAGGATGACAGTATCAAGAGAGGAAGTGTAAGAGTACCGGCGTATTCCTTTTAAAATATTCGTACGAACAACCATTGTTGAGATCATGTGAGGTTGAAAGGACATTTTCTGCCTTCAAATGTATTCTAAGAGATAACAGGAAGAACTTCACAGTTGAGAATCTTGAAAGAAATTTAATGATATACCGTAACCAGGAAATACGAGACAATCTTATTTTCACTGCTTCTTTTGATTGTTTATGCTTTCTTTCTTCAATTGTATAATATTGTCCTAAAGCAAGTTTACACAAATTTAAGTAAATTTTGTTAAGTTAAACTTTACAAGTATTATGTATTGAATCCTATGTAGCACATTCAAATTCATTAAACCAATTATTCTACCCGAAAACGATATTTTGGACAAAAACCTAAAAAAAAAAAAACTATTTCATCTAATGGAAAACCTAAAACAGTGTTTTTAAAAACCTAAAAATCCGGCCCCTAATTATTACATTTCTATAAAACTTATACGTAGACCATGCACTGTTGTATAGCGAGCAGCATTTATATAGTTCAAGCTCTGTGTCATTCAACTTTGTGTGCTGTTGACTTGTGGTAGTGTTATTTCAGTTATTGATTTAAGATATTACATACAGAGTGTTAATAAATAACACCGAAATATTTTACCTGTGTATGGAGGGGACATAGACAAGCAACTTTTATTAGGAGATTTTTGCTCTATGGATTCAATTCTTCCTGTTACAGCATAAAATCTCCCAGGGCATGGCCGCCACTGACTTCTAACATTAGAAAAAAAATGCAAAACAAAGGAACTTCGTTGTTAACACTGTAGGCAGTAGTTAAGAATAAAAGAAGACTAATGCAGTGGTGGTCAGTCATGTGATTAGTCTGTAAATTTTGCAGATTATGTAAACACTAAATTATGATGTAGCTGTTGATGAATGATTAAGAATCAGGTTTTTATCAATCACTAGGAAGGCATGAATGCTGAATGTAATGAAAATTTTAACCCTATTTCGTGTAATCATTGATTTATGGGCACCTAATTATAATGACTTTAATGCCCTGTAGCATACACATTTTACGTCATAGAGCAAAAATATCCTAATAAAAGTTGTTTGTCTAAGTCCCCTCTATATACAGGTAAAATATTTCGGTATTATTTATTAACACCCTGTATAATGTGATGGTAGTTGTAATCCAGTTTATTTGACTTTGAGTTACAGTCATTTTGGTCAGATGAATTATGTAAGTTGTTTTTTGAATATATGAAAGTCAGATTCTTCCATAGTTATTTATTGTGAGTTACACGTAATAGGTTTTGATATTCTTGCTAGCCTTCTTTCTTGGAAACAGATCATGAATCCAGTTTTCTATTTTGTGTAAAAATATTAAAATAAAACATATCACTTTGATAAATGCTTTTTGAAATCATATAGCTGCTCATATTTTGAATGTACAGTCGGTCAAATAAAAAACGTCGGGACTCGTATGCTGTTAAAATTAAAGTTTTCATGCATTAGTTCACAAGTTTCCTATAAAAAACACAAAATACAGGTCATTTTCGGAACATATGAGGCCATGCGGCAGGAGGGAAAAAATGAACAACCAGGGAAAAAATGAACAACGCGGAAAGCACAACACACGATATTCAACTTAATGTATTGTCATAATTAATTTTGCTTTTTGTCATTGCCACATACAAATGCTAAAGTGAGAGAAAGTGTAGTTAGGGCTGTAATTGACCTGCATTTTTCGGCCTCTGAAGCAGCGAGAAGGTTCCATATTTATGAAAGAGCAGCTCAGTGGTGGGAACTTTACTATAATGCGACCGGAAGTTTTCATAGCACATTCTGATCTGGCCAGACGCGTATTTCGATGCTAAGATTGGTTACAGAAACTGAGCGTAAGTTATTGATTTTGCACTAGAAGTACCGGTATTAAAAAATAAAATCTAAAAAAAATGCTCCTTGAATAAACATATTCCTCGCGAATCTATTAATTATTAATATTATAAAAATTTGCAACCAAGAATATGGTGGATTTGAAGCATATAGCCACAGCCTTCTATACATGTTTGTTTTGGAACAAAACTGACTAAATAATCAAGAAAATACATGGATAGACAAGAGGCGTGTGTGAACCTAACGTTAAGTCTTCCTGTACATGCGCATATGCTCGTTCGTGATACTTTTAATCAAATACCGCCCGACGTTTTTTATTTGACCGACTGTACTGATAGTTTTGTCTTCTTATCTGAACTTTAAATAAATGTCTTGTTCTAGTTATCCGATATTGTTATATTATGCTTTCTGGTTGATTATCCTTCCCTCCTTTGTCCTCCTGTTTGAGGGGATGTTTCGATCTGCGTTCTCCCCTGGTAGTGGACCATAGGCTGTTTCCAGTTAAGTTTTTCTAATGATAATTAAATCAGATTCATAGTAGCAGTATGTCATTTATTATCGAGTAACTTCTTAAACTTTAGGTTTTGGGACTGAGCACTTTATTGAGTATTTTAGTGTGTGACGGTTGTTCCCATAGCAGAAGTTCCACATGATATCCCCCATATTTATCAATTTACCACCCCAGTAACCATCAGCCGTTACAGTAGTCCGAGAAACAGGCACTTTGTGGAGCGTGTACTAAAAAATAAATAATTTATTTCATAAAATATAAATATTAACAGAGTGACTTTCACTGAATTATCTAGGATAAGGTCATATGTACTTTTAGGGCTGTGTTCACCAACGCCGATAATCGTCTGATCCTGGTTTTTAGACTGAAAAGCTGCGATATTGTCCATTTTGCATTTCACCAGCTACAGTAACTTGGGTTTTCGATAATATCCAAGCTAATGCTTTACCGGTGAAATATCTGCCAGCAAGACAGGATAAACCAAGCTAACTATGGCATCAAAATGGCGCATAGGTGATTGGAACATCTGATCAATATGAGAGATGGTCACAGTGACGAGGAATATGAAGCAGAACACAGAATAAGCCACCCTAATGGATAAAGGAACGTATGCCGTACTTGGACATTTATGACGACATTAATTTCTGCACAAGATTCAAGGGGAAAACAAAATTATCTGCTATATGCCACGCTCCCAAAACAGTGAGACATCTAGTGACCATTTGTAGAACTAGACAGCATGAGGGGAAACTTTCTGTTGCTATGACAACGTGTACATTTCACGTCTGGACGTCCTGCTGTTTCACACGACCGCCGCTAGATGGCTTTGGTTCTCTTATGAAAAATTTAAGGGTCAGACAAGTAGTAGACAAAAACCAAAGTGACAAACCATGTGGTGAAACCCGAAAGGTTGACTATTTGAGATAATGGATTAATTGTAGTTTTTATTATCCACAATACCAACATATTTTATCCGTGTTGGTGAACACAGCCCTTAAAATAAGAGCTTCTTAACACCTTAACCTCCTACGTAGATAGTTCAGTGAAAGTAGAATCGGCCTACCTATTTAGGGTGTCCATTCATCCCGTTTTTCCTGGGATAGTCCTGCTGTCCCTAAAGTTTTATTGGGGACACTAAAATCTCTTTTGCTTTTTGTGATTGTGATTGGCCAGTGTGTTTCACGCTACATTAATAAAAGTTACAACAGTGAAGGTCTTGCTCATTGTCAAAACACACTTTAATGGAGTAATATGTGCTGACTTTTATGATAACTTATAAGAAAAAACGCACTTCTTGATAAAATACATAAAATTGAAATGTACAGTGACAATGAGGCATCTATTTCTGTGGAATAAATTATCTACACCGGTCTGCAAAATAAATTTAAGAAGTCATGTGGGATACATTAAAGTTGATATTAAGGTCCTGTTTCCGCTTGTATAAAATATAAAAAAACAATGTGTCCAAGAATAAAAAAGTGGATCTTGATTAAAAATAATACATAAATAACACACAACGTTCCCCTTGGTCCCTACAAGTCATTTGGAGAGCAGAGATTATAGTCTTCCAAGATTTCAACTCTCCCCTGGAGTCTTCCTCAGGTGACTTCTCACACAGTACTGATCATGAAGAATCTTCATAGTCTTCCAAGAGAATGGATTGACAAGCACGGGAGATATACAGGGGTCATGATTGATTCTTGTCAGGCAGCGTATCGAGATGATATCCTCACACCGGTGGCTACAATTTCCAATCAGTCCACCTGAGGAAGGTCCGGAGGAGTGGACTGAAATGTTGTGTGTTATGTATGTATTGTTTTTAATCAAGATCCACTTTTTTATTTATTCTTGGACACATTGTTTTTGACATTGGGGATAATTTGTGTGCATGAGACAAAGGTAAATTGTAAATATTCCCTAAATTTTGGGAATTAGATTTTGTACCCTTTTTTCCTTAATTGTCCCAGGTATTTAAAACAAAATTAGAATGCCTTGTTTTAATATAAACATTACATGGACACCCTGTACTTGTTATACAGTGCGTTTCAGATCAGAGTTGACCAATCATGTGGGTTTCTGCATTGCGGTGGCCACTGCTCTATCTCCTGAGCGATCAGGTGAAATATCTACGCAAATAAAGCCGCGATCGGTGTAATGATTCAGGTTCTCACATTTACAGTTAAAATTACAATGAAAATAAACACATACCTCATCACAAGAGATGTTGGAAATGTTCTCCTCTTGTATCAACACAATACTGGCACCTTTTTAGGAAATTTTCTTTCATGCGAATAAGTTCAGCTTCCAAGATAGAGTTAATTTCTCTTGTGATAGGCCTATGTGATATTGTCTTTAAGTTCTTCTAACAGTATGTGACTATTATTTATGAGGGAAATTTTAAAATAAAGTGTCAAGTTCAAACCCCCATACATTAAAGGAGCTTAAAAATGATATCACAAAACTCTATCTCGGGAGCTGAACTTATGCATGTGAAAGAAAATTTCCTAAAAAAGGTAGCAGTGTTGTGCGTATGCAAGGTACATGGTCATTTTCATTGTAATTTTAACTGTAATCATGAGAATGTGAATCATTACACCACTAGTGGCTTTATTTGCGTATATATTTCACCCAGTCGCTCAGGAGTTAGAGCTGTGGATAAATGAGGAGCGTCGATTCAAAACGCATTTAGTCCACAAATAATGATTTTTCAGGAATTACGAAAAACTGTTTGTGGCCTAACTATCAAACGAATTTGCAATATTTTTTTCTGATCAGAATCAGTATTTAATATATAGTTAAAAGTATTGGGTGTGTCAAATCATTCTTTTCATTTACATATTTTATTGATAGTTAAAATTTCGAAAGTAACGGACTTAACGCGTTTTGACCCAACACTATAATAATATTAATTTAAAAAGATGAAAGTTAGTATTTTATTTAAGAATTACAATCACATCTGATCGCACTAATACAAAGTGAACTATTGCTGAAGTACCAAATTGTCAAAATCTAAACAATTTATGTTTTTTAAGCATGTTAAATCATGGAAAATCCATGCTCCTCTTTTTTAATTTTTGACCGCTACTGACATGTGTTTCGGCGTCTGGTGAATGTCGCTTTCATTAGAAGAACACCTGCAACAATAGACGTCTTGAAAGTTCAACGCATCACCTGTTTCGCACGTGATTGCGTCTAAAATGTGGACTCAACGTAATTTGCACTGAACAAAGTTCTGGACTGAATGCGTTTTGCATCGAACCCCATATTTCAGGCTCAATTTTAACGGGGAAAGGTTGTGATTTGAGACAAAAATGTTATGTAGTATCATGCAGAACACCTTAGAGAATGCGAATCTGCAAAAAACTACATTACGATTGGAGGTGGACTTAACGCGTTTTGAACCGACACTCCTCAAATACTCCTAAGCTTCAGCAGTTAAATGAATGGTAAGGAAAGGGGGAGAACATTAAGTATACTGAGCTCTCGTGAAAACACAATGTACTGTAAATCAATTCGATATACACAACAAAGACTAGAAAGTCGTCATAACAATACTTTTATAAATGCATTCTTTAGAGCATTAATTAATTGATACTTTTTTGTTTTCATAAATAAAATTACTATAAATTATTTTAACAATACAATTTCCAGATCTGATTCTTTGGAATGCCACTTTCAGAAGTAAAACTTACTTATTAAATTATTTTTCCTACATTGGTAACATCTAAAACCTGCAGCACCTGTCACAATGTACAAGAAATGGGACGATTGCATTCTTCCTTGTTTGTGATATTTGATTTAACACTAAGACTCGAACCCACAACATTTTATCTTAATCTTGTTTTTTGAAATTATTTTTGCAGAACCATTTCCTTTTGAGTTATTGGCTATTCAATAATCTATAAACTCATAGTGTCCTAATTTTGATTTTAACATTATTTGAAACTATTAAACAAAAATATTGGAACAGGTTTGAGAGATCCGAAATGAGAGAAGCAAAAATAAAAAAAATAAAAGCAATTCGATAATATGAAAAATCGCACGTTCACTGCCGTAACAATTGAATTAACCAATCGTATTTAAGATTTCTTCAGATTTCGTGTAATGCAAAGCCATCTGGGTACGTATTTTGCTATCATGATATAAAAATACAGACGGCGCTGTACATTGTAAACAAAGAATTCAATTCATCCCGTCATATTATGCAGCGTGTAAGTAAGCTGATCAATAGTTTTTTTACAATATTCTGTGTATATATTAGCTTGGACATTTTTCAGAATTAAGACCAGTACGCTTAAGCATTTATTTCGATGTTAATTATTGTTTTAGAGAGATTCAAATCAGCTTAGGAAGCTTTGGGCCGATATGAAATACCATCAGAGAGAAATGCCGATGAAAGATAGGCGATTGATATTTCCAAAATTGTGTCTTCTTGAAACGAAATCTTTTTTTTAAATTCATTGTCACTGTAGAATTTGAAAGGATTCATCATCTTTCTCAAATAACTCTTTGGGGTGCGAGTTTCTTCTAATACTCGCCAAGATCCTCAAAATTACTATTCATGGTACTGGCTTAAACTGAAATAAGTCAGGGGGACCCTTGACTTCATAAAGTAAGACTTATTTCGACAAATAAGTCGCACTTTAGTGACTATGAATAGCAATAAGCTCGACTTTGTCAAGTCTGACTTTATAAAGTAACTACGTCATAAGCCCAACTTGTTAGTGTCAGAAACTCAACTTAAGATGAGGTTAAAGTTCGACTTGGATATAAGTGCAACTTATTGCGACTATGAATACCAGACTTAAAGACTGAGTTCTTTTTAAATTCAATATAATTGGTGAAAATAATTTGTTTTATTTCTGAGTCTTTCATGTAAATCTTTTTCATTTAGAACCACAGTAAATGCAGGATATCATAGTCCCAACCCGTCATTTCAGCAAACTACCTTACCTGATATGTCTATGATACCTGTCTCATACACTGTGACAAGATACAGTCTTAATGTGTGGATTCTTTACAGCTTCTTTTCAGTACACGCTCATACACTTTGACGCTTCCAGAGAAGTGCACAATATGGCAACAATGCATCTAAAATGTGTAAAATAAAAATAAATAAAAACAATACTAATCTCTATATATTATATAATACATGATGAACAGATTAGTGGAAACAGGAAGGAAATATGGCATGGAAATTAACATTGAAAAATCAAAAGTAATGAGAATATCAAAACGAGAGAAACCCTTGAGGATAACTGTCGACAATCGAGAACTGGAGAATGTGAAGCAGTTCAAGTACTTGGGAAGCTTGCTTACAAAGGAAGCCCACTGCACGAATGAAATTCGAACAAGAATCGCCTTGGCCAAAGCCGCATTCAACAAAAAGAGGACTCTACTGACCAGCAAGTTGAGCTTGGAACTAAGGAAGAAACTGGTGAAGTGCTCAGGAGCATTGCACTGTACGGAGCAGAGACATGGACCATGAGAAAAAAGGAGAAGAAATACCTAGAAAGCTTCGAAATGTGGTGCTGGAGGAGAATAGAGAAGGTCAAGTGGACAGAACGGGTGACAAATGACGAAGTACTGAGAAGGGTAGGAGACAGAAAAATTATTCTGAATACAATTATTCAGAGGAAACCCAATTGGATCGGACACATACTTAGACACGAGGGACTCATACATGATGTCATCAAAGTTAAGATCAAAGGAACTGTTGGAAGAGGAAGGAGAAGAATACAACATCTGGATGACATGAAAGATGGGAGGAGATACAGCAGATTGAAGGACGAAGCTGGAGACAGGGAACACTGGCGTCAGAAATTCTCTGTACGAAGACATGGACCTGCCACTAGGCAGAATACTAAATAATAATAATTATATAAAAGGCTTTGTCCTGACTGACTGACAGAGAATCAACGTAGAGCCTAAACTATAATAGGTAGAGACTTGGAATTTTGACAGTACCTTCGTTTAATAATGTAAGTGCTCACTAAGAAAGGATTTTGAAAATTTTTTATTTTAAATGCCAAAAATTAAATGTTTTTGAGAATACTTAATCCCTTTTTACACAGAATTATCAAATCCAAATCACAGTTCACTTGACAACAGTATTGCTGGCAGTCTTCACATAAGGCTTTCGAAATAAATGAAATGATACTTGATAATTGTTATAATAAAATTGTTTATGCATGATTTTGGTAAGGTTCATGAATCTATGGTTCATTTTAATCGCTTCATTTCTAATTTATATGCCCATATGGCAGCATATGATTCGTTTTGTTCATTTGTTTACTTGTATCACAGTATAGTATAACAGTAGCGAAGCTCTAATGAAAGGAAAATGCATCCTTTTGACAGATCGTGCGACACTATCACCCCAAGCGGCCAGCAGGATGGAACTAGCAAACAGCCATTTCCAGCATTGGAAAGATACGAATATATGGCTGTATTTCTTATTATTTTTAAAATTACCAGAGCGAGATTATTACCGGAAAGGCATACTGGTGAACTCGCCAAATCATAGACTTTATGGTAATATAAAGAAGTTGTAGTTTCAAGATCGATGACATTGTATATCTTATAAAGTATCAGACCGGTTTCCGTCCACCATATAAGCTACATCCCTACATCTTCAAGAATTTAATTGACCTACTACTAACATATACTGTATTTACACTGAAAATTCTGACAAATAGGAAAACTTAATAATTTCAATAAGCATGTAGTAGTACTAGTTCAGAAATTAGGGGGGAAAGTAAAGTTCTATAGGCATATAGCACGATAGGCCTATGGTCAGTATCAGATGCAATAGCAAAACACTTTTGTCTTTTTCTTCATTTTGTTAAACACGATAAATTATTAAAAAGTAAAGGATTAAACACGTTATCTTTATTCTCGACAGTTTAATTTTGTTAAATTCAATTATATAGGCCTAACATAACCTCGTGTAAAAACATTTTTAAAATTAGTAGGGTCAGGTGGGGTATTTGTAAAGAGGCCTATATATTTAGAAACCTTTGCATCGTTAGGATTTTCATTTATGATATACATATAAAAAATAATTAATTGTATATAGCATTTACAAGCCATTTTCTGCTCCTAAAATTAAAAGAAATAGGAGTAAATACACTAGTATGGATGCAAGCATGATAATCACAAATTTGCAATTTAATTTCACAAATAACTGTTTTTGCTTACCTCTCAGGATCTTTAGGGAACCTGAAGAAAGATAAATCGGGAGAATTCTTTTGGCTGTTGGTGCAATTTATAGCACCACAAGCATTTCCATAAAATATTGTTGACATTTTACATAAGCAACAATGTAACATATTGTGTGGTTCTTGCTCACCGCTACGAGCGCTGCAGTCGCGCCGGTTGAAAAAAACTGTATGGAGCTTCGCTACTGTTATACTATACTGTGCTTGTATTTTTAATGTTAAACAATATAATTAAGATTAAAATTATTTAATTCCTGCAATTTATGTAAAAACTATATCAGTGTTAATAAATGTAATGTTTTAATTATTTTTCTGTTAAATAAATGATTTAAACACAATATTTAGCAGTTGAGTAAGTATTCGCGGGCAAAGCCACAGGCACCTGCTAGTTAAAAAATAATTAGATTTAGTAGCAAATTAGAATTCAATATCAAAGGTTCATAAACTTTCGTATACTGTCTTTATTAACTTTTGGAAAAAACCTGAATTTTTACCTGCTCAATATTATGAAATCTCAGACTATTCAGTGTGCTCTGAAGAAGACTTGTAATGCTAAATGGCCGATTGCATCGACCATCGACAACGGTCCTTCCCCTGTGGACCATTTAGATAATACCTAGCAGTTGACCTTGCATTTCCATTATCACCAAGTCCGGTTACAACATGGAGAAAATACTAATGGGTTGATAACTCCATGCGTTGTGTCCCTGCAGGGCCTAGGCCTAACAAAGGCAAATGGCAGGATTGGAGACCTGTGGTCAGCATGCCAGCATGCCGTCATAAGTAGATAGGCCTATATATAATGTTCCGTCCCAGAATTCAACAGAAAAACTTGGGGATTGTACAGAGTGGGCCAAAAGTCGCGATCGGATAATGTTTATATTGTAATAACTCATTTTCCGCAACCCAAAACTAAATAAAAACTATTCATAGGCTGAGAGGAATATTTACCCCCTTCATATACGTTTTGTAGGATTAGTTTGTCGATTTTCCGATGGAGCAAGGACATTGTTATGTTTTAGTGACAAGCCAGAGTTTTCTTCGGCGCGGGTTTATTAGGCGATTGTTGTCGATGTGAAGTGGTGTGTTATGTTTGTGTTGTAAGCAATGGCGGATACAAGCAAATATACGATTGAGGAACGTCTCATTGTTAGTGTGGGCTCATGAAAAAGAACAAACTGGGTGGACCAAAAGTCACGATCGGATATTTTGTATGTTAGTTTATGCAATAATAAAATGCCACAATTGATGTAAAAACTTTATTTATTGAAGTAGCAAGTATTAAGGGATGGAAATATGGTAAAATAAAGTTCCCTGGGCCTGTCAGCGTCATTATTAAACGTCCGGGTTCGGATGTCTATGACTTGTCATATTTTTATCCTGACCTCCATTCTCGCTGCAAACACAAATTATAGACGAATTGCACGCTTGCTATCCTAATCGGACAGTTTTTATTTTGCATGTAAAGTCATATTTTTGTCATTTTTGTGGTCTTGAGTTATTGGCCATATTTGTAATTTAACGTCACATTTCAGTTATAAATTCGGTAAAGGAGTACAATTATGCAGTGTATGTACTACATGGTCAAGTTAAATTTGAAATTTATTTAATTAATTTATTGTTTATGCCAAATTGATAGGGAACTTACATTTTAAAATCAATGCAATTGTTCATATTTTATAGGGACATGCAAGTCTACAAAATATTAGGAGTATTTGGAGCTGATGAAGCGAGCAAATAGGAGCAAATTCTTTAAAAATAGAAGTTCATTACAAGTATAACTGTAAATTACAAAAAATTTAAAAAGTTATTATCTGACTGAATTGATGTGACGTAAGAATTTAGTGCTTTTTAACGTTTTAAATTGGAACATTTAATTTCTGAAAATACATTATTTTATTAAGGTCATATTTGCAGTCATATTTTCCACTTTTTTAGGTCATAAACATCTGAACCCTATTCATTATTTTCTCCTATATGAAACTGAACAAATCTATAAGGAGCATGCGTTCCCACAGAAAAAAGCACTGTATCTACCAGTCTTCCAAACAACTCAGCCGAGATGCAGACAAGAATGTCTATGTAAGTGACAACACTTACTTTATCACTTATAACACTTACTTTATCACTGGCAGAGAACACTATGTGTCCTTGAGAAGATATAGTGAGGAATGCTATTTCTAAACTAAGACCCTCGCAGCAAATGGGCTCTAGTGTGCGGATGTATTGGCCATCCTGTATCGTGTGGACGTTGACGGTTCCGTCCATAGAACCAGACACAGCCATGTCAAGCTTCGTCATGACGCCCACACAAGTGACCGCCCGGTCGTGCCCGTACAGCGTCTGCACTGGTCGTGGAGTTGCATCCGTTCCCAGCTGACTCACATCCCACACCACGCACGTCGTGTCGCGAGACCCTGTCACCAGGAAGGAGCCACACTGGTCCAGCGCCACACATGTCACCAGATCTAAGCACAAAACATGTTTTGTAATCAGATAATATTTATACAGAGTGTTAATGAATAACACCGAGATAATTTACCTGTGTATAGAGGGGACATAGACAAGCAACTTTTATTAGGAGATTTTTGCTCTGTGGATTCAATTTTTCCAGTTACAGCATAAAATCTTCCAGGGCATGGCCACCACTGAATTCTAAAATATAAAAATGCAAAACAAAGGAAGACATATATATATATAAAAGCATTCATGAACCACAGATTATTGTCTCTGTTGGACATTACATGAGAATATTATAGGAGAAAAGGAATTTTTCTCCTATAATATTCTCATAAAACAAAGGAACTTCATTGTTAACACTGGAGTTATGAATAAAACACTAATTCAGTGATGGCCATTCATGTGATTAGTCTGTAAATTTTGCAGAGTATGAAAACTCTAAATTATGATAACATATAGCTGTTGATGAATGGTTAAGAATCAGGTTTTTGTTGATCGCTAAGAAGACATAAAGACAATTTAATGAAAAACTTTAACCCTATCCCACTTCATTATTGACTTATGAGCACCAAATTGTAATGACTTTAATGCCCTGTATCATTTTACGCCATAGAGCAAAAGTCTCCAAATAAAAGTTGCTTGTCTATGTCCACTCTATACACAGGTAAATTATCTTGGTGTTATTCGTTAACATCCTGTATATAGAACTGAAATTTCCACTAAACTTCACTTATGGTATAGCGTATGTAGATATGTATTTATGAAAACACAGAATAATGTTTCTCTTGAACATTATATGAGAATATTTTATGAGAACATTATTTCTGACACTGAGATTCAAAACTGTGACTTTCGGCTTTTCTTGCCTCTTCGCCTGGCCCAGTTAACTCCAGAGTGCAGTCTGATGAAGACTAGAAGGAATAATTGAAACGTCGCACCATTTTATTATTTTATCCACTGTGTTAAATAACTTTAATTTTGACAATAGACATTTTATTTCAGTGGAAAGTGTGGACTCTGTTTACATTTTGGAGATGCGCGAGCAAAGAGAGTTAAGTCCACCATCCTCAAAAATTGAGATATGTCCATAGAGTTATAGATAAAAATGTTCTCTACATTTGTGTTAAGTATAGTAAGTCATATTAAAAATTGTACGGTAGTTATGGATGTGTGCCTCATGGGTTTATCCATCTCTAAAGCTATGTTGGGTGGGTAAAGTGTGTTAAGTCACTCTAATTCTCAGTAACTAGAAAGTGGACTTAACTCTCTTTGCCCGTGCACCCGCGATTTATTCATGATCTAATTCCTTATAGGGCTAAGGTAAATGTCAAAATGCTTCATCTTTTCTTTCTCTTACCAAAATGCCTCCTCACAGATGCCACGGTCTTGCTTTTTGTCAGACTGTACACACGCAGACTGCTGTCCCAGTAGCCACCACAGAACAGGAACTTGGCATCGTGAGACACTACAAACAAGTGACTGTTGAGTGGGAGACTCGGATGGAATGGTCCTGGTAGTCTCCGCCTCGTCCTGTGTAAAAACATTACAAATATCTTTCCAACTATAAGCTTTTAATACAATAATTTTATGTTTCTGATTTATGGATTCTTCTGTTTATTTTACCATCAGATGTAGGAGTCATAGTGGCGGTAGTTTTTGTTTATAGAATTTTTTAAAATGTAGGAAAAAACCAAGAAATAAAATTTTCTTTATATTATATAGTAAGGAGGAGTTATCATAGGTAATCCTAGAAGAGTTTACAAGTTGGATTTATTAAGACTATTCCATGAATAAAAATGTAAAGGATAATACAAATAATAATTACTTTCGTGCTTTGTTGTATAAAAACAAAACTAACAGCTCCGATGCTAACTATGGCCCCCCACCATAGTGCTAACTATGATCCATGAATCGATCCGAGTTACCATGTTGTGACCAGTGCTACCAATGGTGCATATGAGACATAGTTAACATAACTTATGTAAGCTAACAACAGAACAGAATAAAAGCACACCAACCTGCTTGCACCGAATGGAAATTGTGTTTTTAATCAATGTACATTTCTATTATTTCAATTTCCAAACAAGTTATGTTGTATAAAATAAACTGTTTTTGTGCTGCTTAATGGTAGCATGTGATGTATTAATCACTGCACACTGATGCTTACATGTCCAGTAAAGTAAAGAGCAGCCGATTTTATCAGATAAAATAGCATCCTTGCATTTTATAAGATAAACGGCCGTGATTGGTCTATAACTGAGGAATTGCTGAACATTATAGGTCAATATTAAACACACGACATATGAGTGGAATAGTCAGCATAATCCTTCCACATCATAAGAACATAGATAATCCAAATATAATTTGATTAATAGTTACAATTTTTTGTTTCTTAGGTGTATTGATCATTAGGGGCACATAATTTTATCAATCATTTCTCAATTTTGCTGAAAGGTGAATCACTTCTGAATTTTGAGTAGAATTCCTGACTTTCAATAATTTCTTTTAAGCATTTTGCACTTTACGAAAACAGGTGCCCATTGGCTTACTGATCACAGATACACTCAGCTAGACAGCAACATATAAAATGTTTCCAAAAACTGTATTTTTTTTTAAAATATAAACCTCTCAAGTTCAACAGTAGGGCCTACTTACTTTGGGTTATTGATTGTTGGATCTATGTCGAGAGTGAATCCCTTAGCTCCGGGATGCCATGAGTGGGACCCGATAACTCCAGACTTGGACACGGTGATGAGTGTGTCGGTGATGCTCACCTGCAGGAAGCTACGTGAAGGTGACCTCGGAGCACTCACAAACACCACGTGGTCTTTATCGTTCGACACGTCCACAGGAACCGGCCTGATGTTGTCCAGAAACAATGTGAAATCTGCCTTCCTTAGATCTGATTTGAGCATTTTTGCAACGGCTTCTTCGAGCAACAGCCTCTGCGGATGAGGCTCTTGCAGAAGCTGACTGGGAGTCTGACCGAAGTTATTGATCATTCCTTCCACTGCCTCGCGTTCAACAGGATTTGTAATGGCATCCAAGTCTACCGCACCTTCATAGCTGCAGTAGTAGAAGACATTCAGTGCCTCTACTGCCTTGGGTCCTTTCTGTTTATACCCAAAAATCAAATCAATCCACTCGTGCAGATGAGAAGACACGTAATCGCACTCCAGCGCTTTCCTGTGCTTGTAGATGAAGTCCTCGGGGGAGGTCGCCCACTTGGGGAGAAGCACATCATTCACTCGCTCCTTAGTGCCCTGAAAGTACAGGTGAGCTGGTGAGTCACATACAGTCGCACAAGTATTACAAAAAAAATTACAAAAACTCTCAATTGTCTATAATATATACTATTTCTAATGTGAAGATCTAAACTGAGTCATTATATCTGTAGCAAGATTAAGATCGGAAATATACACACTTAACTTCACTAAAAGGTATATTTACCCAGGATGATCATTTCAACGGTTCTTCCCACCATCATCAGCTGATTCCGACTGACTCTCTGGCGGAATCAGCTGATGATGGCGGGAAGACCCGTTGAAATGATCATCCTGGATAAATATACCTTTTAGTGAAGTTTAGTGTGTATATTTCCGATGTCAATCTTGCTACAGATTTCAACACTTCACTGTAAATTTCCATCTAATATTTATATTGAGTTATTATAATTTATTTCTTTGAAATTTCATTCAGTAAAATAATCGAGAATGTAGCACATTATGCTATCATTTGTTTTCACATTACTTGCCTTTCCTAATGATGCAAATTATAATAGCAATTTTTTCAGAAGTATTTTATTAGTTATGACTGCCAGCATGGTCTTGTAGTTAGCGTCGCTGACTACAGATCTACCAGCCCGAGTTCGATCCCCGATACCTCCTCTGATTTTTCTGAAGTAGGGAGGTCTGGAAGGGGGTGCACTCAGCCTCGTGATTCAAATTGAGGAGCTACTTGATAGAGAAGTAGCAGCTCCGGTCGGTCATGAAAACCACCAATAACGGCCGTGGATGTCTGCCTATGGCAGATGATGCAGCAGTTGGGTGGACACCCATACAATCAGGTAGATCTTAAGTTATCTTACAAAAAAATTAAAAAATAAAAATAATAATAATAATAATAATAATAATAATAATAATAATAATAATAATAAAAAGAGATAAAAGTAAAAACTAAACCAACAGACAGAATCTAGTATTTTCTTGTAAATCGTATTTCAAAACGAAATAAGTACAGAATAGCTTGCCTGAAGAAGGCCCAAGTCAAAGCCATTCATGTTTTTGAGGAATTCTGGGAGATAGAAGAATTCTGGGGTGAGCTCCTTAACATCATTGGGGTTATCCATGAGCAGTTTCCAGGTCTGCGGGATGGAGTGGAATTGCCGATCAGCCACATCAAACCTCCCACTTTGTAGCTCGATGTGCAGCGACGTAAAGGGCTCCACTCGCACCAAATAATGCAGCACGCCAGCTGAGTTGGAGTAGTGTGTGCCGTAGTGAAACTTGGCAATGGTGCCTGTAACAAAACACATAGGCTCACTAGACATCCTTCATTTCCGAGGACAGTCTCTGATTTTGAGTTGCTGTCCTTGGAGAAGAAAGGCTACTGTATTTTTTGGACCATAAGATGCAATTTTTTACTTTAAAATGGAGTCTTGAAAATTGGGTGCATCTAATGGTACAAAGTAAACCAAAAAATTAAAATTATGATAAATATTACCTGTAATAACATAATCATAAAGGTGTTGTAACAATAAGTTAGTTGTAAATTTTGGTACAGACTGTACATCATCAATGCATTTGTCACAATCGGTAAAATGAGGGCATATAAGGTGAAAAGAAAGAAATGTTGGGTCCTTTCATATAAAAGGAGTTGTCTCCATTGGGTGGTCTAAATGAAGGAAATGACATCTAAACAGCCTGACATTGAGCACTGAAAGTGATTTGCGTTGTTTCTGTTCTAAAAAATCTTGATTTGTGCTTTCCTTTTTAAACATTTTCATTTAGAATCACATTAACTTTCTCCTCTTTAATTTTCATCTTAAAACCAAGCTGGGTCTTATAGTCTGGAGTGTCTTATAGTGTGAAAAATATGGTATGTCCTTGGTTTTGTCTCCAGAATATTTCTTGTTTGTAAAAAATAGTAATTTTATGAAAAGCCAAAAGGTGAAACTGTGGTATGAGATAATTCAACACTTAATAAAAAAAATAATAATTAAAAAATTAATCCCATTTCAACCTTTTCTAAATATGCATTCGTCATGTGACTTCCAGATAGTAATTTCTCTGATGAATGGCTTTTCTCCACAATGTACTCAATCTGAAATTGATAATAATAAAAAAAAAGTTAAAATAGTTAAAGCATTGTGATTTTAGGCTTCCGCAGCCCGAGTTGACAATAAAATCATCTTGGCTTCCAGGTATCTGCAGTAGTCATGATCAAGATCATGGCAAGATGGTCAAAATGTTGACAGACCCCTTAAATATGACACAGCTGATATCTGGAAACTAAGACAATGTTATAGTTGATTGTACATCAACTATAGTTGATATACATTGTACATCTGCGTCATATATGATCAGAAAGTTGGTAGAAGAGTACAGGATATGGGAATTACAAATAAATTCCAATAAAACTGAATATTTGACAATGGATTTGGAAGAAAAGTTAATATGTACGGTAATACAGAAGAAATTGCACATGTTGAATATTTTAAAAATCTAGGGTCTATTGTACAAAAGGATGCAACAACAAATTTTAGAGATTCAAAGAAAAATAACAGATGGGAAGAGAATTATAGGAATGCTAAATTCAACCTTATGGAGTAAAAATATTTTACATAGAACCAAAAAATTAATATATCAGGCATTATTCCAAAGTACAACATTATATGGCGCTGAAACTTGGACCATAAGTAGACAACAAACAAACAAATTAATGGTATTAGAAATGGATTTTCGGAGGCGTTCAGCAAGAAAATCCAGGAAAGAAAAAAATCGGAATAATAGAATGAGGGAAATAATGCAAGTTGAAAAGAATATCTTGGAAATTGTAGAAGACGCTTGAGATGGTATGGACATGTACTCAGAATGACAGAGGATAGAATACCCAAGAAAATTTTGGATTGGAAAGTAGAAGGAAAAAGAAGAAGAGGGAAGCCCAAAGAGTGCTGGATGGATGGGGTGAAAAGGAGTATGGCGAGAAAAGGATTAAGTGAAGAAGATGCTATGGACAGGGACTTATGGAGGCAAAAGATTGTTGTGGGATGAAGGAAAACCATTGTATTGTGGAATATTCCTTAATAATAATAATAATAATAATAATAAAAAATTGTACATCTGCCCGAGGTGGTGCAGAGGTAGTGGATCTGAAGGTCTTTGATTCAAACTTGGCCACGATACATTTTTCAAGATGTAAAAATTCTAAGCACAAGGTTCTTTGAGATGTATAGGATATTTTCCCGGGCTAGTAACCAGGTGGTGAATTGGATTAATTCTGACGTTTTGAAGACAATCTGAGGCTCCATTGTCAAGGAGAATGAAGCCGTGGAGATCCGTTTGGAACCAAACAACATGAATAGAGACAGCGGTATCCAACTAAGCCCTGCCTGGTTCCACGCTATTGATTTGCTCAGGTCCAAACGAGCCAATCGCACAACTTCCAATCAACCACAAGAATAATTAAAAACACTGGTCCTCATTTGGACCGTTTTTCCATTTTTCCAATTTTTCACGTTTTTCAACCACCACCTATGTAATAATAATTTATTGTCACTACCTAATGACCGTTGGCCCTTATTTGGACTGTTTCTACTTCTCATCTTAACTCCTGTTCTCCCAGCACCCATCTGTTTCCTGATTGGTTGGTCTCCAATAAATCTTTTCTCCAATCCAGATGTCCCCAGTTACAGCAGTCCTAAATACACCCCATCTAGTCCCGGTAGTTCATTCTCCTTGGCAAAGGAGCCTCAGTTTGGCTTTGAAACGTCGGAATTAATCCAATTCACCACCTGGTTAGTCGCCCAGGAAAATATCCTATATTACCAGCACCAGGAAAAATTCAAAGCACATTCTTTGAGATGGACAATAAAGCAGAACTATAAGCATCAATAGAGCATCTGGACCAAATTCCCCACCCTTTCACATCACAGCAGTATATTAGTTTCTCTAGATGGTTCGCTTACCACCTATTCTCCAAGTTTTAATATCATTTTGTACTTGTTTACGTACCTGAAGGATCTTCAAAACTCTCATACTTCGCTTTCACTTCTTGCACATTTTTCGGGTTGACTACTCCAATAGGTTTTGAGAGGTCTCTGAAAGTTGCTGGGTTTGTGAGGTCCAATTCTTCAGATGAATAATCAGCCAGGATCCATGGGAAAACTGGATACTGAGAGAGGTCGTTGTACGTTCTGCCAGCCAGAGTGTTGAGCTGGAAACGAGAATCAACATTTGATAATGCACAAAGGAATTCCTAGAATAGTTTAACATAGGTAATCCCACGAGAGATTCGTAATTTTAAGATGGATTTATTAAAACTATTCTACGAATAAAATGTAATGGCTTTTGTAAATGGTAATTATTTTCTTACTTTGTTGTGAATGTTCTGTCAACTGTGAGATCACGGCATACTAAATCAATGGACAGTCAATGAATCGATTCGAGTTACCAATGATAATAGTGAATACCATAAGATGGAGAGTGTCGTCGTAGATTGCTAACATCAGAACCTAATAAGGCATAACATTAAATTAATGAAGTAAATTTTAAATTCAACTCGACCATGTAGCGAATATACAGTATAACTCTGCTCCTTTACTGAATTTATTACTGAAATATGAGTTAAATTATAAATATGACCAACATCATAAAATGAACAAAATATGACAATATATGCAAAATAAAAACGGTCCAATTAGGATAACAAGCATCAGGCTGATTCAACCTACAACGACATCTAGCGAACAACCAGCGGACCCGGCAGTGGACCTCATTTGAGGATACAAGCAAGATGCTTGTGAAACGAGTCATGTGTAAGTACATGTAAATTAGTGAAGTTGAGTGCTCCATAGCAATCTTTTTGTAATATTTGATTACTTTACTATGATTCCCGCCTATAATAGTGTTAATCCAATTCATGTTTAATATGTGTTTACGGCGAGCATGAGAGATCCCACGAGATATTCTTAATCTTGAGTAGGATTTATTAAAACTATTGTACAAAAAAAATGTAACGGATTTTGTAAATAATAATTATGTTCTTATTTTGTTGTCAATATTCTGTCGGCTGTAAGATCCCACACAGCACACTACGTATAATATATGAATAATCTACGTATATACGTATAATATACGTATATTATACATAGTGTGCTGTGTGTGATCACGGCATACTAGATGACAAAAATTTGATATGTCATAAACATCCAAAACTTGTGACAAGATTTCGTTGAAATAAATCAATTTTGCTTTTTGAACAGTCACTACGTTTTGGTCTGATCTCCAGGCCTTCCTCATTTTCACCTGAGGAAAGCCTGGAAGTCAGGCTGAAACGTAGTGACTGTTCAAAAGGTAAATTTTATCCACTGTACTAAAGTTTAAATAAAAATTTTTAATCAATTTATATTCAAAACCAGTGGAAAGAGTTGGACCTGGGTTTTGAATTACCTGGTATGTTGAAATCAATTTTGGCTGAAATCGTTTAAAAAGTGAAATTTTATTTACTTTCTGTGTTATTAAATGAATTTGCATTATTATGAAATAGAAAATGCAGTGATTTGGTTATGGGCAGTGGTAAAAGAACGGGGGGTGTGGAAGATTCCTCGTCTTGTGAGCAGTGTGATTCAGGAGGCACCTGAGGAAGGGTCGAGGGACGATTTGAAACGTTATACAGGATTCTTTTAACTATTCACTGTGAGTAAATTAATCTGTTGTATTTTAACTAATGGTAAATGAACAGTTTGCAAAGAATTGTCAAATCAGTACGATTGTGTTATTGTGTCTCAGGAATTTCACGGATCTCTAATTATAATAATAATAATTTTAATAATAATAATAATAATTTTATTTGCCTATAGACTTTACATAAAAAGTATCAAGCATCGTCAGAATTTAGTTGACAATAAAGAATAAAATATTTTACAAAAATACACTTATATACAAAAGAAATAATTTACAAAATTACAATTATTTAAAATTCATCTAGTCTATAAGGGCATTTTAAGATTAAATAATTTTTTACAGATGTAATAAATTGTCTACCCTGTTTTTCTTTTATTTCATGTGGTAACTTATTATATAATAGTCCACCCTTAAGTAATGGATCTTTACCGGTAGACGTTTTATTTGTAGACACCCTATGATACAGAATCACTTTACAGAATTTGCATGCATGATGGCCAGACAAAGACAGACTCCTACTGGCTGGTGGTCATGTGACGTGGTTTCCTGCACTCTTGTACCATCAAGAGTATAACACAATGATAAGCAACCAGACATTACCTGCATGAGATAATCAAAATTGGAGATTTCTCGATTGACCCACTTCTGTGCGAGTCCAGTGGAACGAAGCAGGTCGGCTGGAGTGCGGCTCCCGTAGTGACACAGGTTCGGGGGTCGAAGACTCAGGATTCGAGTGAACACCTTGTTCCGTGTCTTTGTGGAAAAGTTGAGGAAATAATTCGTCTGGTCTGTGAGGAAGAATTCGAGAGCCCTTCTCCGGAGATTACAGCGTCTGAGGTGCACTTCTCGCAGGCGTGACAGTGCCCACTGAAACAAACAATAAACAATAAACAATACCTCTTCGTCGGTTCCAAAGACAATGGAATTCAAAATGCAGTTTTATCAGCCTAGTACTTTGAAGTCGCCATGGCAATCTATAAACAAAATCCAGATGACTTTGACCTGTCACACCAATTGTAACATGGATTTAAACATATATTTGGTCATAAAACAAGAAATTTAAGTCAACATGTTTCTTTATGATAGTCAGAAATTTTACCAGGGTTTTTCACAAAACACAGTCGTCTACAGTGTGACCACGTTAACATTCAATCGCTGGAGGGGAGGTAAGAGCGCTCTGAGCAGTGTGGTCGGGGGCAATCTGGACTACCAAGGAATGAAGGAGATAAGAAAGTACAGTCACATTAACAATACTGTAGAATAACGCAAAACATGTAGACTACTAATACTGTTACTTATCTTCAAGTTACTACTATGCCTGCTGGTGATAGGCGATGAATAATGCTGTGTAAGTCTATAATAATAATAATAATAATATCAATAATAATAATAAATTAATCATAATTTCATACTTTATTAAGCCTAATGTAAATTTAGGCTGGAAGAGGATGATTCGCTATCTGAATTAGACTCACTCTCGGAATCCAGTCCTCCAAGATTAATGACAAGTTGCTCAATTTCGTCATCCTTCAAGTGATCACGTTCCCAATAAGCACCTTCCAGTTGTTTTACACTAGGAGGTGCCCGTGGCTTCGCCACGATAATTCTTTTAAAAATTAAAAATTAAGAGTATAATAATTATTAAAGCATTATATTTATTAACACTTGCACGCGAATCATTCATAAACTAAGCCATTAATAATTAATGAAACAGCTAAAATTCCTGCTTTAGAGTACATTCCACGACATGAAAGCGCCCCCTGGGAAAACTACATCAGAATCGATTTTGCAGTTCCAAAGAACCTGTGAACACATAATACGTATTGTTTCTCAGCTGTTTATTGACATGAATATGATGTGAATTTTATTTTATCAATTCAGTCTAATTTTCAGAAATTATATAATGTTTCAAGGGAAGGAATGGTTTGTTTGGATTATTATTATCAGCGATATTTCAAGAGATAAAACCATCAATATTTTACAGCTGTTGCCCCCGGCTTCGCCCGCCATTATTAATTGACTCCAGCATTTTTAAGAAAATTACACTGGTAGACTATTCAAAATGTTTGTGGTTCAGAGCTATGAAAATTGTAAGTAAAAATAAAATTAGAATATTTGTTCATTGTGTTCATTTCACTTAGGCCTTATATAATAAAGAAATGGTTTTCCTTCCTAATTTTGTAGTCGTCATGAAAGTTTACACTGCGAGAGACGAACATCGCCGAGTATACCTGATGTCTCACGAAGCGGGCGAGCAAGCACGCTATTAAGGGCCGTTGAATTGTATAAGAGTAGATGAGTTACAGCGTTTTTCCACTCTTCTGCTGTTATACTTGACACTGCTTGTATTGTGCGATTTCTTATTTCAGCTGCACTCTGATCCACATTACGATCCGCAATTCTTCGTTTTATGATGCTCCAAATGTACTCGATGGCATTTAGGTCACAATGGTACGGAGGTAATCTTATAGTTTCATGCCCGTACATTTCGAAAATAGAGTCTACGCGGTACTTCGGTGGTGGACGTCGAACCCGCACAAGTTCCATTAATTCTACTTTCGTCATGTCGGCTTCGTAAGCAACGTTGTGTCTGTCCAGCCAAGATTGAATTTCTGCCTTTCTCGACGCCATTGTTGGAGGTTTATCAAACTGCACGGAGTGATATGGAGCATTATCCAAGACAATGAGACAGTTTGGTGGGAGACTAGGGATGAGCATTTCTCGGATCCACTTTGAAAAATTCTCAAAATTCATTACATTGTGATAATCGCTACTCTTAGTCTTCGATTTGAAGATTAAAAATGCTGCCAGCGTGAACAATTATCCACCGTTGTCTGACACTGTCATTCTTTAACACACCATCCGTTGTATTGTCTTGCCAACATTTATTCACGGTGTAAGTAGGGTGAATCCATGTCTCATCCAGAAATATCACTGTTTTCTTGTTCTCACCAGCGTTTTCATTGTTCCTTATTCTTCTTAGGTATTTTTCCCTCCATTCAACAATATCATTCCTTTCCATTAAAAATAATCTTCTATTCTAGCATTCGCCCGCTATAATTATTTCAAAAATTAAAAGTTAAGAGCATAATAGTTAAATCATTATATTTATTAACACTTAAATCACATGAATTACATACCACGATTAGATAGCGTCGCCTGGAAAAGCGACCTCAGTTTCGAGGTCCTTGGCCCAGAAAACCCCTGTATAACGAGTTTTGTCGAAATCGAACGTTTGACCATATTTAGGCCTATATTGATTACCCCTCTTATAATAATAATAATGATATCGCATGGTCCACAGTACCTGAACATAACGTATTTTAATGAACTACATTGATACCTGTGATCACAACAAAATTTTCTCAAGTGTGGAAATTATCCTATACCTAATTTTGTATCCTATCGCTTGTACACAGCAAGCCGGGTAGGGGTTCAAATAAGAAGAAACATAAATTCCAGTAACATAAAATTGTATTGTCTTTGCGGAATATTTTATTTCTCACTCTCATGTTACCATAAACCCGTTTTGGGGAAGAAATTAAACAGAAATGTAATATCACTTTCATACTTCTCTCTCCAAAAACCTGCGATATGCTAATATATATATTAGGTAGATTTCGAAGAAAAATCTACCTATTGCAATGGATACCACTTCATGATTTTCGAAAAATTCTTTCATATCTTTACGTTTCATGCTCCCCTAAGTACGAAACCACCGCCCGTTCAAAAAAAAAAATTTGTGATATTTATATATATATTTATATATATATATATATATATATATATTTATATATATATATATATATTTATATATATATATATTTATATATATTTATATATATATTTATATATATATATCTTTACACGCTAGCGGCCGTAATTTTGAAGATATTTGAACCAAATTTTAATATGTTATTTCTAGGCCCAATAGTTCGGACAAGTTCGTTAATGGGCAAAATTGGCCCAAGGGGGTGGTCGGGGGAGGGGGTTGAAATTTTAAAACATTTTTATCTCGGCCCCTATGAAGTATAGAGGGAAACTTTGTTTGAATACATTAGAGTACTCCCTATGGAGGTCACAGTGACACCAACGAGTCGGGGTTTTGGGGGGTACGAGTGGGGGTGAGGGGATGGAAATTCGAAATTTTTGAAACTACGTCTTGTGGGGTATCGTTTAAAAGCTCTTAATGAGTACTCTACAAATCAATAGCTAGTTACTTGATAGTTCTCATATAAGTCGAGATTTGCACGTTTGAAAAGTGATCTTTCCTTTTTTTTGCTGTTATTATTGCGGGTTTGTCATGCCAAGGCTAAAGAAGAATAGTGCTAAGCAGTGACAGTAAATTAAACCAAAAGCAGTTAGAAATCTACCTCAGCCTGTAGGCTTGCCTAAAGGGATTTTTATAATACTATAACTCGTATTTTCTCTATGCCCAGGATAAAGAAAGCTATGTGATTGCATTATTTTCGTGGATATTGATAGTTCACTAATTTGTCAAATTCAAGTTTCATTTTTTTTTCCAAACCCATCTGAGACCCACTGGCAACAATATGTTTTCATGTGAATTGGATTGGATAATTCTGTGTAAAAAGGGATGATGTATTCTCAAAAACATTTGATTTTTGGGATTTAAAATCGAAATTTTTCAAAATCCTTTCTTAGTGAGCACCTACATTATGAAACGAAGGTACTGTCAAAATTCCAAGTCTCTACCTGTTATAGTTTAGGCTGTACGTTGATTCTCTGTCTGTCAGTCAGTCAGTCAGTCAGTCAGTCATTCAGTCAGGACAAAGCCTCTTATATATATAGAGACTAGCTTAAAAGGCCCGGCGTCACCCGGGTTTTTTATTTTGTAATTAGAAATTAACTTATGATGGACTTTAGATTTTTAAATTCTCGGTCCTTATATTGGTATTTATAATTTGAAGTAGGTAGAACGACTTATCACACTCAAACTAGTCCCTCAGAAACTGCTTGATATAGCTTTTATGGCTCATAGAGGATGTAGAATTTTGCATCCCATTGCTTGTACAATACACAGCAAGCCTGGTAGGGGTTCAAACAAGAAGAAACAGAAATTCCGGTAACATAAAATTGTATTATCGTGGCTGAAAATTTTGTTTCTCACTCTCATGTTACCATTTAACCGTTTTGGGAATAAAATTAAACAGAAATGCAATATCATTTTCATACTTCTCTTCCCAAAACATATTACCTTACCTCGTATTGTTTTCTCTATTTCCAGGCTATAGGAAGTTATGTGACTGCATTATTTTCGTGGATTTCTTTCTGTGATATAATAATAATAATAATAATAATAATATATATATATATATATATACATATATATATATATACACAGTGGTACCTCGAGATAAGAGTGCCCTAGCATACGAGTTATTTGAGATACGAGCTGTCGAGTGAGCGAAATTTTGTTTTAAATACGAGCGACATTTGAGATACGAGGAACGGCCAGCTGCGACCCTGCACATGACCTACCAGTTTACTCGCAACCTATGAGAAGACAGACCTCTCAACTGCTTCGTGACGTCACCACGCATAGGGTTACGGTTCGGCCAGCTTAGGTGGCGTTATTGCGATCGTATTTCTGTCTCATTCCTACGATATGAACACATTGTAACTACCCTTTACCTGTACTAAAAGAAAACATTCCTTTCTCTCTAGAAACACCGATAAGAATTGTATTTTGATAAAATACAGTACATACAATGTCTAGTAATTATGAACTGCATGGAAAGTAACTTGCGTGATTCTGAAATATACGAAGACAGGAGTGGGAACCAAAACTTGTATACATAATTGCAAGAAATATATTTGCTACAAAAATGAGAGAAACAATAAACACATTGTCAGAGAACATACATTTACTAAAATTATGCATTTTCTATCACTCAAGACATCATCTTAAGAAATCAATATAATCTGTTCCACAATATTTTCAAATACAGCTTTATACAACCCTTTTCATTCCATCTTAAAAATAGGAAAAAAAAAATGTTTGCAGACAAATAATCTGTAAAATATAAGCACGAATAATAACAATAATATTATTCCATTATTTTAGACAGGCAATGTCAATGTTTGGTTTTTCATGTACCCTGCAGGAGGTTAAAATACCTTTAGGCACTGTTTACAATAATGTATATTATGAACAATTATCAGGCTTATTTAGTTATAACAAAATAATACAAAACAAAACTCAGGAAATTCAGTAAGTAGACCTATTTAAGACATTTAGAGCTGAGGGCTACCATCAATTACATGGACAAAAACAAATCATTGAATTAATAAGAAATATACAACAATATTTAAACAAAAGAACATATGGCTGCTCCAGAGGAACATCGATACAACTGCAAAAGTTTGAAAAAACATGTCAACTGTATAACAGCCATTCCATAAAAAAGTGAGCCTGTTTTACCATTATTATATTTCTAAGCAAGGTGTACAACAAATGAAAGCGAAAAGCTAATATTTTTAAATGTCAGTAATAATTTCTTATGATCTAAAAATAACAATTTGTTATTGATTGTTAAATTTGAACATAACGAAAGCAACCAATTTCTTGAAAAGTAACAGTTTGTATTTAAGCCTTATTATTGACATCCTGGAGAATCAGCTGATTATTTCCCTCTAAAAGTTGTTGTTCAGTACATTAGTAGACTTATGAAGTATTATTTTTTACTACCAAGAGTTAATTATAAATGTTATTACTCATATTTCAGACATTTTATTAGATTCTTTTATCCATGCAACTTTTTTCCCTTCTACAATAGTTATTTAGAAAAGAAAACAGTGTGTGGATCAGACAGTATAAACATTGAACTACGGAGAACGAGCATTGGAAGAGAGATTTCTAAAAGCAATAAATGAAGTCTGAATTTAACTACAAATTAAGACTATTTTTTTACTGAATTCTTTTAGGCATACTACTTTCTTTATCATTTTTTCTTTTACAATAGTTATTTAAGAGTGCATTTGTAGAACACCAAAGAATACTCACTATATTTTTTTCCATTGAATGGCCATTATCACACTGTTCTTCGAGTGGCAGATCTAGTTGATTCAGAGTTACTGACAGTGCTGTTTGCCATTGATTTTGAGTCTTCAGGAACTGCGATTCAAAATCTGAACAAAGCTTTTGTATAACATAATTGGCAACTACAGCATTAACTACGGTTTCTTTTGGGTACAGGTAACACAAAGCACCCCTGTCTACACTCTTTAGAAAATTGTAGGAGTTACTAAAATCTAACTCTTTTGGAAGTAGGAGGGCTTCCCTACACAGTTCACATTTTAATCTTTTCAGTAGTGAAAAGGTACAGTATCCAGCCACGTACACCAACACTGGCAGTACTTCTTCATTGCCCTCCCAATTATCAGGCTCCAATACTACATCATTCAACTTCTCGCACAAGACTACCTCCGGTTCTTCCAATGCACCTTTTCAATTATTATTTCACCAAATTTCTGTGATCTAAGTTTGAGGTACAGATGAGATTGCAACCTTAACTTTGTTTCACATTCATAGAGCTGTCTCATTGAAATGAGATATTGACTACCAGCAAGTTGCCTGTACATTCCAAAACGGCTTTCCAAATTATCATTGTAATCCTAGCTCTGTTGTGCAGTAGGAACACAATTCAGTCATGGCATAAGTGCTTTTTTTTGAGAGCTGAATGGGTCTCCCTTGTAAGTTTACCTGAAGATAGGTTCATAAGTTTCCATTTTTCTAACCAATCCATAAACTTATTTAAATATATAAGTTTATAATCATCAGGAGAGTTGGTTAGAGGAGTTTGGTACTTGTTTTTTAAGTGTTTGCCTGTGAATGGATGTTTTACATTTAGAATTTGCCACCATGTTAAAATTATTTGTAAATAATCTGCAGTTTCTTTGCAATGAGGCAAGTCATGCCTATTTCCCATTTCAACTAGCCCCATAATAACAAAATCATTAAAAACTTGCAGGACAAGTTTCACATTTTGTCTCTCCAAATGAGTGGGAGACAAATTGTACCCATAATTCACTAAACTATCCAATTCTATGGCATGCAATTTTTTAAGTGTTGATAGCGATGCTGTACATTTGACTCCTCTGATGAATTAAATTTTGGATACAGCATGCACTTGCCATCATTGGTTTGGTTTAACCAATTATTCCTGATGCATTTTAATAAATGAACAGGATGAATAACAAAAAAAATAGGGGTCTTGTGGAATCAACTGGATAGGGTACAAAAACTGCATGGATGGAGGAAATACAAATTTACTCATAGCTGCACCATTTATACTGTTGTTATCAGTAACAACACTTATAATTTTATATCCAATTTCCTCCAACCCCACAATTAATTTCCCGATCCACATGTGCAGTACCTGCGCATTTAAATTTGTGACAGGAAGAATGTGCACAACATCCTTGTGCACTGATGTTACACTATTGATCATAAACACATGTGCACTTTTAGCACATTGTTGAGAGTCATGTGCATTACCAATAATATTGCCACCTTTATAATCCATATACTTCTTTAAGTATATTTCATCTAATAAGAGGCTGACAGTTTTGTCTCTATCATCTAACATTAAATACTTTCTTATGGCACAAGAAAGAAAATTGGAATTAAATTGCTCACCCATTGGATTCATATTGCTTTGCAGCATTAATGACTTTATGGTAGTCTCACATGGCAAAATTAAACAGCCAGAGTTTCTGCTCTAGGTGAAAAACTAAAAAATAGAGAAGAAAATACTAATAGGTCTGTAGAATGCCTCCTTGCATGGTGTTGAATTCCAAACAGTGAGAGTTGATCTACTAAGAATCTGATAACTGGATCATTCTCTACATTTTTCCTTAGAAGATCAATAACAATATCTATTACATGTTCTTGACTACCTTCCACCAAGCAAGATTTTAAATCATTCAGAACACTACTTACTTCATCGATATGTGAAACTTTTTCAGGAACTGATTTACCCCCCAACCTGAACAACTGGATGCCTTGTAGAAACACTGAAACATGTAAATCACTACTTACTCTCACAGAATGAGTTATCTTAGGCACAGAAGTACATACCACACTACATATAACAACACTGTCATCATTTTGAATTACAGTCAATATCAATAAAGTTCAGACAGCTTTTCATTTCTTCCAAAGATGAAAAAGTCTTCTCCTATCATACTCTTCTTGTTCTTTCACACTCTCAGTAAATGCTTGCTGCAGGGCTGCCTCTTCACATCTAGATCTCCTACTGTCAGGGTTCTCTCGTGGCACCACTGGTGTGAAAAGTATGAAGGCAGATCAGGAAACTGAGATGGAACAGCATCAGCAACCAATTTTGGTATGCTGAGACGAACTTTTAAAGTTTTCCCAGATTTTACATCGTATGCTTCAGAATAGCGAATAAAATCACTTTCTAAGAAGTGTTTCTCACAAGCCTGGAAATTAAAATGAGCAGGATGATATTACAATTCAATTACGTAGCAACAATAGTATTGTAATATATATAAAAAATAAAAAGGTTTAAATCCTGAACTCACCTTGGTGTTCTTATTAGGTTTGAAATTAACCCTCTTGATAGCATGCAACCATTGTCTATGCAATTCTGGACGAGTACTTTCATCAGGGAATCCATACACACTAACTCGAGGGCCAGATTTGTAATTCCCTCTGCATCGAGGCACACAGCATGAGTAAGGCATTGTGTGTAAAATGCCTGCTGAAACGAAATAAAAACCATACTACAGTAGTGCATAATGATATACATAACCTCACTAAATCACATGGAAAACATAAACACAAGGGTTTGCAAAGCTTACCTCAAAAGTTCTGAGGAGATAATATTCACTATCGCTTCGTCTTCATGCTGCAAATGATGGGTAGCAATAAAAAAAATACTTCGAATAGAACATCACACCACTAACAATATCACAAATAAATCCACAAACACACTGGTTCACTAGTAACGCTCGCTGCTCAGTACTCCTCTGGTTTACAATATGGCAGTGGCGGCTCGTGGCCGGAAAATTAGGTGAAGAGGAAAAAAATGCCACATGCTTACGTTAATAACCGAACTCACCTATTCCTTGTATAGCAAATCAACACTTAGGCCTATTCTAATTAAGCTCATTGGAAATTTATTCCTTAAAATTGTATGCGGTCATTTAGCTAGAGAGAAAACAAACTCTGCTATTTCAACGAAGTTTGGGTTTCGATAGAAATGTACGAAGTTGATGTCGTTTAGAAATGTGTAAAAATAAACATGATTGTTACATAAGTGTAGTCTGTCCTTTTTTACCTTCATACCACTTAAATAATGCAATGTGCAATTCGAGCGAGCATAAAACAACGACAACATAAAGATTGTGCCATTGAAAATAATGCAGCTGCCCGCGCGTCTTGCCCTTCGATGGTGGAGGGAGCGCCCGAGCAGACTGGACCGAATTCCCACCGCGCAGTCAGCAATCCAGTGTGTTTATAAATCTTTGGCTGTGGTAAGCGCGCGCATCATGAAGCCGACGGACGACACCTTCGTGGGTAGTCTGGTCCCTTCAGCATGGACGTGGGATAAGCGAGAAAAATGCTGCTTGCAGCACCAGCCAGCATCATTTTTAGTGGACCAGACTACCCATGGAACAGGGGAAGTGAATCAAGGCTGCTTCGTGCTTCTTTGCAAGACTCGAGAGCTCTCTGGCGCCTCCTCCTTTAACATCACTCGTGGCGGGCAATACAAAATTACATAAATGCATTTATAGTAAAAACCAACATTCGTGATATGGAAAATAAACTTTAAAAATACGTATTGTAAAGGAAAAATACTGGTGAAGTGCTACTTCACCTACTTCACCTGAATAGCCGCCACTGCAATATGGCGGAAACAACCCTACGAGCCGTTACGTCACGGTGAAAGTGGGCGTGTAGTTGAGACGCCTGTCTTCTCGTAGGTTGCGGTTTACTGCGCCTGCGCCTCGTGCGTCTCGCGCATTATCCCACGTATTCCCGTGTGCTTGTTTACCTCGCTTTTGAAGCATCTTTGCTAAGTTTTTCTAGGGCTTTGCGCTTTTTGTGCATTTACATACTTTATCACATTTCTTTTTATAACCAAGGGTCCGAAGAAAGTGTAACAAATATGTATGTACACTTTATAAAACCAGTTTTTTTTTGCTTTACATTCTCTTTTATTAAGTTTTTATACAATATTTGTCATTTATAAATACATTTTTCTTATTCAAAAGCACGTAAGAAAAACAATTAGGGGTAGTATTTTTGGGGCTGGAACGGATTAATGGCATTTCAATTAATTTCAATGGGGAAAATTGCTTTGAGATACGAGCAAATTGACATACGAGCAAAGTTACGGAACGAATTAAACTCGTATCTCGAGGTATCACTGTATATTACCATACCTCGTATTGTTTTTTCTATGTCCAGGGTAAAGAAAGTTATGTGACTGCATTATTTTAGTGGATATTGATAGTTCTCTCATTTGTCAAATTTATTCAACTTTCATTTTTTTTTTCCAAACCCACTGGCAACAATATGTTTCAATGTCAAATGTGATTTGGATCAGATAATTCTGTGTAAAAAGGGATTAAGTATCCTCAAAAACATTTGATTTTTGGCATTTAAAATCGAAAATTTTCAAAATCCTTTCTTAGTGAGCTCTTACATTATGAAATGAAGGTACTGTCAAAATTCCAAGTCTCTACCTATTATAGTTTAGGCTGTACGTTGATTCTCTGTCAGTCAGTCATTCAGTCAGGACAAAGCCTCATATATATATAGAGACTAGCATGTGCCCGCGGCTTCGCCCGCGATAATTATTTCAAAAATTAAAAATTAAGAGCATAATAGTAAAATCATTATATTTATTAACACCTAAATCACGTGGACTACATACCACGATTAGATAGCATCGCCTGGTAAAAGCGACCTCAGATTCGAGTTTCTTGGCCCAGAAAACCTCTGTATAGTGAGATTCGTCCAAATAAAACAATGTTTGACCATATTAGGGCTTACAACATTCAAGCGATCGCGAAAGTTTTATTTCCAAGAGTATGACAAAAATAGCCAAAGCCAACTGTAATTGATTTGACATTGAAATGTATAACTGAAAACTTATGTTTTGAAAACGCACAAAATGCACGGTTTTTGCCCGTTTTTCACTCATAACTCACGAACGAAAACTAAAATTAAAATTCCGGCTTGGAGGTGCATTTTCCGACCCTTCAGCCCATCTATGTTTAAAATTTCAGATCTCTGCGTTCAGTAGATTTCGCTGGACATCGAGGACAATTCCTTTTATTAATACAGATAATATGAATTATAATGATACCTTCTCTAATTTGTCAAACAACCATTTCATTTCATCCAAACCCATAACCCACCTGATACAACTGGCAACAATATGTTCTGTGAATTTGTTTTGATAATTCTGTGTAAAAAGGGGTTAAGTATTTTCAAAAACATTTAATTTTTGGCATTTAGAATTAGAATTTTTCAAAATCCTTTCTTAGTGAGCACCTACATTATGAAACGAAGGTATTGTCAAAATTCCAAGTCTCTACCTGTTATCGTTTAGGCTCTAAGTTGATTCCTGTCATTCAGTCGTCAGTCAGTCAGGACAAAGCCTTTTATATATATAGAGATTATATGGTATTTTTGTTTCATTTCATAAAATGTAGAGAGCTTTTACTAAAAAATATTGTATGCACCACATAGGCAAAAACTTCATCGGACTCATCCAGTATTTCAGCCTCAGCCGCTGTAATAGATTCGTCCACTAAAACCTTATTTTTCATACTTGAAACATAAATAGCTATTTTATGATTCCAAGGTTAAGAAAGATGTGTAAAAGTGTAAATCCAGGGAGATTAAGCTAAATCTGTGAACATCTTTATATCTGGGGAGAGAAATAGATATCCCGGAGAAACAGGGGCATTTAGTAGCCTTATATTAAAAAACAAATTATTGCATTTATGAGACAATAGTTCTAGTAGTACGCTACCTTGAAGTCTTGTCTCTCCAGGTCTTCCTTGACAGGACTCAAGTCGCAGAAGTAGAGGTGTGTGGTGGTGAGGTCAATGCGGCCTCGTACAACACTCATCAGTGTTACCAACTCACATTCCTGTGACATAACAAGCTTTTCCTTGCCCAATGCTTCTGTCCCGTCTGCCCATGCTGAACTGGAAATTAAATTAGACCATTAGAAAGCACCACCCGGGAAAAAACACCTCAAATTCAAGTTCCTTGACTCAAACAACCCTTGCATAGTGAGTTCTGTCCAAATTAATAAAAAAATTCCTATTTTGGCCCACTTTCATGATCCTTTCTCCATCCAACTATGTAAAAAATAAGATCTTTACATCTCATCCCATTATAAACAAATTAATCGAACAGAGTGAACTAATAAAATCGAAACGATTGACAATTTGACACTTTAAAATGAAAAAAAAAAACTGATTTCACCGCTGCACAGCAAGTCCTCTTGCAATTCATTTTACAATTCAAAACTGGTGCTTCAAAAGCATGCTTTTGGCTGTATTTTTGCTCGTAACTTGCGAACAAAAGCATAATAAAAAATCTGGCTTCTAGGTGCAAACACACAGCCTTCAATTTATCTATGTTCAAAATTTCAGATCTCTGCGTGCCCTAGAATTGGCTGGGCATTGCATTGAGACAGACAAACAAATTAACTAAACTAAACTCAATGGCACTACATCCCTGAAGGGACAAGATCTACCACCCGACCGCTGCATCATCTACCACAGGC
Source organism: Ectobius pallidus (assembly GCA_964059195.1). Taxonomy (NCBI): domain Eukaryota; kingdom Metazoa; phylum Arthropoda; class Insecta; order Blattodea; family Ectobiidae; genus Ectobius; species Ectobius pallidus. Next base: position 171,229,862 of record CAXKWD010000007.1, read on the forward strand.
AGATGGCATGTGGTCAGCATGCCAACCACAGATATAGAGGAATAGATCGGCAGCGTCGTATCCTTAACTGCAGGTGGCAGTGAAGCCAAGTCAGGGGCGAAGAGGGGCAAGGGAAGCAGAGCCGACGCCATATTGGTATCACCAACGTGTCCGCTAAGTACAACGTATTCATTACGGAAAATTGTTTTTCTTCCTACATAATTCGGAATTTATAGTGAAATGGTGAACCACGGTGTTGTTTGGGAATCCCTGTAATTTCAAATACATACTATACCACTATATTGGAGGTCAAATTAACATTCATTTATAAATTTGACAAATTACTATTGCTTAAACTGGGTCTATCACAGCTATTTTCATTCAATACTGGTTTACGAAATAATTGTCTGGGAAAACTGCAGCGAATGGGAAAGCATCTTAAAAAGAAAAACATACTAACTATGACCTATTCAACCTACAGGGAATCATGAAGGCCACTCTTTAGAGTTCTACAAATATTAACATTTCTTTCAATATATTTACTAGAGCTTCTAACTCATGTGCACATTAATTTTGACCAATAGGACACACAAAATACTCACGAACACAACACAAGAAACAGAGTTGTTAAAATTCTGTTCCCATAGATTAACCCACAATACATGGGCATAAAAACATACAATAAAATTTCAAATGAAACAAAAGCATTAAATAGCAGACAATTCAAAATTAAAATTACAAACTTGTTTTTGCAAAGAACATATTACTCAATCAGAGAGTTCCTTGAATATGAGGTTAACATATAATTATAATAAATATAAAAAAGTGTGTGGGGAATTAATTTTTGGATTTTTTCAATTTTGGATTATTAGATTTTTCAATTTTGGATTGTTGGACTTTGATAATATTAGAATTTGGACTTTTTTAATTTTGGATTTTTGGAATTTTTAAATTTTTGATCTTTTAATTTTTTTATTTGAAATTTAGGATTTTTTTGTTTTTTATTTTTTAAATTTTGGATCTTTTTTATTTTTTGGATTTTTAATTTTTTTAAATTTTGGATCTTTAATTTTTTTATTTTTTGCATTTTTTAATTTTGGATTTTCGATTATTAATTTTTTATTTTTAAATTTTAGATTTTCGATTTTTTATTTTTTAAATTTTGGCTTATTAGATTTTTCAATTAAGGATTGTTTGACTTTTATAATATTGGGTTTTTGGACTTCTTTAATTTTGGATTTTTGGAATTTTTATATTTTTGAACTTATATTTTTTTTTTGAAATTTTGGATTTTTTTGTTTTTGATTTTTTAAAATTTTAGATCTTTTTCTTTTTTAATTTTGGATTTTTAGATTTTTAAATTTTGGATTCTCGATTTTTAATTTTTAATTTTTTTCCTTTTTAAATTTTGGATTTTTGGATTTTTTATTTTTTAAATTTTGAATCTTTGAATTTTTAAACTTTGGAATTTTGGCTCTTTGAATTTTTTTGCATTTTTTAAATTTTGGATTTCTAGATTTTTAAATTTTGGATTTTGGATTTTTTAATTTTTTAAATTTTGGATTTTTAGATTTTTTAATTTTGGATTTTTAAAATTTTGGATAAGCCTAATCATTGAGTTGATTCTTTTCTGTGCAGTCCGTTCCGTCACAGACCCACTAATTTCGTGACGATTTTGAGCGTAAGAATTTAGTGACGATTTTTTCCGTCACGCAACTTTGGGTTAGCTCTCAATTTACTCCTACCGCGGCTAAAGAAGTTTTTACTTCAAGAAGTAGTAAAAGAAATCATTCCATTTTCAAGCACTCATTAATAGCATTAGAAAAATAATTACATTAGTGTTAGATTTTCCTTATTTGTAATCGTGATTTACAAGTAATATAGTGTAGGCCTAAGCTAGAATATTCCTAGTGAGTCACCAGTTTACCAGCCAAAGCTGAATAAATGTAAAAGATATGTGACTATAAATTAACATTAACAACATTAGCATTTATCCTATAGAAGCATCTTCTGTATACAGACTTTTAAAAGACTATGGTACTACATGCACTTTGGCACTTTTGTTATATCAGTTTACCTGATTTTATTATAAGTGTGACGTGTAGTGCTGTAATGGCCAAATGACAATAAAACTGTATTTATTAATTTATTTACTGGATTGTGAAATTCCAATTAAAACAGCTTTAAAAAGCATTTCTTGTTTGATTCCCGCGCCGGCTTCCCTTCCTTTCGTCAGATTGTTGGTGATTGCAGTATGGCGACGCAGCGAACGCGTTGGCTTCAGTCCCTCCCCTTACGCTGCCGATCTATTCCTCTATAGATCTGTGATGCCAACACTCACGGCTGTTAATGGTGGTTTCCATGCATGACCGGAGCCACTATTTCTCTATCAAGTAGCTCCTCAATTTGAATCATGAGGCTGAGTGGACCCCGGCGCCAGACAAACACTTCCTCTTATAATATTTTAATTATTTTGCTATTTTACTGAAATTTTCCTCAGTGATTTAGAAATTATCTTTCACCGTCATGGTTACAACTACAGCAGTTAAAAAGTGAATAAACATGGGCAAAGCCAAGGGCACCTGGTAGTAAACTAATGTAAAGTATATATTGACAGAAGAGAGACAAGCAACAAACTTACTCGGTTTCTGTAACCATTCGCAGTTCTTCCTCAGGCAGGTTGTCTTCTTCAGCCTCGCTTCTTACAGCTGCTGACGAAATACTGAGGGACAGAGGGATTTCCTCGGCAGACTGCATCCGACTCAGCCATCCTGAAGTCACAAACATACTGACTGTTACTGAAGAACCCACAACTTTATATTTCAATCTTGTTTGTTTCAAATTATTTATGAACAACTTTCTCCTTTTGAGTTATTGTCATTCTAATGTATTATCCATCCTGTTGCTTTGCTGGAAGCATAGGGCCTCAAGTGAAGCTTACAGTACCTTTGCTTTTTTCTGCCAGTACGGTCTAGTAAACTTTCTTGGTTACATTTTAAAATGCACTTGATTTTTAGGAAAAACTCCCATTTCTACCACTGAATGTGAACATGGCTTCCCCCAGATGAACTTAATAAGAGTTTCCAAACATCTGAAGACCAATAAGCCGGTCGACCTGGTTTCTGAAAGGCAGACACCTATCAACAGACATAAAGAGGAAGGAAGAACGCATGAAGATGGAAACAGCATTGGGTTAAACACAGTTTCGAAGTTATTGTAATACAAGGCGCGTCCATAAAGTAACTCTCCCACAGGCCATTCATGGAAACAAAACACAGTTTATTGGAAACATTTCTTGCAGAAGATATAGCATATATAGCCTGGGATTTGAACCATTTTGTGATAAATTTCTCCATTTCTCTGTCAATCTCTACCATTCTCTGTCATTCACAGTCATTTCTTGAGGGGTAGGAAAAAATTAAAATCTCTGGGTGCGTGATCCAAGCTGTAGGGTGGAGGCTTCAACACCTCCCTGCAAGTGTCCTGCAAAAGTTCGGCTAGGATATGTTTCAACATCACCCCTAAAGCCCGGACCTAGTTCCCAGTGATTTCCAACTTTTCCTACACCTCAATAAATGACAGAGAATACGAGATGGTTGTCATACAGTGGTTCAAATCCCAGGCGGCACAAGTATTCAAAAGTTGGTCCCACAGTATGACAAATGTCTCAATTCCAGTGGCGAATATGTTGAAAAATAGCTGAACACTTGCTGTATCTGTTGCAATAAATATTTCCAACTATTTTTTTGTGTGTAAATGGCCCTAGAGAAACTGAATTTGTGGATAGCCCTCATATGCATGTGTCACTTTTAAACATGGGACTACAATGGAATGAGATGACGGAAAATCCTACTTAACGCTGTTTCCTAAGCCTGGTTCAATATTTCCCCAATTTAATATTAATTTCTCGTTTTGTTTAATGCATGGGATTAATGCATTGATATAAGGATTTTGCTCAACCGGTACTATCGCTGGTCTGAATCCCAGAAACAAGTGTCAAGTTCTTTTATTTCTGCTGTAATTAGCAAAACTGTAATGTATCTACTCTTATACAATTCAACGGCCCTAAATAGCGTGCTTGCTCGCTCGTCCGCTTCGTGAGACATCGGGTATACTCGGCGATGTTCGTCTCTCGCATTGTAAACTTTCATGCCGACTACAAAATTAGGAAGGAAACCCGTTTCTTTATTATATAAGGCCTAAGTGAAATGAACACAATGAACAAATATTCTAATTTTATTTTTACTTACAATTTTCATTGCTTTGAACCACAAACATTTTTAATAATCTGCCAGTGTAAATTTCTTAAAAATCCTGGAGTCAATGAATCATGGCGAGCGAAGCACCGGAGGCACCAGCAGTAAAATATTGATGGTTTAACTCTTGAAATATCGCTGATAATAATCCAAACAAACCATTCCTTCCCTTGAAACATTATATAATTTCTGAAAATTACACTGAATTGATAAAATAAAATTCACATCATATTCATGTCAATAAACAATTGAGAAACAATACGTATTATGTGTTCACAGGTTCTTTGGAACTGCATAATCGATTCTGATAGTTTTCCCAGGGGGCGCTTTCAAATCGTAGGATGTACTCTGAAGCCGGAAATTTAGCTGTTTCATTAATATTATTAATGGCTTAGTTTATGAATGATTTGCGTGCAAGTGTTAATAAATATAATGCTTTAATAATTATTATACTCTTAATTTTTAATTTTTAAATGAATTATCGTGGGCGAAGCCACGGGCACTTCCTAGTTATATACAATAAAGTTACCAAAACATTAAAAAAAATATATATTTTGCCAATGAGAAGAGTACTGATAAACTTTTTCTAGAAGAAAGCACTATCTAGGAATATATAAAACTCTGTGGCTCTACATCGTTAGAGGGACTAGGCCTACCATCCGACCGCTTCAGGATTGGGGGCTTAGGCAGATGTCCGGATTGTTGTCATGTGATCAGCATGGCGACACTCACAGCCATTAATTGTGGTTTCTGTGACCGGAGCCGCTATTTCTCTATCTTATAGCTCCTCAGTTTGTATCATGAGGCTGAGTGCACCCCGTTCCAGGCCTCCCTACCGCAGAAAAATCCAAAGAGGTAAAAGAGATAAAACCCAGGCCAGTGACGCTAACCACAAGACCATGCAGGCAGTCAGGAATATATAGGTTACTTTTATTTTCCGAGAGAGGGCAGAGGTGGTAAGCCCATCGCATCACAAGCTTTTCAATAAAATAATAGCTATGTAATTTTTAGCGTTATTTGACTCTAACTTAGGCAACGTATTCTAAAGGTCACCAAACTAGTTTAAAATGAATAGCTAAATATGGGTGAAGAAGTATTCTGTACGGGTTTCAACCTTATCCAAACAACATCACGAGAAAGTAATAACACTTTTATTTCAATGTGCCTCATGTTAGGGTTACCCGATTCTTTTAATGAAATGTACAAAACAAGTGGTGTAATATGTGGGACATGACACACAGGGACGTATCCAGGATTTGGTTTGGGAGGGGCCCAGTCTGAGCAGTACTCCCAATTTTTTTGTAAAACAAAGCATTCAAATTTAATTTTAATGTCTTTTTTTCAGTTACAGACTAAACAGATTTTTAAAACACACACCTCACTTTTTACCGTTCCAAAGTAATGGCATTCTGAAAAGACATTGAAATTAAATTTGAAGACATAATTTTAAACTGCTAATAATTATTAGGGCTCGGATTTTTAGGTTTTTATAAACCCTGATCTAGTTTTTTTAATCATATTAAAATGGTTTATTTTAGTTTTTTTTTATCTTCAGGCAATTTCTTAAAGTTTCATTTTAATAAGGACAATAAACACTTTTTAATTAAATTTCGATGGCTCTGAACCACAAAGCTTTAGGAATATTTTTTACTTGGTTTTAGAACTACTCCTGTCATTTCCAACTCCACCGCAAACTCAACAAGAATGTTTTTCAATTAATCAATCAACTTTTAGAATACTTTACTTCCGGCGTCTTGCTGGAGCAAACACTGTGAATAAACTGCAAGTGTAAGCTTCTTAAGAGCGCCTCTAATTTGCTGCGAAAAAAACCGGGGATTTCGGTTCACTTAAGATTTTATTTACCGGGACAATAAAGTTACAAAATATAGTAATTTTTAGTAGAACAATAATAATTACATTAATTATTATAATGATTATTGTTACTTTATTGTATTTTACTTGAAAAGCAGTTTAGCCATTTTTAGTTTTTATAAAATTGGATTATGTGACTGCCATGACAATGAGATGGATAATTATATTGAAATATCACAGTTAGCTGAGAAGGAACAAAACAGTTAAACACCTATGAATCAGGGCCCTAGTAAAAAAAAAATGAACATGGGTTTGACAGGACTGAAAACTAAGAAAAGCTTAACAAATGAAAAAATGTTCCAAATATCGCAAAATCAATTTAAAATTAACAGTAAAATAATATAACGTCCACTTTCCTCACGTAAAACTTTGGTAGAGCATTGACACGGATAGCCAAAGGTCCTGGGTTCAAATCCCAGTGTCAGAGGAATTTTTCTCCTATAATATTACAATCATGTAATGTCCAACAGAGACAATAATCTGTGGTTCATGAATGCGTATGCATATATCTATAAGATGTTTGTAAACCTGCTTCTGTTTCTTATCAGAACATCCAACTATTGGATCCCACTTGTGTATTATTACTAGGAGGTGCCCGTGGCTTCGCCCACGATAATTCATTTAAAAATTAAGAGTATAATAATTATTAAAGCATTATATTTATTCACACTTGCACGCGAATCATTCATAAACTAAGCCATTAATAATATTAATGAAACAGCTAAAATTCCGGCTTCAGAATACATTCTACGATTAGAAAGCGCTCCCTGGGAAAACTATATCAGAATCGATTATGCAGTTCCAAAGAAACCTGTGAACACATAATACGTATTGTTTCTCAACTATTTATTAACATGAATATGATGTGAATTTTATTTTATCAATTCAGTGTAATTTTCAGAAATTATATAATGTTTCAAGGGAAGGAATGGTTTGTTTGGATTATTATCAGCGATATTTCAAGAGTTAAACCATCAATATTTTACTGCTGGTGGCCCCGGTACTTCGCCCGCCATGATTCATTGACTCCAGGATTTTTAAGAAATTAAAAATGTTTGTGGTTCAGAGCTATGAAAATTGCAAGTAAAAATAAAATTAGAATATTTGTTCATTGTGTTCATTTCACTTATAGTAGGGTACCTTATGTCATCCCGTGGGCTCCTTCGTGAAGAAAGCAACACACCTATATTTTCAGTTTCTATGAAGTCTAAGGATACCCGAACCACTTGATGCTACTCTGGGGGTCGCGTCTGAGTCGCGTGATGACGTCATCAAAATGGCGGACGTAGCGTTTCACAGAAATGGCCATAACGTGAAAACTATTTGAGATAGAGACTTGCAAAAAACGGTTTTGAAATCACAATAAAATGCTCTACATTATTGTTTCTTACACGTATGGAGCTAAGACGGCATATTCCACCGAAAAATTACACTTTTTGTTGGAAAATTGAAAAAAATGGTCCTGTAGAATGTGTTCTCTTGAAATTTGAATAGAAGATGATGCCGTGCCATAAATTACATGCAAACAAATTTTTTGAAGAGTTTAATAATGATTCTATTCCCGTTTACCAGAAGTTTCCAATGTCAATAGTTTTAATTCTGTGATAGTTTTTGTAAAACAAACAGCAATCTCCAAATGTCAATATGCTCTTTCCTGAAGAAGACAACACACCTAGATTTTCAGTCTCTATTAAGTCTAAGGATACCCGAATCACTTGATGCTTTCTGGGGGTCGCGTCCGAGTCACGTGATGACGTGATCAAAATGGCGGACTTCAATAACGTTTCACAGAAATGAATATAAACCGAAAAGTATTTGTGATGGACTTGCGGAATTTTTATTTTTAATCGCAATTAACTGCTAATGTAATAATAACTTGATAAATTTTGCTGTTGTTGTGTTTCTGCATGCTACACATTAAAATCTTGAATTATGATTACACACTGGTAACACTTAGCCTATCCGTAGACTGCCCGAAGTGTATTTCTGTTTTCTGTGATTTTCTTAATAAACGTAAATTTCCACAAACTTGGAAAAAATCAAATAGGAGAGTGCCTTGCAGTATTCAACAGAATAACTTTCTGCTCATTGCCCCTATTAAAAAAGGGGTTCATCCTCATCAGCGTCACTATCATCATCATCATCATCGATCTTCGCAACTTCATACTTGTCCGAACCTTTTTCACACTTCTCTGGATCGCCCTCACATGCACGCATTTCAGAACAGGGCAATTTTATCCAAACACATTTGCAGCTATTACATCTCGACTTAACACATGCACCTTTGATTTGTTGGAGCACATCAGAAGGAGCAGGTGGGTTGGTGCACATGATTGGGACCCATCGATTGTTCTCTTGAGTCCAACCAAAATATGCTGGTGGGGCAAATTACATCTATTCCATTCCATTGCTTGCAGATGTGCCCGAAGTATAGCTGTTTCAAGTGATGTTTGTGTGGGAGGAATGAACACGGTCCCAGATGCTTCCGGGTAAAAAACCACCACCTCAGTTCACCAACTTCCTTTATCTCTGTTTTGGGAACATACACTTGACATATGAACCTTTCAACAGCCGCCGACGTTTCCTTATCCACAGTTTCCGTCTTTCCAAGATTTGCCAGATCAATGAGAACATCGTCAGCAGCTAGGAAGGCGTACCAGAAGGATATTTTCCCTTTTCTAGAGAAGGAACCAGTAACATCTGCTCCTGATAGTACATGGAAACCTAGAAGTGAGTCGGACCGCAGTCGTCCTAGTTCCTCGTAGATTGGTGACAGGGGAACACTTCTCCTTTTACTAACGTGGCCAGTTACGACACGTGTATCTTTTGGTAGTATTGGATATTTAATTAGTGGCAAAATAAAGACATCAGTATCAGGAGAGTAGATTTTCAGCTCTGTAGCACCAGCATTTGCCGCATGGATAGCATGCAATATTATTTTTCAGTCAGCTTCTTCGGGAGTAACCTACTGCTAAGGAAACCGGCATCCATGTGTGTCCCTCGTGCAACTTGTTGCCATGCAACCACTACATTGCGGTTGGTGGCTGCAGCATTTTCTAGAATACACTCTCAAAGGAACATTGAAAGTTCACCTTTCGTTTTCTCGTGTGAGAGAAGCTTCTTCGTTGCCATAGTTAGTATTCCAGCTTTTGCTTCATTGTGATAATGGATTGGCACAGTATGACCCTGACGAAGTTCTCTTGTGGTACTTTTTAGAGAGTCCTTTATGTATATGTCAAATACCAAATGAAGTTCATCGTATGATCCGTATTTTTGGTTTACACTACTTATGAAATGATCGGCAAGTTCTGAAGGGTTCTTGATTGTTGGTGGCTTATCGAGTGCATGTAGCTCTGCCATTCCATCAACAACTGCAACACTAACGAAATCCGGTTGTTGGCTCCACTAACAAACTTGACACTGTGCTCTCCGGGTCTTGTAGTTCGCCGGTAACACTGCAACGCCCGGTTAGAGGCTGCACTGTACTTGTGCGTAGTGTGTAAATTGGAAACTTTGATGGTAAAGCCTCAAGTATCCCTAATAGTTTGCTCTTGTCGTTGCTGTGCAAGATAGACCCATCTGGGGAAAACAATGACCGAGGAAGAACTGACAGCTAGTAATTGCTTACTGCGTTTCGCAGATCAAACTCCGGTCTTGATTTTGCAACAATCAACATTATTGAGAAAAGATTTCTGTCCTCCTTCAGTTCCATAATGGCATCTCTCACAGGAATTCGTACCCTCTTCGAAGCTTGACGACAATTTAATTATACACCCTTCCTTGTAACAATTTTGACAGTGTTTTGTTACCCTTTTATCAAACCCTTCACTAATACAATAATAAATAGTCAATCACAGAGAAGAATTGACACGATTACGCAATAATATGAAGCCCAGATCTCATATCAAATTCCTTTCTGAACAAAATTGAGCATATTCTGAGCCCAAAATGGTCTAAAATGAGCCTGAACTGGCTAACCATCACAAATAGTTTCCGGTTTATATTCGTTTCTGTGAAACAACACGTTATTGAAGTTCGCCATGTTGATGACGTCATCACGTGACTCGGACGCGACCCCCAGAGTAGCATCAAGTGATTCGGGTATCATTAGACTTAATAGAAACTGGAAATCTAGGTGTGTTGTCTTCTTAAGGAAAGAGCATATTGAAATTTGGAGATTGCTGTTTGTTTTACAAAAACTATCACAGAATTAAAACTATTGACATTGAAAACTTCTGGTAAACGGGAATAGAATCATTATTAAACTCTTCAAAAAATTTGTTTGCATGTAATTTATGGCACGGCATCATCTTCTATTCAAATTTCAAGAGAACACATTCTACAGGACCATTTTTTTCAATTTTCCAACAAAGAGTGTAATTTTTCGGTAGAATATGCGGTCTTAGCTCCATACGTGTAAGAAACAATAATGTAGAGCATTTTATTTTGATTTCAAAACCGTTTTTCGCAAGTCTCTATCTCAAATAGTTTTCAAGTTATGGCCATTTCTGTGAAACGCTACGTCCGCCATTTTGATGACGTCATCACGCGACTCAGACGCGACCCCCAGAGTAGCATCAAGTGGTTCGGGTATCCTTAGACTTCATAGTAACTGAAAATATAGGTGTGTTGCTTTCTTCACGAAGGAGCCCACGGGATGTGATTTTCTTGCATAAGGTACCCTACTATTAAGCCTTATATAATAGCGGTTTACCTAATTTTGTAGTCGTCATGAAAGTTTACACTGCGAGGGACGAACATCGCCGAGTATACCCGATGTCTCACGAAGCGGGCGAGCGAGCAAGCACGCTATTTAGGGCCGTTGAATTGTATAAGAGTAGATTATTATGATTATTATTATTATTGTTATTATTATTATTATTATTATTATTATTATTATTATTATTATTATTATTATTATTATTATTATTATTATTATTATTATTATTATTATTAAGTTAAACATCTAAGTTCCGAATGATTACTCTTGTAAGTATATGAATGGCCACCCTGTTCAAATAGAACTCCTGCCATTCATATAAATTTTACAATACAGTAAATGACCTAATAATTTAAATTTTTTAGTATTGTCTTACGTTATATCATGGGAATAATGCACTATATTTAGATAAATGTTTAATTTTCCAAATGTTTCAATGACAAATTATATGCAAAACATAAAGCCCTTTAAACTTGCTGATGGAATTCCTCGGAATAACGTACAAATTACACTGACACATTACCAATAGCATAAAAACAAGTTTGTCTTTTGTCTTAAACAATGCGTACATTCCACGTTTGGGTACATTAGTCTCAAGTATATTTTGCAATAGGCTTTATTCTTTCCCTACACACTTCTATGTGATAGCTAGACCTGGGATTTTAAGGCAAATGCCTATTTTGTTCCTTATAAAATAACATGAAAATTTTTAAATATGTGGATGTTTCATGATAAATCACTTATATTTATAGAGTTTTATAGTGCCCTAAAATGCATATTTCGACCTTTAGAGCCTATTTTACTATCTTAGTTAGTGCCTAAAATGCCTAGTTTGTACATTTAAAATAAAATTCAACTTCTGTAATTTTTACTATCTTATAATGGACACCCCTCAATGAAAAGCAGAACAGCAGAGGTGGGTTTTCCACAGAAACTTAATTATCCCAAACAATTGTCGCTAAAGGAATGCTGTCTGACGGGGGAGGATTAAGGGGGAAGGACTACTGTGTCGAGTCACCAGTGAAAGAACATCTGTTTAAGTAAATATAGTTCATGGCGCCTAATTTTGCAGTTAATTCTATTAAGAATAAGTATACCAAATTTCTTGCAGTAAAAAAAAAAAAAAAAAGTTATATTGTAATATTTTAAAGTATATTTTCTATCTATTTACACATTTTTAAAGCATATTTTAAGTGCCTATTTTCTCTTTTAAATGTCTATTTACTTGTTTTAAAAGCTTATTTTAGGTGCCTAAAACAAATTGTTTTAGAGGCTAAAATCCCAGGTCGCACTGGCCACCGCATGGTTCACATACACACGCATGGTTTGGTTCGTGGAACTTCTTATTCTTGCATACCTTCCACTGAAAATCATGCACTGCCATTCTTGTGACTACGTGGTCGTCATCATTGCCTCCGTTGTACAGAAGTCTTGGCAGATTGTCTCTTGTTTTTCCTTTCGACGTCCCATTACTTCTCTTTAAGTGAAATTAAATACAGGGGAATCCCCCCCCCCTCAGGTACGGCATATGAAGAAACTATCTCGAGTATCATTCGGGAATGCGATCTGAAACGTGGCCATTTTTGGGACTATTTTATATGAATACTAGTAGGTGCCCGTGGCTTCGCCACGATAATTCTTTTAAAAATAAAAAAAATTAGAGTATAATAATTATTAAAGTATTATATTTATTAACACTTGCACGCGAATCATTCATAAACTAAGCCATTAATAATTAATGAAACAGCTAAAATTCCTGCTTTAGAGTACATTCCACGAAATGAAAGCGCCCCCTGGGAAAACTCAGAATCGATTATGCAGTTCCAAAGAACCTGTGAACACATCACTGCCTTCTAGACTGTATTACTCGTGTAATTCTCTAGACGGCGGTGGAACACATAATACGTATTGCTTCTCAGCTGTTTATTGACATGAATATGATGTGAATTTTATTTTATCAATTCATTGTAATTTTCAAGGGAATGAATGGTTTGTTTGGATTATTATCAGCGATATTTCAAGAGATAAAACCATCAATATTTTACAGCTGTTGCCCCCGGCTTCGCCCGCCATTATTAATTGACTCCAGGATTTTTAAGAAAATTACACTGGTAGACTATTAAAAATGTTTGTAGTTCAGAGCTATGAAAATTGTAAGTAAAAATAAAATTAGAATATTTGTTCATTGTGTTCATTTCACTTAGGCCTTATATAATAAAGAAATGGTTTTCCTTCCTAATTTTGTAGTCGTCATGAAAGTTTACACTGCGAGAGACGAACATCGCCGAGTATACCCGATGTCTCACGAAGCGGGCGAGCAAGCACGCTATTAAGGGCCGTTGAATTGTATAAGAGTAGATGAGTTACAGCGTTTTTCCACTCTTCTGCTGTTATACTTGACACTGCTTGTATTGTGCGATTTCTTATTTCAGCTGCACTCTGATCCACATTACGATCCGCAATTCTTCGTTTTATGATGCTCCAAATGTACTCGATGGCATTTAGGTCACAATGGTACGGAGGTAATCTTATAGTTTCATGCCCGTACATTTCGAAAATAGAGTCTACGCGGTACTTCGGTGGTGGACGTCGAACCCGCACAAGTTCCATTAATTCTACTTTCGTCATGTCGGCTTCGTAAGCAACGTTGTGTCTGTCCAGCCAAGATTGAATTTCTGCCTTTCTCGACGCCATTGTTGGAGGTTTATCAAACTGCACGGAGTGATATGGAGCATTATCGAAGACAATGAGACAGTTTGGTGGGAGACTAGGGATGAGCATTTCTCGGATCCACTTTGAAAAATTCTCAAAATTCATTTCATTGTGATAATCGCCACTCATAGTCTTCGACTTGAAGATTAAAAATGCTGCCAGCATGAACAATTATCCACCGTTGTCTGACACTGTCATTCTTTAACACACCATCCGTTGTATTGTCTTGCCAACATTTATTCACGGTGTAAGTAGGGTGAATCCATGTCTCATCCAGAAATATCACTGTTTTCTTGTTCTCACCAGCATTTTCATTGTTCCTTATTCTTCTGAGGTATTTTTCCCTCCATTCAACAATATCATTCCTTTCCATTAAAAATAATCTTCTATTCTAGCATTCGCCCGCTATAATTATTTCAAAAATTAAAAGTTAAGAGCATAACCTTTAGTGAACGACGCCTATTAAGGATTTTTTCAGCTTTTGTTGACATGCGTGAACGAAATTAATGTCTCTGCTTTGTTTTCAAATTTTTGGTTGACTTTTTTTTTTGTTTTTTTTGTTTTTTATTTTTATTTATTTTTTGTTTGTTTGTTTGTTCTGTTCATATAATATTATTCTAAGTTGTTTTACTCTATTGCATCTGTTAATCTCTATCCACCCGTATGTTAAATAAATTGTTCGATAAATCAATCGGAAGAAAATTTTAAATTTCTTCTAACATCGTACAATAAAATAAAATTGAACTAAAGGCTTAATCATTGTGTTTACTGTTTTATTTTCAGTCGGGCATTGCTTTCTATATTGTGTGAGAAATTTAGTCTCACCAAATAAATCATTTTATTCGTTCGTGGAGATTATGAGGATAGGTTTGTTTTAATGAACTGACACCTTATCTGAGTCCATTTAGTCTGCTTTATATCCTATTACCGTTCAGCCATATTAAACCTAAAAAAATCTCTTTAGGCAGGCCTACAGGCTGAGGTAGATTTCGAAGTGCCTCTCGTTACTCTGTTACATTGGTAATTTTATCCTTAGTCGAGGTATATTTTTAAGTGTTATTGTTCTTCAAACATTCAAATCTCGCCATATATGAAAGCTATCGAGAAAATAGTTATTGATATGTATAGTACTCATCAAGAGCTTTTCAACGTCACCCCACAAGACGTGGTTTCAAAAATTTAGAATTTCCATCCCCCCACCCCCACTCGTACCCCCAAAACCTCAGAATCGTTGGTGTCACTGTGAACTCAATAGGGATTACTCTAATTTATTCCAACAAAGTTTCCCTCTATACTCCATAGGGGCCGAGATATAAATTTTTCAAAAATTTCAACCCCCTCCCTCGACTCCCCTCCTTGGGCCAATTTTGCCTTCTCCGAATTATTGGGCCTAGAAATAACATAATAAAATTTGGTTCAAATATCTTCAAAATTACGGCCGATAGCATGTAAAAATATAATGATATATAAATATATATATATATATATATATATATATATATATATATATATATATATATATAGACATAATCACAAAAAAAAAATTTGAACGGGCGGTGGTTTCGTACTTAGGGAGGCATGAAACGTAAAGATCTGAAAGAACTTTTCGAAATTCGTGGCATGGTATCGATTGCAATAGGTTGATTTTTCTTCGAAATCTACCTAAAAAGGGCGGGAATACTTTAGTATTTTTTCGGGTTAAAAAAATAAAAATCAGTACTTTTTGGAATTCTCCCAACGGTTGAGAGCTAAAATGCACAATTTGGCTAAATCTCACGTTTCTAGCTCATCTGGAAGCGGGTAAACATTAAAGGTATATTTTTATTGAGTAAATTTCAACTGACAATAATTTAAATGGATATGATACAGGATGGTGATGTAAATATCCAATTCGGCATTTGCCTTTACTAGTGGGGAAACCATGAAAAAACCAATGTCAAATTGGCCGTCCATGGGATGCAGGTCCAAGACGTTTTTCGTTAAATTTGTCCTTCTAACTTATCAGCCTTACATTTTACAGCAAAGTTGTGAGGAAAAGAGTTGTAGAGGATTAAATTTCCTTTAAATATGTATATAGATATTTAATTTATCTTCAACGAAACATAAGTTACAACAATTTGAAATTGTCGGGTAAAGTTTGTGATTTCTGAAGAAAATAGTACATTTATTTCCCAATTAAAGAAATATAACGATATATCTATGTATATACTTATATACACATTTACATACTATATATACACGCACAATGTACATACATACACAATGTACATACATATTATATATATATATATATATATATATATATATATATATATATATATATATATATATATATATATATATATATATTAGGAATCTACATTTAAGAATCCCCGTCATCTTCCATCACTTTTTTATATCGGAATGAGTCTGCAAGGTATGTGTGGAGTGGCTCCATTTCTTCGCCATCGTCGTCTACGTCCATTACAGGTATCTTGTTCAAACAGTTCCCCTGGCAGTTTTGGCATAAAACGGAACGATGTTTCCATCATCTCTTCCTGCTGGGTAGTGGGTCTTGACAAATTCATCACGTATTCATTCATTCATTTCTAAAGCCAATGACCAATGTACAACCTGATCTCTCGTCACCAAGCAAGGGGGCAACAAAAGAACATCCCTTTCCGACATACCACCAGGTGCAGCTCTGGTTAGGAAGCCAATTGCCTTTAGAGTTGTGGGGTAACGGAAGTAAAATCATCTTGCTCCAGTGTTGACAAGATAGGCTACCTGTAATGAACGAAGACGACGAAGAGGAAGAAATTGAGCCCTCCACACATCCCCTGTAGACGCTGAATCCTATATAAAAAAATCCCTTTAGGCAGGCCTACAGGCTGAGGTAGATTTCAAAGTGCTTTTGGTTTAATTTATTATCGCTGCGCAGCACTCTTCTTTTCTAGCCTTGGCATGGCAAACCCGCAGTAATAAAAACTGAATTCGGTAAAGAGGAAGAGCCTACAATCATTTGTTTTGACAACAAGAATAGGATATAATATTCTGGGAGGCCGTGCGCAAGATCAGCAATGAATAAAATTAGCAAAGCCGCTAAACAAGACAAAATTATGATATTATAATAATTATTTTAAGTGTTAATATTTTCAAACATTAAAATCTCGCGTCATATGAGATCTATCAAGAAACTAGTTATTGATTTGTAGAGTACTCATCAAGAGCTTTTCAACGATACCCCACAACACGTGGTTTCAAAAGTTTCGAATTTTCATCCCCCCACCCCCACCCTCACTCGAACCCCCGAATCGTTGGTGTCACTGTGAACTCCATAGGGAGTACTCTAATTTATTCAAACAAATTTTTCCTCTATACTTCATAGGGGCCGAGATATACATTTTTAAAATTTTCAACCCCCTCCCCCGACCACCCCCTTGGGCCAATTTTGCTCATTAACGAACTTGTCCGAAATAACATATTAAAATTTGGTTCAAATATCTTTAAAATTACGGCCACTATCGTGTAAAGAAAATCACAAACTTTACCCAACAATTTCAAATTGTTGTAACTTTTGTTTTGTTGAAGAAATTAAATATCTATCTAATTAAATATCTAATGTTCTACAACTCTTTTCCTCTCAACTTTGCTGTAAAACGTAAGGTTGATGAGTTATAAAAACAAATTTAACGAAAAATGTGAGGTGAAAATTAGTTTTGGGAAAATTAGTGATATCCAGCAGCCCATATCTCGAAAACAGTTATAGATACGACAAAAGTGTATATGAACCAACATGTAGAGAATTATGTCAGTTTTAATTTTTTATATGAAAAATTTTCCCTACGACTCACCATTTTCAAATTATAAGAGATAAACAAAAAATGTGGACCTTTTCCATCCCTACCCCCATGAAGCGTAAGGGGCAGGGGCGGGGACTTTTAGTATGTTTACTTCCTAACTACCCCCAACACATTCCATGTCATCTACACCCCCTTCGTTGACTGGACTAAAATTAGAAAAACGAACATACAAAATTAAAAATCCAAAAAATAGAGAATCAAAATTTAAAAAATTCAAATTAAAAAATTCAAAGATCCAAAATTTAAAAATCTAAAAATCCCAAATTTAAGAAATCAAAAAATTAAAAAATCCAAAATTAAAAAAATCTAAAAATCCAAAATTTAAAAATCAATCATTTAAAACTAAACAACAAAAAAATTAAAATTTCAAAGATCTAAAATTAAAAAAAATCCAAAATAGAATAAAAAATTCCAAAATTAAAAATTCAAAGATCCAAAATTGAAAATGTCCAAAAATTCAGTATTTATAAAAAATCCAAAATTAACAAATCCAAATTTCCAAAATTAAAAATTAAAAAATCCAAAAATTAAAAAATCCAAAAATTAAAAATTAAAAAAAATAAAATCCAAAATTTAAAAATAAAAAAAACAACATAACTTTTACTTCAAAATTAAAAATTCAATAATCTAAATTAAAAAATCAATAATCTAAATTAAACAAAAATTCAAAGATCCAAAATTTAAAAAATCCAAAATAAAAGAATAAAAAATTCAAAAATTCATTAAAATGTTAATGAATTCAAAGATTCACAATTTAAAATATCCAAAATTTAAAAAATGAAAAATCCAAATTTACAAAATTTTAAAAAACTAAATTAAAAATTAAAAAATCCAAAACTTGAAATTTAATAAATAATAACATCTAAAATTTAAAAATGTAAAAATCCAAAATTCAAAACAAAAAATTTAAAGATCGAAATTTTAAAAAATCCAAAATTAAGAATTAAAAAATTATAAATCTAAAATTAAAAAAGTCCGAAAACCCAGTATTAAAAGTGCAATAATGCAAAATTGAAAAAATGTAATAATCAAAAATAAAAAAAAATAAAAATAATAACGAGTTTCACTTCTGTCGCGTGGCGTTCCACGCACAATTTTTTTTATTAATCCTTTATTGATATAGTATTAGATTTATAATCCCAGACTATACAATATATAAACTAAACCATGACACATAAATGTGAACTTATTCCTCTAACAAATGAGAGGAATATAATCACATCACAAGAAGTTTATGCTTGTAGAGCCATTTTTGGAGTCCGTGAAGCCTTCAATTATTAAAGTCATACATTGTTTACGATCATTTAAAATGATTATGAAAAAAAAAAAATTCCATGGCGGGAATCGAACCAGAGTCGTCTTGAACTACAGTCTAGCGTGTTACCACGGAGCTATGAACATATAATGTACACTGTTGTGAATTTTGCTTATACAAGTATGGCGCCTTTGTCTTCTCACTTCGCATTTTAATTTTGTTGTTTTATGTGAACGAATCGTGTTCTCGTAATGTATTTTATACCAATCCGTTCGGAATAACGGTATCTACGCAGGTATGAACCCATGCTCTATGGATGGAGTTGCATTGCTTAGGAAAAGAAAGATAATTATACATTACGATGGCGGTGTTACAGGTCGCCAATATTACCGACTTGTTGTTTGAATGCATTCATAATTCAGTTTCCACCAACAGATGGCAACACCGTACAAGATTAAATTTTTGCTCGAATATCCTAATTTTTTATAAATTTCCTGCATCCAAAAAAGTTGTTATATTTATAAGAACGTTCTAAAAATTATCTTATAAACTTGGAGTAAATGTGTTTACGCTACATTACGAAATGAATATGCCAAGTTCCAATTCATATGTCAATAGCTAAACCGAAGTCCTCGTTACGTCACTTAAGTGAGCTTGGACAGTTCGTGGTAGGTATTGGGAGTATCAAAAATTCCAGATACCATATCTGGTACCGTTTGTGTACCGAAATTTTTAAAAGTTGATCGGCCGCGATCAACTAATTATACTCATTTCACATACAAACGTGAGGTGGCCCTGGCATTGGGCTGATTACTCATCGGGGAGGCCATCCATGTTCTTGTCTGGTCAAAAAAGTTTGTATGGGGTCCATAGATAATCCCTCTCTCTATAGGTCGCGGTCCTGTAAGGCCCGGGCGGCGTGGATCACTTAAATGTCCCTAAATGAAGTGGCAAAGTGGGAGAGGAAAATAATTTCAGTTGTTGTTCGCTTGTACTTAGGATGATGATGATGATAATAATAATAATAATAATAATAATAATAATAATAATAATAATAATAACTTTTTGGTAATTTCGTACGTAGCGTGATTTAGGCTCTTGTGGTTGGAAACAAATGACATAATATGCAAGCTGCATTACCGACGTTCAGCAGCGGCCGGCGGAGAAGTTGGGAGCTGACGAGATGATCCCTGGCATGACGATGGAGCTCTTATCTGCAGCCAATAGCAGCGCTCCCCTACACTTGCAGTTATAGCACAACACCGTCTTCCCCCTGCATGCCACCTATCACGGATCATCTCGTCAGCTCCTAACAGAAAGGAATGCGCTACGGGGCAGCGGCAAGGTGGAGAAGGCCTGAGGGTTAGCGGGGACAGCGGCCTCTCCGATGGAAGGGGGAGCAGGTTGGGACGCGTATTACCATTGCTGAAAATATTAAATCGTGATCTATACGTATAGAAATGTATTTATTATATTCCTTTTCAAGTTATGGAATTGGTAAACATGGCACTAATGTGGAAAAATCCTTCGCTACGGACTTGGAAACTTTGAATGAACGGGGGAGAAATGCAGGTCTTAAGTAATGTTTTGAGCTATACTGTTATAATTATATTGTGTTGGCTTACGATTGTGCATTGTCAAAAACCATCTCGTTTATGGACCAAACTTTCATTACCAGCCAGTATTTTAAATTTCGAAAATCTCAGGTGTTTTAAACTTAAACTGAAAGAGTATTTGTATGAGAAGACATTTTATTGTTTTAAGGATTATTATTATTATTATTATTATTATTATTATTATTATTATTATTATTATTATTATTATTATTATTAAGTGACATTATGGTACTTTATGGGATTGTGTGGGGTATGGGAAAATGTCTGTCCGTGTGACTGTACGCGCGATAACTCAAATAGCCTACGCTTTATTGGATATTCATGAAACTTGGTATACACATTTATAACGACCAAGGAAGAAGCCTATTGATATTGGACCAAATATGTTGACCGGTACCGGAGTAATGCCCAATTTAGTGCCTATTTTTATGGTAATATATTTGAAAAGCGCGATAACTCAAATACGCTTTATCGGATTTTCATGAAACTTGGCTAACATTTATGACGTCCATGGGTACAAGCCTATTGAATTTGGATCAAATCAGTTGACCGCTAAGTTACCGAAATAATGAGTGTATCAATATTAATTTTTGTAATGGATATAAAACTCTACAATATTATTTATGCATGGCCCACAATATAATATTAAACATAACATAACAAATTGCCAATCGTGATTTGATATTGTTAGCCCGCCTTGATGGATTCATTTCTACATAATTATGTCAGTGTAAATAATAGTGAAAAAAAGAGTTAAAACACAACTAGCCTTTGAATATTGATATTATATTGTGTATTCTATAGATACCGATATCTACATTAGGCTATATTTTAATGTGAGTATTTTTCTTATTCGTTCCTGTTGACCCATTACCTAATGTAATTCCTGACAGATAGATTTCAGATATATACAGTGCTTTTTTGTGACGGTACACAACGGTACCCAGTACCGGCACTTTTTTTTTATATACAAAAAATAAAATCCGTATATTGCTTCCAATATTCCTATCACAATTCCTATGGCATAAAATAAAATGAAGCTTATTGCGTGGTTTTGCTAACATACGAACACAACATGATAGTTTCAGTAAATTTCCATGGTTACTGGACTGCAAAAGGGTTGGGGGTTGATTTTTCCAGCCCCCAACAAACAGCTCTTATGGTCAAGATCATTCTATCGGTATAAGAATTGCACCAAGCGCAG
The DNA here is from genome assembly GCA_964059195.1 of Ectobius pallidus. NCBI lineage: Eukaryota > Metazoa > Arthropoda > Insecta > Blattodea > Ectobiidae > Ectobius > Ectobius pallidus. The sequence goes on from CAXKWD010000007.1 coordinate 171,251,318, forward strand.
TTAATGCTAACGTAGTAACAAACATGTAATAAGTAGCTAACCACCAAAGTTAATCAGAGGTTAGTGTGTGTTTAAATTTAACTGCATTCGTTGCTTACATGTAATTTGAAAAGCATAAACCCTTGGTTCGTGCTGCAGAGTTGAGCGAGTTCATAGTTGCTTATAAATTGTAGCATCAAAGCGTGCACCTGGTTCACAAGTAGAGAAGTGAAATGAGTAAGTTAAGAAATTATTTTGTATTGGTACGCAATAAAGGAAAGCATGAGGATATTTTTGAAATATCTCATAAACCTGCAAACATTGAATAAAATGAATCTGAAGAGATCGTCGCAGTACCGGTAATTTTACTGCAACTCAGGGGAGAAACAATTTGTTAGACATTAACTCAGAAAAACGACTTCTGGGAGAAATATGGGTGCTCCCATGAGCTTCAGTTTAAAAGTTTCGGTGAGTACCGCCACCTTTTTTGTTAGAAAAAAAGCACTGTATATACATACATACATACTACATACATACATACATACATACATACAGAGTGTTTCAGAAAAATGAACACTTTGAACTGTTATAGAAAATTTATTTCCCGTTCTACAAGGTTAAATTTCTTGGAGAAAGTAATGTTAAATTTCTTCAACAGATTGCAGCAGAATACACCATTTCAACCTCAATTTCGGAAAAAGTAATTTCAATTTCGGAAAAAGTAATTTCAAATTCGGGAAAAGTAATTTCAATTTCGGAAAAAGTAATCTCAATTTCGGAAAAAGTAACTTCAATTTCGGAAATACGAGGGCTATTTTTTAAACCTCCGATGGGGCATAAAATGAGAACCACAGTGAAAATCAAAACTGTTTTATTTGGAACATTTAGGTACACCTTCTAGCTACTTCTCTACATAATCTCGCTCCGATTGAGTCATTTGTCCTAGCGTGGTACCAACTTTACTATACCCTCTTCATAGCCCTCGTATTTCCGAAATTGAGGTTGAAATGGTGTAGATTCAACAATCGTCCAACAAACGTGCCATAATCATCCAACAATGAAAAGTACCAAACGATGCTTGCTCATTCCATATTCCCTGCCATTCGTGCATTATACGGTTTTATTACCAACAAGATGGCGCTCCGCCGCACTGTCAAAGAACGTACGAGTATACCTGAACCGAAATTTGCCAAGGCAGTGGATAGGACGCAATCAAGTTTCCTGTATGCTCTCCTGACCTAACGCCGCTGGATTTCTTCTTAAGGGGCCCAGTAAAAGATGTGTAGAAACGTAAGCAACGTAACTTAGACATACTTTGGAATGAGATTCAAGCAGAGTGCGCAGAAATCTCATTGGGCAATTGGGTGCGATGTACGGAATCAGTGGTGACTCTTACTCAGAAATGTATTGATGCTGGAGGCCACCATTTTGAACAATCACATTTTCATAAGAAAGTAATGTATTTTTCAAATTGGACTTTAAGCTTTCCATTTCCAGAAATTTAACCTCGTAGAACTTCAAACTGTGTTTACATTTTTCTTTTTAATATATAGGTATTAAAAATTTGAAACGAAGACGAACGACTTGTCACACTCAAACTATTCCCTCAGAAAACGCTTGTTGTAGCTTTTTTATGGCTCTAGACTAGATGTGTCGAATTTTGCAACCCAACACCAAGCCTGGTAGGAGTTGAAATAAGAAGAAACAGAAATTCCAGTAACATAAAATTGTATTGTCTTTGCGGAATATTTTATTTCTCACTCTCATGTTACCATACAACCGTTTCGGGGATGAAATTAAAAATAAATTCAATATCACTTTCATACTTCCTTCCCCAGAAACCTGCGATATAATAATATGCATATTACCATACCTCGTATGGTATTCTCGCAGCACATTGTGCATTATTTTCATGGATTTCATTCTTCCTTATTTACACCAATGAATTCTATCGATAGCTTCTCTAATTTGTCAAAGTCCCGTTTCATTTACTCCCAAAGCTACCTGTGACCACTGCCAACAATACACTGTTGTCATGTGAAGTGTACATGGAATGTGATTTGGATTTGATGTTACTGGAGCAGAACGGAAGTGACGTACGGAGAATGGGAAGTAAAAAATGTAAGTATACCACGTATATAAGGAGAAAATGACAATGTTTTATTTATTTCTTAATCTTTGTTATTTGCTTCTAATATTCAAAGGGAATTTCGGACTCATATGTTTTTTTTGTTGGTATTGCCATCTCGATTAAGGTCTCAGTTGTTTGCCCATTATCAATTAAAGCATATCCCCGGAAAACTCCGAAAACCACGGAAACCCGGAGAAAATGACTTTGTTTAATTTTTTTTAATCTTAGTTCTTTGCTCCTAGTATTCAAACGGCATTGGTGACTCATATGGTTTTTTGTTGGCATTGTCATCTAAATTAAGGTTTCAGTTGTTTGCCCGTTATCAATTACAACATATCCCCGTAAAACCACGGAAATCCACGGAATTTCTAGAACTCGGAACTTGTGATATTCAGTCACTGAAACCGTTATTGCGAAGTAATTCTGCTTCAGATGTGTCCTTAGCAAGTTCAAAAGGGTGAGTATGTGGACTACGAGATATCTGCCATAATTGTGATGGTCACATCCAAAGAAAATGGGAATATCCCCGGAAACATGTCAAGTGTAAGTCAAAGTTGTTTTCTTTAGTTGCTCGCTGAAATCTCAAAATCAAAGACACTTTGTCGATATTACCAATCCAAAATTGTGCTGTTTTACCCAATGTCCCTTCTATAACTTCAGTCAAAAAAGTTTGATAGTGACTGTGGAAGGTTTGGCAAGATAAATTATCATTCACAGATGTCAAATTAGAATATGAAGGGTGTGCTGCCAGGTTTTCAATCGCTTTCATCCCTTCAGCAACAGGATTTTTTCCAGTATTCTTTGTCATGCTGCAATTGGTAAGGGGAAAACAACTGAAACCTTGAACTAGGCCTATATGGCAATAGCAACAAAAAGTAGTGATTCAGAAACTCCCTGGGAATATTAGTATCAAAGAACAAAATTTTTTAGAAAATTAAAACATACTCATTTTCTCCGGATTTTCGTGGTTTTCGGAGATTTCCGGAGATATGCTGTAATTGATAAGGGGAAAACAACTGATCCCTTAATCTAGATGACAGTACCAACACAAAAGCATATGAGTCACAAATTCCCCTTGAATATTAGGAGCAAAGAACTAAGATAAAAAAAAAAAAACAGTAATTTTCTCCGGATTTCCGTGGTTTTAAGGGTTTACGTGGATTTACTATAACTGATAACGGGCAAACAACTGAAACCTTAATCTAGATGGCAATACCAACACAAAAGCAAATGATTCACCAATTCCCTTTGAATACCAGGAGCAAAGAACAAAGATTTTGAAAAATTTAAACGAAGTCAATTTTTCGGATTTCAGGTGTTTTTGGAGTTTTCCGGGGATATGCTGTAATTGATAGGTGACAAACAACTGAAATGTTAATCTAGATGGTAGTGCCAAGAAAAAAACATATGAGTCAGAAATTCCCTTTGAATATTAGGAGCAAAGAACAAAGATTCAAAATATAAAACATAGTCATTTTCTCCGTATATACGTGGTTTTCCGGGGATATGTTGTAATTTGTAAGGGGCAAACAACTGAAACCTTAAACTAGATGGCAATACGAACAAAAATGTGTGAGTCTGAAATTCCCTGGGAATATTAGAGGCAAAGAACAATAAAAAAAAAACAATCGATGGACGCACAGAATAACGACATGGGACCCAAGGACGGGAAGGCGAAAAGTAGGACGACAGAAGACGCGATGGGCGGACGAACTCAGGACAACTTTCGGCAACTACTGGACCACTACAGCTAAGGACAGAGGAAAATGGCAACTACAAATCGAGACGACAATTCAGAGCAACAACACAGGACGACGACAGCACAACTAGCAGGACATAAGGAACCAGTGCGCCACGGAAAAATGTGGGACTAAAATCGCAGTACAGAGTAAAATAATTGGACCTTAAGTGATAGACTAAATACAGAAACATGCGATAGTATACCAACAGGAGGATCCCTCCCGGAATGGCTAAAACCAAGCCACCTCTCTCAGGAGAGAGGCCCGTGCCCCACGGGGACCCTATGGGCTAACACTAACATTAACATTAACATTTTCTCCGGATTTCCGTGGTTTTCCGGGTAAATGCTGTAATTGATAAGGGGCAAACAACTAAAATCTTAAACTAGACGACAATGCCAACAAAAAAATATGTGTGTCAGAAAATCCCACGGGGGGGGGGGTTTGCTATTGGTAGCCCATGGTCTATAGCATGAGACTTCTGGTCTTCATCAGAATTTAAGTCATTTTGAGAAATAAAACTCTGTTCTTATATAACAGCTTAGGCTTTCACGGCCAGCGTTTTGAAGTTGTTTCGTAAGCATAACTTCATAGGTTATAGTCATCTTTGATAGTTTGGGGGTCGTCTTGTAGGACAGATATATGCTAAAACTATTAAACTTTGACGAAAATATACCTCGATTTATCTGAAGAAATATGCGGTAGCAATTTTACAAAACGTTTACATTATAACTCGAGATGTGTTCAAGATGTACTAAAAAAAATGTAGGCTACTAAAATTAATTTGTAGCTTGTGAAGTTTATTTTTACTTTTGTTTTAAAAAGTTGTAAATTATCAGTACCTTCAGAAATTTTTCAAAATCAATCTTATTTGGAAAGGAAGTTCCTGGTATATTTTCTAGATGTTTGTATTATTAATCATTTCAAGTAAGATTTTATAAAATTGCAAATAATTTTAATCGCTAGCATGTAAACGGTATATTAAAAAAATCCTACATGTTTCAAAACGATATTTAAACATTTTTTGCACGACGTAACTAATTACTGGTAATTATGAATATTGTTGCTGTGGATCGTAACTTGCTATGAAAACAAAAGAAATCTCCGTGCGGTAAAAATTACAAAAAGCACAAGTGCCGTAAGTAAAATCATCATAATACAAGCCTTTATGGAAGACCGGAACCAAGGCCCCCTAGTATGTGGCGACTTTAACAGGACAAATATTCAGCCCCCATAACAACAAACACATGCTAATCACTTTCTGAAATAAACATCTATCTTCAATAATGTATATACATAATATTTTCAGCTAATATCTCAATTAATATAATTAAGTTGATATCAATTATCATCGTGTAAAAAATAGCATGCAATACTCGTGCCGTAAGCACATAACAGATCTCGGAAATTGAAAAAAAAAAACTCTTTCCTCGATCCATATGCACCGCTTACGGCACTTGTATCGCAATATACTATATTAAATGTTTAAGTAAAATATTATGTGTTGGGAATGGACAACTCACTGGAAGGATTTACTCAAAGTGACTTTTCTCCTCAGACTAGTAATAAAGGTAGGTCTACCATAAGTCATTGTAATTTTAAGGTAAAAACTTAATTTTTGGCAGCTTCGTCTTTTTTGTTGATTAGAAATCTATTCATTCTAACATTTTCACTGCTGAGGGAGTGACCACGAGAAAAAAAATCGCTTAAATGTGTTCACACGCAATTATAAAATGCAGGTATATAGTAATGGTATATGTTAAAAAACGTATATCATTATCCCTGTGTTACCAACATCTCTCGTAAAACACAACTGTTTCATTAAAATTTACTTCATTCATTTAAACATCATATCCCGGTGACACAGTGACGACTACAGCAAATGAATGGTTTAGTGAAACAAATCAGGGCCATGGGATTAGCATAAGAATTTGGGAATGCACTAGTTTGGCCGTGAGGATTTAAGTCATTTTGAGAAATAAAACTATCTTCTTATACAGGGTGTTAATGAATAACACCGAAATATTTTACCTGTGTATAGAGGGGTCATAGACAAGCAACTTTTATTAGGAGATTTTTGCTCTGTGGATTCAATTTTTCCTGTTACAGCATAAAATCTCCCAGAGCATGGCCGCCACTGACTTCTGACATTTGAAATAAATGCAAAACAAAGGAACCTTGTTATTAACGCTGGAGTTATGAATAAATAAACTAATGCAGTGGCAGCCAGTCATGTGATTAGTCTGTAAATTTTGCAGATTATGAGAACTCTAAATTTTGATATAGCTGTGGATGAATGATTAAGAATCAGGTTTTAATGGATCATTAAAAAGGCATGAAGTCGATTTAATTAAAATGTTAACCCTATTTCGCATAATTATTGACTAATGAGCACCAAATTGTAATGACTTTACTGTGCTGTAGCATACACATTTTACGTCATAGAGCAAGAATCTCCTAATGAAAGTTGCTTGTCTTCGTCCCCTCTATCTACAGGTAAAATATTTCGGTGTTATTCATTAACACCCTGTATAACAGCTTAGGCTTTCACGGTCGGCGTTGTAATCATAGGAGAAGTCTTCCGGGCTTTTAGGCCGTGGTCCAGTAGGGTTTACTAGGGCAGACCTAACCATGAACAAAACCCATGTCAAATTGGCTCACGCACATTTTCAAAAGATTGAGAAAGCTTTGTTTCGGTAAGGGTAGCCAACAGTGTGATGGTTGGCAACATTTTGGCGATCAACCAGAAAACTGAAACAAAAACGAAACTTCTACTCACAGCGAGCGTATTTTGACCACGGTAATAGTTTGGCCATGTTTCCGAAACCCTCGATTATTGTGCGTTGTGATCAAGAAAGGTGAAAGCGGTCAAAAACTGTGCTATTACAACAGTTAGTAGATCAATACATTGCCAAAAATGAAGAAAGAATGAGTTGAAGTTTTTAATAGCTCAAGTCGGAATCGGAATCGAATTGAGAATATCTGCAACGTACTTTTGATACGTGGCTCCTTCCTCTTTTATGCCCACTACTATGTAGTAGGCAATGGGTACCTAGGCAAAGCCCATTTGCCCCATAATTTTGAGTATGATTTGGAGGTGGTGTCATAGCTGTAAAGTAGGGGTGGTTAGCATGTTCCATTCTATTGTTGTTGCCGAGAAGATAGTCTATTGTAATTTTGTATATCCAATTTCTTGCTCTAAAATTTTGTTTTACGCGGTCAGAGGGTCCTTTTATTTAAAAATTTTGAAGTTTGGGGGGGGGGGTGTTATTATGCGGGTTGCGGCCCGTCTTTTGTAAGGGAACTATTCCAACATTCGTTGCGAGGCCTTGGAAAACCGCAAAAAACCTTGGCAGAATAGCTTGACTTTAGTGATTTAGCAACAGGACCAGATTTTATTTAGTGTAGGCTTAATGCATGGTGACTTCTAGTCTGGAGATCCATTTCCTGAAATCACACAAAATGCATATTAATTTCTACTCGGGGAACCAAATTAAAAATTTTCCCCTGCTATTTGGCTCGTGTTCAGAGTATTGCCAGTCCGAATTACCAGTTATCCGCCTTATATAAGGTCTTGTGTATTCTGTTAGAGTCCTAGTGCTTCAATCATCTCCTGAGTAGCTCAAGTCTTAATTTCTCACACAATATACAAACCCAAGCCGGACTGCACAGAAAACAGTTAATACAATGATTAGGCCCAGAGGTTATTTCTTGCACCCTTTTTTGTAAATATTTTACATGAAAATTTCCTTTTCTTTCTAAATTGTTTTCCATCATTTTATACGTTTTACGGTTATTTAGGCCTAACGACGAAGATCTACTGAAATTTAGGCTTGTTACCGTCGCCAAGTGTGACGGAATTTTGTCCCGCAGAAGTTCTTTTATATGCCAGTAAATCTACAGACATGGGCCTGTCACATTTGTGCACATGTAAATGGCATCGACCTGGGAAGGGATCGAACCCAGGACCATGAGAGATTATTAGTTTATCCATAAAATCCCGACTGTCTTACTTATGTAGTTTAAAATCAATCAACATTCTCTCAGCTGTGAGATCACGGCATACTAAATCATCGATGAATCGGTAGTTATCAGATTCTAACCAATGCTGCCAATAGTGAGTATGAGAAATAGTTAACCTAATTCAGATAAGCTAACATCAGAACAGAATAAAAGCACACGAAGTGGCTTGCACCGAATTGAAATTGTGTTTTTAATCATTACACATTTGTCTTTTAGGTAGATTTCGAAGAAAAATCTACCTATTGCAATGGATACCACTTCATGATTTTCGAAAAATTCTTTCATATCTTTACGTTTCATGCTCCCCTAAGTACGAAACCACCGCCCGTTCAAAAAAAAAATTGTGATCTTTATATACAGTGTGATCCGTTTGAGATGTCAGAAAAGTAAAACGTTATATTTAAGAGGTTAATGTATATAGCTCTGTGAAATTTGCTGTAATGTAAGTGGAAAGGATGGGAGTTAACAATCAGTGATGTTTCAGACTTCGGCCATATGGCTTGGCGGCGCTATCGTGCATAGAGGACAAAATGGTGGTCACGCCACAACAGCGTGCTCAGTGTTTAGTACGGTATTTATGCGAAGTTTTCTAGTGTAATACAAACACAGCGGGCTTTCCAATGTCAGTACAACTGCCCCTTCGCATCGAGACATTGTTAACTGGTATCACATGTTCTTGGAAGATGGTCTCAAAATGCCTCGTACAGGCGGAAGGTTACGTGATAGGACTTGACTCCTCCAGATTTTTTTGTGTGGGGGTACATCAAGTCAACTGTGTACACACAAAGACCACAGAATGTAGCTGACCTACGACAGATGATTACAGCGGCCTTTCAGCAAATCACTCCAGAAATGCTCCGCGCCACGTGGCGGAACCTGTCCGCGAGGTGTGATCTGTGCCGCATTCCCAATGGCGTTCATGTTGAGTGCTAATGTGCTGGAATACAAAACTTACAGGTTTCCTACACCTGTTTGTATCATTAACAATTAATACATTTAAATAGTTTCTTGTACACAATGCTTTACTTTTCTGACATCTCTAACGGATCACCCTGTATATATATTTATATGTATAATTATATATACAGTATATATATATATATATCTTTACACGATAGCGGCCGTAATTTTGAAGATATTTGAACCAAATTTTAATATGTTGTTTCTACGCCCAATAGTTCGGACAAGTTCGTTAATGAGCAAAATTAGCCCAAGGGGGTGGTCGAGGGAGGGGGTTGAAATTTTTAAAAATGTATATCTCGGCCCCTATGAAGTATAGAGGGAAACTTTGTTTGAATAAATTAGAGTACTCCCTATGGAGTTCACAGTGACACCAACGATTCGGGGGTTCGAGTGAGGGTGGGGGTGGGGGATGAAAATTCCAAACTTTTGAAACTACGTCTTGTGGGGTATCGTTGAAAAGCTCTTGATGAGTACTATACAAATCAATAACTAGTTTCTTGATAGCTCTCATATGACGCGAGATTTTAATGTTTGAAAATAATAACACTTAAAAGAATTATTATAATATCATAATTTTGTCTTGTTTAGCGGCTTTGCTAATTTTATTCATTGCTGATCTTGCGCACGGCCTCCCAGAATATTATATCCTATTCGTGTTGTCAAAACAAATGATTGTAGGCTCTTCCTCTTTACTGCAGGTTTGCCATGCCAAGGCTAAAAAAGATGAGTGCTGCGCAGCGATAATAAATTAAACCAAAAGCACTTTGAAATCTACCTCAGCCTGTAGGCCTGCCTAAAGGGATTTTTTTTCAGCTGTGTTTATACTTCTTTTAGCTTCGAGGCCATATTAGGAGTAAGCCATGGAACTATTGCTAAGCTAACATCAGAACAGAATAAAAGCACACGAATTGGCTTGCACCGAATTGAAATTGTGTTTTTAATCATTACACATTTGTCTTTTTTGTTTTAGCTGCGAGTCAAATCAGGAGTTCGGGATGTGTGTCTATAGAGTAGGGTAGGCCATGGAACTATTGCTTGTCAATTGTTTCTATTGTCAGTGTAATTAATGGAGTAAATTTCAACTTAAATTTAAATGGATATGATACAGGATGAAATGGTGAGGATGATTCAAGTTATGCAAATATATAATTTGGCATTTGCCTTTACGACTGGGAAAACCATTAAAAAATCCATGTCAAATTGGCCAAGTTATCCTGTGTAAGGACCGCCGGCATGGTCTTGTGGTTAGCTTCGCTGACTACAGGTCTGTCGGCCCGGGTTCGATCCCCGGTACCCCCTCGGATTTTTCTGAGGTAGGAAGGTCTGGAATGGGGTGCACTCAGCCTCGTGATTCAAATTGAGGAGCTACTTTAAAAAGGAGTAGCGGCTCCGGTCATGAAAACCACCATTAATGACCGTGGGTGTCAGCTTGCTGACCACATGCCCCCAATCCTGCCATCTGCCTATGGGAGATGACGTAGCGGTCTAATCCCTTCAGGGATGTAGCTCCACGGAGTTTAGTTTTAGTTTAGAGTTATGCTATGTAAAATAATGTGTTTTTATTCCGTTCACAGGTAGCATGGGACCTATTAATCACTGCATATTGATACCTTACGTTTCCAGTAAAATGCTGTCGTTTCATGAGATACAATCGCAAACCTAAACAAGAGCGTGATTGGTGGATATCTGAGACATTGTTAAACTTTATTGGTTAATATCAAATGTGTGTCATTTAATGGAATAGTCAAAAGTCCGGACCTCCGGCTTAGGAAACAGATAATGTAGGCTCGGCATGCTGACCATATGCCCCCCACCAGTTTGGTGGACTATGTCTATATTTAGGAAGAACACCCGGAACCGGCGCGAGCATGCGTAGTGTGACACAGTTTGAGTTCAGGGTTTGATCCACTTCACTTTCACTCACCTTGATGGGACCCGTGAAGAACCCTGGACCTCAGATAATGGTAACGAGGTCACTCCGACGCAGTGGCTGACCTTTACAATGCTACTCGTGTTTCGCAAGCTCCCTGCCACACCTTGGCATTGTTGTATCAATATTAATGTCACCGGTCATTATGACATTTCTTATAAGTAAACTTGAGGTGCCTAAAATAAGCTCGACATATTATTTAGAAAACAGGCTACAAATCAGAAAATATGTTGTGTTGTAAAATCGTTAACTATATTTAAGTTGCCAATTTTCTTAAATACCTCACTTATAAATGCAGAATAATATTTAGTAAGGGATACATGCCAAAACTCGCTTCGCTCATTGGGGGCTCCGCCCCAAACCCCCGCTGGAGATCCCGGGAAAGGTTTTCGGAATTTCCCTGTGGTTTACAGCCTAAAAGCTATACGTGTACCAAATTTCAAGTTTCTAGCTCATCTGGAAGTGGCCAAATATTAAAGTCAGTGATTGAGCATTCTTTCGGGGGGTTTTAGGGCTAAAAATTATATATATATATATATATATATATATATATATATATATATATGTAGGCCTATATATATACTTTTGGAATTTTCCTATGGTTTACTGCCTAAAAGCTATATGTGTACCAAATTTCAAATTTCTAGCTCATCTGAAAGTGGGCAAACATTAATGTCAATGAGTGAGCCCTTTAATGGGTTTTTAGGGCTAAAAATTAAAAAAAGAATTAACTTTTTAGAATTTTCATGTTGTTTACAGCCTAAAAGCTATACGTGCACCAAATTTCAAGTTTCTAGCTCATCTGGAAGTGGCCAAACATTAAAGTCAGTGATTGAGCATTCTTTCGGGGGTTTTTAGGGCTAAAAATTATATATATATATATATAATTTTTGGAATTTTTCCTATGGTTTACTGCCTAAAAGCTATATGTGTACCAAATTTCAAGTTTCTAGCTCATATGGAAGTGGCCAAACATTAAAGTCAGTGATTGAGCATTCTTTCGGGGGTTTTTAGGGCTAAAAATTATATATATACTAGCTGAAAAGGCCCGGCGTCGCCCGGGCTTTGTATTTTGTAATTTGAAATTAACTTATGGAGGACTTTCGATTTTGAAACTCTAGGTGCTTATATAATATGTATGTAAAACTTGAAATGAAGAAAAAAGATTTATCACACTCAAACTATTCCATCAGAAAACGCTAGATATAGCTTTTTATGGCTCATAGAGGATGTCGAAAGCTGCATTCCGTTGCTTCAACACATCATGCTTGGGAGGATTTGAAATAAGAAGAAACATAAATTAAATAAGATTGTATTGACTTGACGGAAAATTTTATTTCTCATTCTCATGTTACCATACAACCGTTTCGGTTCTGAAATAAGAGAAATGCAGTATCACTTTCATACTTTTCTCCCCTAAAACCCGGGACATAAAATACTGCGAGCATAGGACTCAAAATGTTCCATCCCATGCTTAGGGCCTATGAAAAACATCCTTATTTCTCAACTAATACAAAGCATACAGCTATGGATAACGTATAAGCGGAAAGGATTGTTTACCTACTTCTGTACTCACACACTTAAGTTATCCCTGCAATACGACCTCTTATTCTACATCAAAATGTGAAGTGAGAAAATATTTCTTGTGTCGAGGGTAGAGAAAGTTATGTGACTGCATTACAATGTGCTTTATTCTCGTGAATTTTATTCTTCAAGAATTATTTTTACAAAACGTTAGCATCAGAATTAGTTAAAGTCCAATGTTATGTAATGTCCAGAGCCCTATATGAACTGTGTAAACAATACACTGTTGTCTTGACAACTGAATGTGATTTCATTTTGTTTGCATAATATTCTCAGAAATTATATAATTTTCAAGGGAAGGAGTATTTTGTTTGAATTTTAATGTTGACCGCTATACTTCCCGGGCTTAACTGGGTATGTGTGCAAAATTTTGTACAAATTGGTGAAGAAATGTGGATTTCTATAAGGAACAAACATACATACATACATACATACATACATATCCACAAACACACATTCGACTTTATATATTAGATATATATACTTTTTGGAATTTTCCTTTGGTTTACTGCCTAAAAGCTATATGTGTACCAAATTTCAAGTTTCTAGCTCATCTGGAAGTGGCCAAACATTAAAGTCAATGTGTGAGCCCTTTAATGGGTTTTTTGGGCTAAAAATTAAAAAAGAATTAACTTTTTAGAATTTTCATTTTGTTTACAGCCTAAAAGCTATACGTGTACCAAATTTCAAGTTTGTAGCTCGTTTGGAAGTGGGCAAACATTAATGTCAATGAGTGAGCACTTTTTTGGAATTTTTTAGGGCTAAAAATAAAATAAAAATTGCTTTTTGGAATTTTCCTGTGGTTTACAGCCTAAGAGCTGTATTTGTACCAAATTTCAAGTTTCTAGCTCATCTGGAAGTGGGCAAACATTATTATCAGTGAGTGAGTCAGCCATGTGGCTTTATATTGTTTGGATATACTGAATATTAATTTTCCATAATTTTTGGACTAGAGACTTTATTTTTGGCATATGCAGTGTTCTTCACGTTTCAGTCCTACTGTCTGAAATAGTTTTTTGAGTTATTGTTTTTTAAAACAAATTCTTCCTTTTTTACTTCCTCTCCACGTACCATAAGTAGGCCTACTATAGGTAGAGGAAGTATTGTTTTCGACTTCCCAAATTCCCAGTTTAGTTTTTAACATAAATACATGTTTTCGGGTTCCGATAAAGAACAGGTGCTCTTGTAGTCGCGTGGATTTCCACATTGTTGCCGCTGTCATTCACTCCTTGTCATGTGAAGTAAACATGCTGTGGTACGTATTTGGCAACATTGTACTGAACTACAGATAAGTGTGAATACCTGATTGACAGGTCGAAGAAGATTAGGGTGGCAGCAGGTAGAGGCAGTTTTTTGGGAAAAAAAAGCCTGTAAGAAATGGCACCCACAATACCATAATTTCATAATTGAATACGGTCTACAACCTTTTTCAGCTGACGCCCCCCTTCGAATATCATGAAATCCTCACGCCCCCTTTGATAGTGATGGGGAGAAGAAGGCCTAAAAACGTGATTTCAGTACTTTTGTACTTTAAAAGTTCCCTATAATACTGGTAAATAAATATTCACCTCTTTTTTATTCTTATTTATCCTGTGATGCTTTAGCTGTCACACACACACACACACATATAAAACACGAAAATGCACATCTAATCATTGTGAATCTTATTTGAGTCTCAGTACAGTTCATAAAAAAGTTAAATCTCCAATGTAGAGTTAAAAACTGAATATTAGTGAGTTGATTGGCCCTGTTTTGCTTTCACCAGCTCGGAGATATTAGGTTTTATGTTTGATAGAGCACAACGCAGATCACTCCAATTTATTATAAACGTGTTATTATTATAATCTATAAGATTATAAAAATCGAAATTCACACTATTCTGGTATTAAGTGCCAGTATGGTACTTTATGAGATTGTGTGGGGGACGGGAAAATGTCTGTCCGTCTGTACGTGCGATAACTTAAATACGCTTTATCTGATTTTAATAAAACTCGGTATGCGCATTTATATAATGTCCATAGGAAGACGTCTATTGATATTTGACCAAATCGGTTGACCAGTATTGGAATAATGCCCAGATTAGTGCCTATTTTATGGTGATATATTAGAAAGAATTTATCAAATGCCAATCAGTTATCACGACAGCATATTATTTTACTGTGATCATACGCTTATCAAACTAGACCTTTAAACTGAGCGAGGTGCCCGAGATAGTAACGTCTTGGACTCGCATTTCGACTTTTTTTTTTGTGATTGTGCGATTGTTATATCACAAATCTGTAGACTGTAGTTCTGCTGATGCTGGATGATTTTAATCTGATTTTTTTAAAACTAGGCCTTTGTTCTTCCGCAAGCCCTGCTTAATTAGCCTAATTGATCTACAGCTTAACTTGGAAATCAATTTAAATAAATGATGCAAAAATACGTTGCACAATCTTTCTCGCATATACGTGTTAAAGGCTAGCACAGAAAAAATTAAATTAAAGAGACAATTAAATTTTATTTATTACATTTTCATAAAACTAAGAAGTATCTAGAACGGAAACCATCAGAGTCGATCTTCATGTTTAATGCTTTTACCGTGAAATAATAATAATAATAATAATAATAATAATGAATGAAAGTAAAACTGCATATTATTAGTACAACTAGTATTACTACGGGGAAATTAAAATATAAGTCGCACCTTGGGATAAATCGGCCCCACCCAACCCACCCACCAATACAAGGACAGTTGGTCACTCTGCTTCGCTCAGAAACAAAATACATCACACAGTAAATGCAAATGTGAATATCGAATGGACGGAACTTAAGGGGCGACTTATATTTGAATTTCCCTATAGGCTACTAAAACTAAAACGAAACTCCGTGGCACTACATTCCTTTAGGGATTTGGTCTACCAACCGACCGGTGTGTCATCTACCACAGGCAGATGGCAGGGTTGGGGCATG
Organism: Ectobius pallidus; assembly: GCA_964059195.1. NCBI lineage: Eukaryota > Metazoa > Arthropoda > Insecta > Blattodea > Ectobiidae > Ectobius > Ectobius pallidus. Next base: position 171,266,619 of record CAXKWD010000007.1, read on the forward strand.
TGGTCAGCATGCCGACCCCCACGACCGTTAATGGTGGTTTCCATGACCGGAGCCGCTACTTCTCTATCAAGTAGCTCCTCAATTTGAATCAGGAGGAAGTGTACCCCTACCAGACCCCTCAACCTCAGAAAAATCTCGCTGTTATTGGTTTAGTGTGTTCATTGCGACTGAAAATCAATTTAAAAAACTTACTATTTTTTGCATATGATAATTGTAATTATAACTGATTAAACAAAAGATTTCTGGCACTTTGTTACATCAGTTTACCTGATTTTTTCTTGTTAATTACGGTATGTGTCTGTTTGGTTAAAGTTAACCGATTAAAAATTCTTGTCGACCGACAACGTTTTTTCTAATATCCGGTTTTACAATGTACTTCCATTTACATTTTCCGGTAACCCAAGACTACACATAATTTAATTTTAAATTCTCTTCAATATTTCTTCTTCTGATTGATGCCTGAATTCCTTGTATCCATGTGGTCGGCGGTCTCCCTCTTTTCTTCCTTCCTGGTGGTTCCCATTCCATAATCCTCAATGGTAGTCTCTCCTCTGACATCCTTTTCGTATGTCCATACCATAAGAGCTGTTTTCCTTCTACAAAGTCAGTGATCGAATATGTGACATCCATTTTCTTCCTGATGATTTCATTTCTGACTCTTTCCCGTCTAGATACCCCTGCAGACCGCCTCCAAAAGTCCACCTCAGTTGCCATTAATATTTTTATTACTTGGGATTTAACTGTCTATAGCCTACTTCTGATCCTTAACTTATGTCATAATGCTTCTAATAATTGTGTTAAAGATTTTTCCTTTCGTTTCTTTTCTAATCCGTCGATCCCACAGAAACCCATTTAATGTTCCAATAGCGAGCTTTCCAGCATTTAAATCAAAATATTAACAACATTAAATCAAAATAAGAATTTCAAATTGTTGCATGCCCCTGTAAGAAGATCTTCACGCCGCCCCAGTTGGGAACCCCTGGTGTTCATGGAAACACAAGCTAAATATTATATTAGCTATCGATGTACAGTGAAACTCGTCACATAGTTGTGAATTATTCCCCTGTAGGGGACATGAATCCTTCGCACGCAGGAGTGAATATAATCAATTGGCCTTAGTAATGGCAATGCTTTCACCGCTTTTAATCATGGAGGTCAGGAACGACTCGGGACGCCGACCAGTTTTCTCGTATTTCTGTAAATTTTGCAAGTGAAGGGAACATTAAAAAAAACTCTTATAATTCGCGGCAATTATCAGAAAATTATTGTAAATGGTTCATTACATAACTTGACATCATTTCTTGTATGAAATGTTATGTAATCCATAAATGAGTCTGGAAATGTGTTATCTTATTAAAATAGTGCAAGGCGCGTCCATAAAGTAAGTTTAGAGAAACAAAAGACAATTTCAAGTAAATTGTTATTGCAACATATACAGAAAGTGTCCAGCTATTTTTCAACATAACCGCCACCGGAATTGAAACATTTGTTGTACCGTGGCACCAGCTTTTTAATGCTTGTGTCGTAGAAATCTGTCGCCTGGGATTTGAACCACTGTATGACAATTATCTTCCTCTCTCTGTCATTAATTGTCATTTCGTGAGGTGTAGGAAAGATGGAAATCACTGGGAACGAGGTCCGCGCCATAGACTTGATGTTTAAACACCTTCTAGCAAGTCTCCTGCTGAAGTTCAGCTGGGAGGTGTTTAAACATTCACCCTAAAGCCCAATTCTCGTTCCCAGTAACTTCCATCTTTTCCTACACCTCACGAAATGGCAGAGAGGCGAAGGTGGTTGTCACACGGTGTTTGAAATCACAGGCGGCAGAATTCTACGACACAGGTATTCAAAAGTTGGTTGCACAGTATGACAAATGTTACAGTTCCCGTGGCGAATATGTTTAAAAATAGCTGAAAACTTGCTGTATATGTTCCAATAACCATTTCCTTGAAATTGTCTTTTGTTTCTGTAAACGACCCAGGGAAACTTACTTTATGGACGCGCCTTGTAGTAGACTATGGGCCGATTGTATAAACAGTTTGATCTTGGATCAGAGACTAAATTGATCTCAGTTCACGCTGAACTCGGAAATTTTTGTTGTATAAACGCTAATCTGAGATCAATTCGCACTGAACTAGGATCAATTTTGAATGGAGAAATTTCTCCGATCAAACTAGTTGATCTCAGTTCAAGGGGATGTTTAATTATTTGAAACATAAGATTAGCTCATTATAAACATAATATTAGGCCTACTTGTGTGGTTACGATAGGCCTAAATATAAAGAAAATACACAAAAGACAACTTCATACAATTCCAGCTATAACGTAGCTGTGCGTACATTTCTAGCTATAAACTAGTTGTGCGTATATAGGCTATATTTTAGGATCTTTATAATGCAGTGTAACATAACTCTACAGTATAACCTGTACGTTATTATTATGTTGCACTAGTTACTATAATACGAAAATAACCCTTGCACCACAATTGCAACTAATACGAAATTATCAATCTTCGCCATTTCATGCAGCTCCCTTAACCTTAAATATAGGAATTCTCGTCCTTAGCCGTGAAACTGTTAAGCCGATTTATAACGCCAGGAATTAAATTACAAGAACATTTGTCATCGCATTTTGCTCTTGCACGAATATTATCGCATCCGTCTTTTTGGATTCTATAATCTCTCTATATATAAAAGGCTTTGTCTGACTGACTGACTGACAGGAATCAACGTACAGCCTAAACTATAACAGGTAGAGACTTGGAATTTTGATAGTACCTTCGTTTCATAATGTAGATGCTCACTAAGAAAGGATTTTGAAAAATTTTGATTTTAAATGCCAAAAATTAAATGTTTTTGAAAATACTTAATCCCTTTTTACATAGAATTATCAATTCCAAATCACAGAATATATTGTTGTCAAATGGTATCAAATGGGCTTGGAAAAAACAAATGAAATGCACTTTTGACAAATAAGAGAAGCTATCAAAATAATTCATGTTATAAATAAATATTACAGAATGAAATCCACTAAAATAATGGAATCACATAACTTTCTCTACCCTGGACATAGAGAAAACAAAACGAGGTATGGTAATGTGTACATTATTATATTATATCGCAGGTTTTTGGAGAGAGAAGTATGAAAGTGATAATGCTTTCTCTTTAATTTCATCCCCAAAACGGTTTTATGGTAACATAAGAGTGGGAAATTTCCCGCCTCGATATTACAATTTTATGTTACAGGAATTTCTGTTTCTTCTTATTTAAACCTCTACCAGGCTTGCTGTGTACAAGCGATGCGATGCAAAATTCTACATTCTCTATGAGCCATAAAAAACTATATCAAGCGTTTTCTGAGGGAATAGTTTGAGTGTAATAAGTCGTTCTTCCCATTTCAAATTATAAATGCCTATATAAGGACCTAGAATTTAAAATTTAAAATTGAAAATAGTACGAGACGCGTCCATAAAGTAAGTTTAGAGAAACAAAAGACAATTTCAAGTAAATTGTTATTGCAACATATACAGAAAGTGTCCAGCTATTTTTCAACATAACCGCCACCGGAATTGAAACATTTGTTTTACCGTGGCACCAACTTTTTAATGCTTGTGTCGTAGAAATCTGCCGCCTGGGATTTGAACCACTGTATGACAATTATCTTCCTCTCTCTGTCATTAATTGTCATTTCGTGAGGTGTAGGAAAGATGGAAATCACTGGGAACGAGGTCCGCGCCATAGAGTTGATGTTTAAACACCTTCTAGCAAGTCTCCTGCTGAAGTTCAGCTGGGAGGTGTTTAAACATTCACCCTAAAGCCCAAATCTCGTTCCCAGTAACTTCCATCTTTTCCTACACCTCACGAAATGACAGAGAGGCGAAGGTGGTTGTCACACGGTGTTTGAAATCCCAGGCGGCAGAATTCTACGACACAGGTATTCAAAAGTTGGTTGCACAGTATGACAAATGTTACAGTTCCCGTGGCGATATGTTGAAAAATAGCTGGAAACTTGCTGTATATGTCCCAATAACCATTTACTTGAAATTGTCTTTTGTTTCTGTAAACGACCCAGGGAAACTTACTTTGTGGACGCGCCTTGTAGTAGACTAACAGCCTTACTAATAAAAGTTGAACGGTTGTTTGGTTGTTCACCGTGCAAGTTCTGCATAAGCCGCTTTACCAATAAAGGGTGTGTAACTGCCGAGTTTATACCTGGTTTGTACGTCCAACGTCATCAAATACGTCACGCTTTTCATGACGTTACTAACCTCAGGCTATGAAGGAACTGCTGAATGCCATCTATTGGTGTAGTAGGCAAACAACGATGGATCGTCTGCAGACTAATTGTAGTTTCAGTATTTCATTATATTGTTTTCAGAAAGCTGTAATCATGGGTACAAGTATGGAAATATGTCCCGCAAACAAGGAACAATGTTTATAATTCCGCAAAACCAACCTCAAAATTCAATCTCAGACATCTGCGAAACGACCGGCTGTAACGGATATCGGCCATCTTGATTATTTACGTCGAGTTTAAACAAGGGGTCCAGGCTGTGTAAAGGTTGCACACATTCAGCCTTATGCAACGATTATTAGTATACTTTTTCTCCTCAGCTGTGTATATTCCTGGTATAAATGTTATAACTGGATTATTAGTAAGACTGTATGTCTACAATGTACGCGTAAATCCATTTCTACCTTTTTTACTTCTCCTGCCATGTCATAGGTAGAGGAAATATTGTGTTGGACCATGAAATTCCAAGTTGAGTTTTTAACGCAAATACACGTTTTGAGGTCCCCTGAATCCAATATATATATATATTTCCCCCCAGAAACATCTGTGAACAGCCTAGCTGGGGAACGTAAAATCGTATGAAAACAACATTGTATATTTGGGTTGGATGTCTTCCGCGGATACGACATGAAGATTGGCGACACTTTCTCTTAATTCTTACGCCACTTTACGATTTTGTTAATTTTTTTATGAGGTGCTTATACCAAGAGCTATAACTTTTATTTGAAACATTTTATTCGCAAAAATTACCTGAAGGGTAGTTATAAGCCACCCACTGTCTGTAGAAACTCAGTCTTGCCTGGTGAACAAAAAAGCTTTGAATGAGGTTGAAACAACTGAATACGCGCTCTTTGCAATACGGCCTCTTTCTATATCAGAATGTGAAGTGAGAAAGATGCATTGCCTATGTTTACGGTAAGAGACTTACGTGAGTGCATTAATCTGATTTTATTTGAGTTGTGTATCCTTCGGGGATGCGATGCGATGTGGTAACGACATTCTGTTCATTTTTACAACCAATTTACATGTTGAGAATGTCATACATAATATATTATATTATACTAAGAGGCTAACTTTTGTTTGGGCAGAGGAAGTTCACATAAGATTTTTTTATTACATATTTCACACGTGGATATTACATAAAATTAAATAAATGTACAACTCCCGTTATCGAAGTGTCAGGATTCGAACCCTGGTCACGAAAGAGACCGCTTCCTGGGATGTTGAAAGTGGTTACAATGGGTGCGACTGGGCTGGATTGCCCCACAGTGCCATGTTTCGACACTCGGCACTTATCAGGTGAATCATACAAGGCTCTGCGTGCAACAGTGGCACAAGTGCCACGTGTGACCTCATTTCACTTCCAATACCACAACTGGAGCTAGACTTATAAATAATTCATTAAGCTAATGGATATCAATCTGCAGTTCGTATTATTATAAGAGGTCAGTGAAATACTGAGACAGAATTAAACAAAACAAGTAATTTTTTTTTCCGATCGAGGTGGCCGAGATGGTAACGTCTTGGACTTCGCATTCGGGAGGTCCCAGGTTCAAATCCCGTGGCCGGCCAATTTGGCATGGTTTCCTCAGTCGTAAAGGCAAATGCTGAATTGGATATTTACATACCATGAATCATCCTTACCCCTTCATCTTGTATCATATTCATTTAAATTATATCAGTTGAAATTTACTCCATTAAATACACCGACAATATAAACAATTGGCAATCAATAGTTTAATCACTGATAATTGCAATTATATGCAGAAATAAGTTATTTTTGTAATCATTTCCGAGTTAAGCTCCAGATTGATTCGTTAAGCAGAATAAAGGTGTAATTTGATAAGAATGTGTGAGGGTATATGTTGTTATTTGTCAAAGCTAACTGTATTGCACCTTCCAAAGCCACATATGAACACTGCAAAACAATATGAGAACTGATTTGCACTTGATAAATTCTTTCTAATATATAAAATATGCACTAAATTGGGCATTACTCCGGTACCGGTAAACCGATTTGGGCCAAATTCGGTAGGATTTTTCCCATGGACATTATAAGTGCATATACCAAGTTTCATGAAAATCCGATAAAGGGTATTTGAGTTATCGCGCATACAGACACACGGACAGACATTTTCTCATCCTCCATACAATCTCAGAAAGTACCATTCTTACTTAATTGCAGATCATAATGTCAGATCATACAGATATTCTTTTATTTCCATAGTAACAAGAAAACCACGATTAACTTAACAATAATGATAGGCCTATGCAGTAAACCTCAGTCGTAATGAACACAATGAAAACAAACGGATCGAGGTAGCCGAGTTAAGAAGTCCTGCGTTCAGATCTCAGACCTATATCTAGTCAATTTGACTTGGGTTTGTCATGGTTTCTTCATTCTCAAAGGCAAACATCGGACTACTAGGATTTGTTTTATTTTCCATAACTGATCGCCATTATGTCACCCAAAATCATAATTGTTTAAACTGAACATCAATCGAGAAGATGTCACCGAACAGTAGTAACAGATACACACAAATGAACTATTACAAGAGCCTACTGGTAAACCTAAACACGTAATATGCTCATTATTTGGAGATTATACATTATTTTTTTATTGGTAGACTAAGGGATACCAAGTTCTTCAAGAAAGTTTGTGCAGCATATTTTGCACCATTTATTTTACATTATGCAACTAAATCCTAATGTTAATTCAAATATAATTATATATATAATGTTATTTTGAACCGCAGATTTTCTTAACAGGACCCTCTCCGAATATGTAAAGTTCCATTTTTCGGACTGACCCCGTTAAGGGCAAATGTGCTTAGCACGTTATATAGCGATTAATGAAGATATCTCGTACAAATGATTTAATTGTCCATTTCTTTCATAAATAATTATCCATAGACTTCTTGTCCTCACCCTTATAACCAGGGCCCGGATTCCGATGACCAAAAATTGTTTGAAAAATGACAAATAATATTAATCTAAATTTTATAGAAAATGACTTAATAATTATAAAAAAATGACCTAAAAACTGATATTTTGTTTATACAAAATTATTATTGTACACACGAGGTTTTAGACTAATTTTTACATAATTGTAAAAACTGTAAATAACTGTAATATTGTGAGTGTTCTTTTTTCACGGAAATTTATACTGGCACTGAGGCACTGGCGGGTCAAACTTCGGCATTTCCTTTTGCGGTCTGCCAGATTATATTATTGTTTATTGAGGGTAAACAGTAGTTTGGACTCTCAAATCCAAGCAAGTGCCAAAACCATCTAATAACAATTGTAATAGAAAATTTTGGCGTTTCTTTGATTCTCATTTCCGAATGAGACATGACAACACTTTTCCTTCTTGCATTGAACAAAAACACTTCAAAGAGAGAACCGCTAGCGACGAAAAAAGTTAATACACTCAACGTAAATACATGAAAATGACTAAATAACTAAGCAAATGACACGAAAATGACAAAATAATGACGTAAAATTGAAATCAATGCCCTAAAAATATAAAATTTCATAAAACTACAAAAAATGACATAATAAAAATGTATTTCTATAATCTGGAGGCCATGATAGGATTTATCTACAAGTTGGCAATGTCTATGCAGCATCAATAAAAAGATGACATGTCATTAGAATCCGGGCCCTGCTTATAAGTTATATCTTTACTGGAAGACTTTGATAAAGTTTAATATAATGTCTTTGATTCAAATATCTTGTTCAAGACATTGCAGTAATCTACCCGTTACGTTACCATGGTAATGAAACTGGTTCTGGTTGAAATGGAAAGGAATCGCTTGTGGGAGTGTTGCCCCAAGATCAGTAAACTATACAGGTTGCGTATTCCGGGATAGACCAATCGCAGCACTTGAGTGCGTGACGTCACAAGATTCCAAATCTCGCAATTCCCAGTTTTTACTCAGTCTAGAAAATCTTACACCGCGTGATTAAACTCGTAACCCTTAATTAACCCTTGGTCGGATTCCTGTGAAATTTGTACAGAAATAATCTACACACATCAGCCCTACGGATGGTTAAAACAGAGCCTTAAAAAAGCGGACACAAATGTTTTTATTTCATTTTATAAACATCACCCGTTACACAAAATTCATGGAGGGAGAAGCAAATTTCACTATGCGACAATTTTTTGTATTTTTGTGTCCCGAAAAAACTTCAAGCGAGAAAGTTTTAGTGAAATAATTGAATTTTAATACAAATGAAGTTCCAGCCCTATACCTCGAATGGTTTACGAGTAATTGAGTGGTAATCATACCGGGCGCTTCTGTTGTCGGAATGATTTGTGACGACCGTGAAATGTTCAGGAAGAAGCATATTTGACTATGCGACAGTTTTGTTTATTTCTGTGACCAGAAAATGATTCAAGCATGCAAGCTTTAGGGAAATATTTGAATTTTGTTATACATCAAGTACCACGTTTATATCTTGAATGGTTTACGAGTAATAGAGTGGTAATTACTCCAGGCGCTAAACCTATTGGAACGGTACAGAGGTCTTTTTGTTCTATAAAATAGACCTACTAGCTATTACGTAAAAATCCTTAAATATTTTAGTCGTGGACTCAATAATAAAGGATTTTAACTGGCTACTTGTACCCATACTGAAAGATTGACCCTTTGTATCTAAATTATTTTGAAAGACTTCAATAGACGCGCGGCCGTGAAAGCCTAAATACTTATAATTAATGATTTTTATAAATCATTAAATTATAAAAAGAGTGCCGACATGAATTATTATTTTTATTGTGAACCCTATACAGGCCATGGAGGCCCAGAGGGTTCCAGGAGGTTGAGGCTCCCAGATTTTGGACATTCGGCACATGAAGGTGGTAAGGTTGTCAGCCTTACGCACCGGCTGCCTTTACCCCCAGGATTGCTCCCGGTACTCATTTCTGTTAGAGGCTGAGTCGACCCCAGGGCCATAGTGCCACCAGAAGGATTAGGTCAATTGAAAAACTCCAACGACCTCATCGGGAATCGAACCCGGGACCTTCCTGTTTGTAGCGCAAAGCCTCAACCACTACGCTACGGCGTACCCCGCCGACATGAATACCTATAACAATATAAGTGAACAATAGTCGCCAAAAATTTAATAAAATATAATTTAGCCTGGTTAAACCCGTGGGCCCTTTACTTCGAGAGCTGTGAATATTAATCTTCAATAACTTCGTTCAGAAGAAACGCCAAATATTGCCTTGATGCAGACTAATTTCCATTCCTCAATAAAAATACCCTTTCCAGTGCAATTAAAGAATTAATGTTCAATAATGATATTCTTCGGAGGTACCTTTTTATTTAGTCATTTCGACATAGCTGTACATATAAAGCCAAACAAAGTTCTGTTGTCCTAAAAGCCCATGTAAATATGATTAATAACAATTACAATAATAATACTAATAAAAATAATACTAATATAAGAATATATTATTTACCTTTTTCTCTTAGGATTTCCCTTGGTAAATTCAGCGGTTCAGCTTTGAAATCCCTTTCGTAATCCTGCTCCGTGAAGTGCAAGGAACTAACTCTACTTGTATCAGGATTCCGAGAATCATTTTTTCGGCAAACAACAATTCATTGCTTGTGAACATCTTTGATTTTTTGAAAGACGTGGAACGAAATGTTTCAGTCAAGCTTCTTGCAATCTGAGAAATTACTGTTACACACTGGAAATTACTGTTACACACTGCCACAGCACATCTCTGGCCCGGCATAATGGTTCAGTTATTTGCACATTCTAAAGCACTTTCTAATTGTACTATTAAAAACAATATGTATTGGTAATCTCTATCCTAAAAGACTACGGTCCAGCGGCCGAGATCAGTAGGTCAAAATCCTTGTCAGCGGCACCATGTTCAGGGTCGTGCAAAAAGTAAGTTTCCCTGTTTTGTTAAACAGGGGAAAATTTTTGTGGGACTCTCATATTTTGAGGGATTTTTATTACATATGTAGTGGCAACACTGAACCTGTTACCATTTCTTTACAACAATTAGTTTGGCATCAGTAGCTTCTTAACCATGGAGACACCTTTACTCTCTCACTCCACCATCGAATTGTGTTCTGTGATCCGTTTTCTCCATGCTAAAGGCAAAAATCCAACTGAAATCCACCGAGAAATTGTTTCTGTGTATGGCGCGGGTGCGATGAGCATCCAAATGGTGAAAAAATGGTGTTCTGCGTTCGCAGAGGGCCGTCAGAATGTTTGTGATGAACTGCGCTCCGATCGTCCTTCGACCGCCACTGAGGGGGACTGTGTGCAGTGCGGTTCAGAGACTGTTGAACATGATAGGTGCCTCACCATCGATGGTATTGTTGCTGCCTTACCCCCCCACATTGAAATCAGTTGCAGGTCAGTGGCTAACATCTTAAAAAAGAATTTGGGAATGACAAAAGTGTGTGCACATTGGGTCCCCAGCGAGAAAGACAGTTGAGCTGCTTGAAAAGTTAAATTGGGACATTCTGCCACATCTACCCTACTCCACAGACCTTGCCCCAAGTGACTACTACCTGTTTCCGAAGTTGAAAGTTCACCTGGGTGGACAGCACTTCCACAACGATGACGAACTCAAGATGGAAGTCAACCCATTTCTGAAGGAGGTGGCGCAAGCGGAGTATGAGGCCGGAATGAAAATGCTTGTACCACGGTTACAAAAATGCATTGAGAAAACTGTGACTATGTAGAAAAATAGTTCTTGAGTCGAAGAATCGAAAAATAAAATAATTTTTTCGATATCTCCTGTAGTTTTTTTCCTAAAAATAAGGGAAACTTAATTTTTGCACAACCCTCGTATACTGTCCTGCTCGAAGCGCCCGGAATAATTACCACTCAATTTCTCGTAAACCATTCGAGATATGGGGCTGGAACTTCATTTGTATTAAAATCCAATTATTTCACTAAAACTTTCTCGCTTTAAGTTTTTTCGGGACACAAAAATACAATAAATTGTCGCATAGTGAAATTTGCTTCTCCCTCCATGAATTTTGTGTAACGGGTGATGTTTATAAAATGAAATAAAAACATTTGTGTCCGCTTTTTTAAGGCTCTGTTTTAACCATCAGTAGGGCTGATGTGTGTAGATTATTTCTGTATAAATTTCAAAGAAATCCGACAAAGGGTTAATTAAAGGTTACGAGTTTAATAACGCAGTGTAAGATTTTCTAGACTGAGTAAAAATTGGGAATTGCGAGATTTGGAATCTGGTGACGTCACACACTCGCCTGCTCGCCGCAACCCCCTGTCCATTAAACTCGCCGGAATACGCTACCTCTGTAGTTTACAAACCTTGGTGTTGCCCTACTTGGATCCAAAGACGCGGCCTTGAGGACTTGCTGTCAAGGTCGTTCAACCACACCAGACCGACTTCCTTCATGTTATGCCACTATATTATATAACTTCACAATATTTTGTCGACTTCTGCATTTCCTGGTCTCTATTACATACAATTTCCTTCACGGATCTTCAACCCGCAGCCTCCTGAAAACACAGTGAACGTCGCTTAATGTAATCGCGGATAATGTTATCAATCGGGTAATGTTATCACTTTTATGAAGTCCTGTACGGAATATTACTGAAACATTGTAAAAATGGTGTTTACTGTGATCAAAGATTCGGTTTATGTTGTCACGTTTTCCATTTTTGCGGCTTTATTTCCAAGTAGGCCCTACTGTACGTCATTCAGAGTTTCGTTTTCAAGGGTTTCGTGTCTTACTCAACTGTATTGTGTTGTACTGGAGGTAGCAGTTCTGTTTCCAGCTCACAGGATGACCAGTTTGAGGGGGTGGCATTACTAACTTTCTTTTTTAAGCAATGAAACATGTATCACCACTCAGTTGAGCTGCAGCTTTTGATTTATGAAGATAACAGTGTTGACATGCAGTGATGGCCAGTGTAAAATGAAAAGACTTGAACAGACAGGCGTAAGATGTTTTGCTACGCGGTGTTCATCACAGATCAGTATAGACTTCCAAAAACACTCGTAACTCGTAACTGAGTAGACTATGGAGAAAATATGGTTTAAAAATAGTTGCTTGCAGTCTATTACAGTATTTTTCAAATGGGAAGCGTTTTCCTTCACCGCCAATCACGTGTACGAGCTAAAGTAGTACCGCTATTAGGAAGGGTCTTCTTTCCGTCTCGCCGACTCTGATTGGACCGCGTATCTAAGCAAGAGGAAGAACAAACCGCTTGTCATCTGCAAAACACTTTAGTGTATTAGCCTATGAATGGTTCAATGATACACAGTTAGGCCTATTTAACTTGACTTAGGTTAGTGACAGAGGGCTAGTCTTGATAAGAGGATCTTTTTATTCATAGAATATATTCTAGTTATCCTATAAGTTGCCAATAAAATTTCGAATTTTTACTTTTATGAGTTTAAAAGTGTGGATTTACCTTTTCCATTTCAAATCTATTTAAAAATATTTAGTTCCTTCACACTTCAATCGCTGCGTATATATTTTAACCGCATAACTGCATAAGTTTTACACTGTTCACACACGGCTTTGGAAGTTGCCTTACAGTTAGCTTTGACAAATAACTAACTAACTCCGTGGCGCTAACATCCCAGAAGGGACAAGGCCTACCACAAGGCCCACCACCCGACCGCTGCGTCATCTACCATAGGCCGTTAATGATGGTTTCCATGACCGGATTTGACAAATAACACTGCCCACATATTCCTTCATATATGCTTATCAAACTAGACCTTTGTTCTTCCGTAAGCCCTGCTTAATGAATCGATCTGGAGCTTAACTCGGAAATCGATTATAAAAAATAACTTATTTTCTGCATATCATAATATTGCACTGATTAAATAAAGCATTCTGGCAGGTTAACTCATATACACTTTGTCGGATTTTAATAAAAATTGGTATACGCATTTGCAACGTCTATGACAAGAAGCCTATTGTTATTGGACCAAATCCGTTGACCTGTACCGGAATAATGCCCAATTTAGTGCCTATTTTATGGTAATATATTAGAAAGAATTTATCAAATGCAAATCAGATCTCATGGCAATATATTGTTTTATAGTGTCCATATACGGCTTTGGAAGTTGCTAAACAGTTAGCTTTGACAAATAACACTACCGACATACTCCTTCACATATGGTTATCAAACTTTATACCTTTGTTCTTCCGTAAGCCCTGTTTAATGAATCGATCTGGAGCTTAACTCGGAAATCGATAACAAAAATAACTTATTTTCTCCATATCATAATTGCAATTATCACTGATTAAACACGAAGCACGAACGAAGAATAGATGCGGCAGAAATGAAGCTATTAAGACCATTAGCAGGATACTCCCTCCTTGACCATAAGAAAAATGAAGATATTAGGAATGAAATAAACATGCCTTGCATTTTACAAACAATGAATGACTATAGAATGGAATGGAGAGATCATGTACTAAGAATGACTCCAGAACGAATACCCTCTAAAGTATTACAATATAGACCATATGGTCGAAGAGATGTTGGTAGACCAAAAAAACGTTGGAGAGATCAATTTTAGACTTGGAGACGGAACAGGCCAGAAGGTTTAAGCCATGGTGTTAAAGAAGAAGACTGATTAAACAAAATCATTCTGGCACTTTGTTACATCAGTCTGCATTCTAATACGGTGGGAATTCACACGGTTTGTTGTTTTTCCGCCTGACATCAGTATGCCAGTGATGTTCTCTGCAAGTGATGCACCTGGCAAGGAAGCAACACTCCGTGCCAGATTATTTCTCATCTCTTGTACTTCCGCTTTTAGATGAGAACTGGAGCAAATCGGGCAATTCCTGTGTGACTTCAGAAGGAATATACCAACTGCGAAGCTCTCACGGCGCCGGTTTGTAACAAGTAGGGTTCGGATATTTAAGACCTAAAAAATTGGAAGATATGACTGCAATTAATATGACCTTAAAAATGACTAAATATGACCAAAAAATCCTAAATATGACCTCATAAAAGAAGATATTTTCTAAAAATAAATGTTCAAGTTTTAAATTTTAATTACACTAAAATACATCACTTTTTAACAATTTTGCAGGTGACTTACAGTTTTACTTGTGTAATGACATTCTGATCTGTTAATATTTACAGACACCACTGCAAATGTGAACTGAAAATATTTTTAAAACACGTCCTTTGGAAGTTGTTAAAAACAAGGAAGAAGAGGTAATTTTTATTATCTTCACATTTCAGTTATAGTAAAACCAAAATATTCCTACCTCAAGACCAAATAGTCGTATAACAACGAAGTTTTATGTTTCGGTTGTGGGGATACAATATGATTGTGGAATGTCATCTTCTGGGGATATTATACCAAGGTTGGCGTCTACTTTCTCTTACTTTTAATAGGTCTACTACTTGGCTTGAATAATATTTCACTTTTCGCTATTTATTTCGCAAATTCTCTTACGATATTAACCTTTTGTATATGAGTTCCTTAAAATGAGATGAAATTTTATTTGAAACAATTTTTGTAAACAATCTCTGAAGGATAATTAAAAGTCAGTCATTATTTGTACAAACTCAGACTTTAAGTCTTTGATGAGGTAGAAACAACTGAATACGCTCCCTGCTATACGGCCTCTTATTCTATATCAGAAGTATTTGAGGTGAGCTTATACTTTAGGGTAGTGAAAGTTATGTAGGCCTAAGGCTACGGCTCCACTAGCAGTATTCGACTGCTGCCGCGAGCAGCATTCTACTGCCTAGATTTTTACCGCAAGAAGGTGGCTTCACTTGCTGTAAATTTTCTGCAAAAAAAAGCTGTAGTTTACTGCTCCGCTCTGCTCAGCCCGGCTTCACTAGCAGTTTTGTTGGTGTTGTTGGGTTCTTTAAATGCATAGAATATAGACTATCTTGTGATAAATGGTGGACATGAGTGCATTCAGTGGCGTTCCTTGAGTGGGGCGGTCCGCCCTGGGCACCACTTACTATGGGGGTCCCCATTGATGCCCCATCCTAATATAAAAATTAATGTTCCACCTCTTTTTTCACTAATCGAAATTTTTGTAATAAATAAAATTATAGAGTATTTGACGTGTTACCAAAAAAAAATTGACTGTAATTACCACTGTTTTGGTCTCAGGCTCATGAGTCGGTCGCGAGAGATCACTAGGAGATGCGCAGTTGGATACTGCGCTGAAATGTATTATTTAACTGATGAAAAATAAAACAAGTAATTTCATTTAACATTGACGAAAAATTTAACGAGTTCACGAGTTGACCGCGAGAGGCCTCTAGAAGATAAGCAGAAGATGTATCATTTAATTGAAGAAAATAGAGCTATTATTTTTTCGTATAGATTAGTCCGTGGAGAAGATCTGAAAGACAAAAAAGTTAGCCATAGAAAAAGTTAAAAATAGCCGTGTGGTCTTTTACTGGGGGAGGGGGGCCTCAAAAATAAATCCGCCCCGGGCCCCAAGTGATCTAGTTACGCCACCGCAATGTATTTCTTAAAAGTAATTGTATGTTTGCTATTGGTTCGCCGTCGCCGGAGATTGCATAAAAGAAAATAGTGGATTCATCCAATATTAAGTCACAGGAAACGTGAAGGCGTGTTTGGTACAATGCATCACAAACTTAGGGAATATCCAGAATTTTTTTTTAATTCTACCGTATGTCGGAGGGTTCCTTTGATTATCTTTTACCTGTGGTCTCAGGCAGAATTGCATAGGGTGCTCGAGACATTCGTCGAGATGAGTTACTGCCGCTGCCAGCAGATTTCTACAGCGAGTGAAGCCAGATTGCCGCGGCAGATTACTGCGCCAAAATGGAACATGTCCTATTCTGCGGCAGTAGAAATTTTTACTGCCGCAGTAATTGTGTTAAGAGCAGTAAAATGACTGCCCATATAGCCACCTAGACTTGTTTGCGTGTGTTCCATTTTCAGGCAGTAGAATGCTGCTCGCGGCAGCAGTCGAATACTGCTAGTGGAGCCGTAGCCTAAGTGTGTCACAAAAGTTTGTTATCGGAACATCCAACTATTGGATCCCTTCCCCCAGATAGTGATCGCTCGTGTCTACTATTGTTGTTGTTATTATTATCATCTTCATCATTATCATCACCAGGGCCCGGATTTTGATGACCTAATATTGTTTGAAAAATTACCCTAAATTTTAAGGATAATGACTTAATAATTATTAAAAAATGACCTCAAACTCGTATTTTATTTATAAAAACAAATATTGTACACACAAAGTTAAACACTAGTTTCAAATAATACTAAAGACTGTAAATAGTCGTAACTGAAATGTTGTGAATGTTCTTTTGTCATGGAAATGTATACTGACTGGCACTGAGGCACTGGCGAGTCAAAATTCGGCATTTCCTTTTGTGGTCTACCCGGATTATATTGTTGTTCATTGAGGGTAAACAGTAGTTTGCACTCTCAAGTCCAAACAGGTGGCAGACTCTGGTGCTAAGTCAATCAGATAACAATAGTAATACGTATAATACAAAATTTTGCCATTTCTTTGATTCTCATTTCCGACTGAGACATGACAACACTTTGACGCCGAATTTTTCCTTCTTGCATTAAACAAACAACACTTCAAAGACAGCACCGCTAGCGACGAAAAAAGTTAATACACTCGATGTAAATACATGAAAGTGACTAAATAAGTAAGCAAATGACACGAAAATGAGAAAATAATGACCGCAAATTGAAATAAATGCCCTAAAAATATAAAATTACATAAAATGACAAAAAAGACCTAATAAAAATGTATTTCTATAATCTAGAGGCTATGATTGGGATTTATCTACAAGTTGGCAATGTCTATGCAGCATCAATAAAAAGATGACATGTCATTAGAATCCGGGCCCTGATCATCATCATCGTCATCGTCTTCGTCATTATTAAGTCAAATATAAAGATTCTGAAAGAAATAATAAAATCAGGTAAACTGATGTAACAAAGTGCCAGAATGCTTTTGTTTAATCAGTTATAATTCCATTTATGACATGCAGAAAATAAGTTGCTTTTTATTGATTTCCGAGGTAAGCTCCAGATTCATTCATTAAGTAGAGCTTCAGGGAGAACAAAGGTCTAGTTTTTCAATCAGCTTTAAATCGTCCAGCATCTTCAGAACTGTACAGATTTGTGATATCTTGACAATCGCACACTCACATAAAAATGCAAAAAAAATATATATGTCAAATTGGCTGGCTACGGGAATTGAACCAGAAACAATCAAAATGTGAGTCCAAGACGTTACCATCTCAGCTATCTCGCTCAATTTAACGATCTACTTTCATAAGCGTATGCGAAGGAATAATGTTATTTGCCATAGCTAACTGTATTGCAATTTCCAAAGCCGTATATGAACACTGTAAAACAATATATTGTCATGATAACTAATTTACATTTTGATAATTATTGTTCTAATCGGCTATTAATGATGAATCCAGTTATGAGTCTTTAAAGTATAACTTTTTTCATTCATTCTGAATTATTTATATACTGTAGTTACTTACCAGGGGCGTATACTCTATTGGTGCTATGCGTGCGCCGCACGCCCTAATTCTGGATGGAATTTATTCATTCATTATGTTTGATTTTTTCAGTAAATTGTAGAAAAATCAGTGTAATTTTCATCGCTGAAATGAGAAAACAAGGGCCCCGCTGCGAGGCTGTCACCCGTGTGCTACGATTCCGTAAGTAGAATGAGTTTCTGAGCGGTACGTTAGGCGTGGGCTTGCCTCGAGGCTAGAACTTGTGTGCTATGAGTTTTGAAGAAGGGTGATATCCTGACCGCGGGATGAAGAAGGGAATAGGTTACGCACGGTGGAGATTTGGCAGTATCTTGAGTGCCTTGCGTGCTACTGAAGTTCCGCACCCAGCTGTGTTGTAGCGAAGTATATTGCGATTTTAAGACGTTCCAAAGTAAATTATTGTAAATATTGTTTCATTTAATGTTATCAAAAGTGTTTAATTAATTTTTAGTCTTTTATTTTAAGAATTTTAATAGTAAATAATTGTAAATAAAGTATTACTTTATTTACTGTTATTCTGAGCGCGGCGGGAGATTTGCCGGTAGTTTGCGTGCTACTAAAGTTTCGCAAGCAATTGTGTTGTAGCTAAGTATATTACAATTTTAATAATTTCAAGGCAAATATTGTAAATATTATTTTATTTAGTGGTTAAAAATGCGTTAAATTAATTTTTAGTTAATGTAGCACAGCTGTATTTTGGAAGATCTTCTGATAAATACATTTTTATCCAAATTGTGACAAATGTACGGCCGAGTTAACAAGTCTTTCTACAATATATAAAGGCAAGAATGTAGAATATACAGAACATTTTTCAGTCTCACATTCCTGAGGAAGGCCACAGAGTGAAAATTGCCGTAAGCTCCAGCCTAATAATTTTGACACGGCTGATAACCCGAGAAGTCATCTTAACTAATCAGCGCCGTGAAGGCTTCAAATCTTATAAGTACAAATCCTTCATGTTTTAAAAGAAAGAATAAGCCTACTTTAATAAAGTAAGCTATTTTTAACTGTCTAGTTAAAGTTAATCTATAATATCAATTAACTTAGGAATCAAGTACATTTTCTGTGTAGGACGATAGCATAGCACGCCCTTTATCAGAGATCAGGATACGCCACTGTTACTTACCAGTGTGTTTTCCCTGATTTAGCATATATAGCTAAATATTAAAAAATATGCTGTATATTATTTCAGTATGTTTACATAATTGTTCAATTTTCAAAATATTTAAATAACAAATTAGCTGTGAAACACAAAGTCCTGTATCTCGCTAATGGAACTCTTGAGAATAGCATACAAATAACATCTTCATAATATCACTGTCAAAAGCAATACGTACGTACTTGTATGTGGTACATGCTTAGTTTTATTCTCCCGTGTACGGCATAAGGAGACATTGTTTGATCGTGAAAATGGACACGACAGAAGTGTTCAGTTTGTCAGATTGCAAGCCTGGGTAAATTATGAGCTTGTATTTCATTAATCAATACAATCTAGAATATGACTTTTTAACTTCCAGTTCCCATTATCATTTATAACTCAACATGTCCTGACAGGACAAATATTTTCTCAAAATTTAATTGGACAACATTCTGCAGAAAGGAACCAACCCATATATTTTTAAGCTAAAAAACAGGCATTTAAAGTTAAATAAAAAGCCTCCTGGATCTTTTCAGTGTGTTTTTGTTTGCTTCATAGATGGCATATAAATGGATGAAGAGGGTTGGTTAGTTTGCACAACATAAATATATACAGTAGTTCATTAGCTTGAATGGCGGCTCAGGTAAGCGCGGCAATGAATCTTCGGATTCCATAAAATAAATAGCATTCCTTTAGCTCACTCTCCTGAATTATCTATTGCCATTGAGTATATTTGGGTCTTTCTGTAGCGGATACGTTCTGGGGAAACCGAGCGGTATCTAGGTCAGCTTTCAAAGCTGAAACCCCAGGTTCGATTCACACCAGAGACAAATTTTCCTGTACGTAATACAAAGAAACACTAAATGGAATAGTGCGTCGGTAAATTGAGCACAATCCTCCGGACACAGAGTGGATCCTTCCTTGATCCTATCTTAGACACACGTGAAATTCTTATTTGGTATCACTGAACCACTGACACTTGCCTTGAAAGCCATTTTGCTGGTGTGAGTTTGACTGATGCCAGACTTGCAGTCCGGGGTTTATATACTGTGTTGTGGGGCTGATGTAATGGACGCGGTGACGTTATCCTTTTCGTAATACCATAATGAATAGAGGAGAAAGTGTGATGACTAGACTTCGGATTTTAGGTAAAAACCTATTTTAATCCTTAAGTGATATATGGACGAAAACTTGTATATGCATGTTTCAGAAGTGACTATGCCTAAAACTGGTACTTTTATAGGACCTAAAACAGCCTATTTTTACGTTAGAGCCTAATATTGCCTTTTTACTTGTTTTTCCTCTAAAGTCCAAAATAAGTTTTTTTTAAATAAATTCTACCATTTATTTTCAGTTCGTACTAAAGTTTTAGCTCTGAATGAGCAGTAGACTACATGACAAATTTGTGACGTGGTTAAATAGTAAGGAATGTTTCGACTTCAGGAGAAAAATTCCTTGGAATTCCTAAGAAAATGTAGTGTTTTTCTCCCGACTCCCACATCCAGTTAAAAAAAAAACAAAAAACAAAAACAAAAAGAAAACAACAACAACAACATAGTTCTCTGAATTACTGAGGGATACAAGGGGTTGAATATGCTAGCGTGCGTAGCTTCTGTGCGCAGGGATTAGGTTTTCATTGCTGTGGTAGTAATACTGGCCCTAGTAATAGGTCTATATAATTCTGTGTGCCATAGGCCTATATCTGTGTTTTATCATGATTATTGATTAATGCTGACTTCAATAAATATAATATCCTGCATAGCAATTGAGATATTTCAGAAAATTGGCAACTTAACAATTTTATAAGAGACTACTTTACGATTTTTAGAACCTATTTTCCATTTTTTTAGCCTATTTTAGGTGCCTAAAACAGCATTTTAGCGACCTAAAAGTCCGAAGTCTAGTGATGACTGTGGTAGTTCACTGGTTCCGCCGCTAGGTAGCAGTTACTCTGCTTGAGATTCGCGGGAGCAAGATTACTACGGGCGGTATAGGAAAAATTGCAAACATTATTAAACAAAATAATACATTAATCTATTTCAAAATGACTCACCTTATCTAAATTGAATTGTTAGATACTTCTGACAATTTTCGGGCTGCTTTACACGTCTTGGAAGATCTCATCTCCAAAAATAAACATGGCCGTGTGTAACAGTAATTTCTTAGATTCCAAGAAGCTTGACCGTAACATTTCGTTCCACATCTTTAAAAAAATCGAAGATGTTCACAAGCAATGAACAATTATATAATATAGGTATGAAACAGCTAAGGGATGATTTGATCTAATATTTTGTTGCCTAGAAAATAGGGTAGATGGTATGTTAGTATAATTTGATGAGAATTTGTTAAAGAATGTACATTTGTATAGAAATAACAACGTATAATTAGGGTAGAAAACAGCTAAGGGATATTTTATAAATTAATATTAATTGTATAGAATTACATTGTATAGAATAGAATATTACTGAGTATTAATTTGTATTATTATTGTATTAATAGTAATAATAATATTAATTTTCTCCTGGCTGTATGGGGTAAGTTATGTAGGTGAAACACGGTCAAAAGTGTAGATTTGTGTACAAATTATGTGAACAGAGATAATATAAACTAAGGGATGATTTGTGAATTGCAGGGCACGGAAAATTTCATAAGCAGCACAACAAAAATAGGGCGCGTGATCTTTAAAATTGGCGTTTCAACATCCGATAAAGACGCACATACGCAAAAATTGTGATGCAACGCATTCTACATATATCACACAATATTTCAAAGCATTTTTCCTGATTTTTTCATAAAAAAATTAAATCCTCTTGCCTTAACTACAGCCCGCTATTTGCTGTAACTGATGTACGTCTTATGTAGTTAAATTATATTATTAAAAAAAGGAACAAGATATTAAACTAATAAGACATTTGCTATGATAATTATACATAAAAATTACTAACATAAGTGAACATAAAATATGATAAATAAATAATCCAATTAATGCATAAATAAAAGTAGTGAGACTTACTAAGTTAGAAAAAAGCTTCATTCATTCCTTTTCCTCAGCGGGTCAATCTTGCAGTATGGGTACAAGTAGTCAGTTAATATAGTATTATTATTATTGAGACCACGAATAAATTATGTAAATTTTTTTACGTTATTGCTGGTATTTTATGGAAAAGATGCCTGCTAATACCTCAATACCATTCTGATAGCTTTAGCTTTAGAGTAATTACTATTACTCGTTAACCATTATAGATATATAGGCGGTACTCAATTTATAATAAGATCCAAATATTTCACTAAACCTTACACCCTTAATCTCTTTCTGGACACAAAAATAAAATAATAAATGTCGCATAGTCAAATTTGCTTCACCCTCAACATTTCACGATCGTCTCACATCATTCAGAGAGCTGAGCGCCCGGAATAATTACCACTCAATTACTCGTAAACCATTCAAGATATAAAGGTGGTACTGAATTTAAAATAAAGTTGAAATATTTGCCTAAAACTTTCTCGCTTGAAGTTTTTACGGGACACAAAAATGAAAAAAAATGTCGCATAGTCAAATTCCGTTTCACCCTCCATGAATTTTGTGTAATTGGTGATGCTTATATAATGAAATAAAACCATTTATGTCCGCATTTTTTAAGTCTCTGTTTTAACCATCAGAAGGACTGTGTTGTGCAGATTATTTCTGCACAAATTTCACAGAAATAGGACCAAGGGTTAATTAAAGATTGCGAGTTTAATCATAAGATGCCAAACTATCATGACGCAGCATTGAGAAGTTGAAACGCAAACGAAGGTGCTGCCAGTGTTTCGGTGACCGCCGCTCTCCCTATACCTACCATTGTATTAGCGGCGAAGTCATCACACTTTCTCATTCTATTCATTATGGTAATACCACACCCAGCACCTCAGGGCTGTCCACTCTGCAATCTTTTGTTTTGGCAACGGACACCTTGGAAATGAATACTTTGATCATATTATTAAGGTGTCCTTCAGGGGTTTTGCTCTTATTCAGAATTCAGTTTCATTCAAGTAGTAGCGTAGTGCACTTGAATTATTTCAAGTTATATGTTTATTATTATTATTATTATTATTATTATTATTATTATTATTATTATTATTATTATTATTATTATTATTATTATTAGGGGCAGATTTCTATGACCTAAGAAATAGGATATACGCATGCATTTATGACCTAGAAACATGAAAATATGACCAATAAAATGTTAGATATGACTTTACCACTTAAACATTGTGTGTTTTCTTCTTTTTAAGTTTCATTACAATTCATTTTATTTCAATATAGTGTAAATTATTTAAAATTTCTGTAAATTATCAAAAAGTATCATTATAATGCAAAATTTACAAAATATGATTTGAAACTTCAAAATTTATTTAATATGCACACAAATATGCCAAAAATATGACCTAAATATGAATATCCATACTAAATATGCTACAATAGTTGAAAATTTCCTAAATATGCAGTTATATGCACAATAAAAACCGTTGCATTTTCACCAGGATGCTTGGAATCGGGTTTAAATTAGACGGAAACCTGAAATGATGCAAAGGGGAAAAATATGACATGTCATAGAAATCCGCCCCCTAATTATTGTTATTATTATTTAGGCCGTCTTCACCTATACTCTATTACAACGTCACTTGCTATAGTTTTACTTGCGTGAAACATTTCTGTGGTTCTGAACTTCTTATGTCTCGAATGATTAAATTGTATGCTCTCCTGTGGCAATTTGCCTGAAAGGCGAACAGCACCGTTCCAAATAAACGGTCTTCTCTCTCTAGTGATTTTAGTGATACAGGGTGTCCACATTCTAGAAAGTCAGGGAAATTGAAATCGACCAGGGAAAGTCACTGAGTTTTGTAAAGTAGACTAAAGGAAAATCGTGGATATTTGTAAAATAAGACGGAATAGTCAGGGAAAATAATTAGCCCCAGTGAGTGAAATTTGAGTGGCTTGTGCTTTGCTGTAACCCAAACTGTGTAAACAATTTTCTTTTCAGTACTTGAGCTAATCATTTCTCATTTTTGATATGGCAATGGAGGAGGCTGGACTTTTCTCTGTTTCGTTTACAAAGAACTTTAAAAATATAGATTTTTTGGCTAGGGAAATGTAAGTTTCTGATCATGAAAAATCTGGGAAACGTCAGAGAAATTTATTTTGAAATTTCTGTGGAACCCCGTAATAGTAGCGCATTTTTTTTTTTGCAATATTAAATTTAAATTTTATTATTGTTAATTTAGAATTGAGGTATCACTAGGTACAGTAAATTAAGGATGCCTGATAAAAATAAATTTCTAAAATGTACATATTATATACACATGAACAGTTTCATGATTTCACCTAGGCCTATGTTACAATATATCAGTATCCTTGAATTATCACAGAGAAAACATAATTTTCATGCATTGTTTTTGTATAATACACTTAATAAAAATTCAATTTTTCTAGATATTTTGAAAAACGACTTTACCGATTTTGTCTTTATTTAGTACATAGAATGTCTAATATCCAATGAAATATTTAGACTCGTGTTTCCGTGCACATCCATCGCCTCCTATTAACAAGAGCGTATTGATTTGTGAAATTAAAATTGAAGGTGACCTTGCTCCGTTCTCATACTTGCACCTCGAAGCCGGGTTTTTAGTTTTTTTTTAAAATCATCTATTATAATAATATTTATGTATTTGCAAATTAAACTTTCGCGATCGCTTGAATGTTGTAAACCCTAAATATGGTCAAACGTTTTATTTGGGCGAATCTCACTAGACAGAGGTTTTCTGGGCCAAGAAACTCGAATCTGAGGACGCTTTTACCAGACGATACTATCTAATCGTGGTATGTAGCCTACGTGATTTAGGTGTTATAAATATAATGATATAACTACACTTATTATGCTGTTAATTTTTAATTTTTGAAATAATTATCGCGGGCGAAGCCGCGGGCACATGCTAGTATATTATATTACCTATATACTAAGAAGCTGACTTTTATTTGGGCAGAGGAAGTTATGTGAATTCATATAAGATATTTCACACATGGATATTACATAAAATCCAGCCCCTAGCTGCTATTAAAGAAATGTAAAACTCCCATTATCGAAGTGGCAGGATTCGAACCCTGGTCACGAAAGAGCCCGCTTCCTGGGATGTTGAAAGTGGTTACAATGGGTGCGACTGGTCTGGATTGCCCCACAGTGCCATGTTTCGACACTCGGCACTTATCAGGTGAATCATACAAGGCTCTGCGTGCAACAGTGGCACAAGTGCCACGTGTGACCTCATTTCACTTCCATTACCACAACTGGAGCTAGACTTATAAATAATTCATTAGCTAATGGATATCAATCTGCAGTTCGTATTATTATAAGAGGTCAGAGAAATACTGAGACAGAATTCGATAAAATATGTAACTACTTAGACGTTAGAGATACTGATTACTGATTTTAAGGCAAATGCCTATTTTGTTCCTTATGAAATAACATGAAATTTTTTATAATATGTTGACATTTCATGATAAATCACTTATATTTATAGAGTTTTGTAGTGCCCTAAAATGCCTACTTGGACCTTTAGAGCCTATTTTACTATTTTAGTGCCTAAAATGCCTATTTTGTACATTTAAAATAAAATTCAACTTCTGCAATTTTTAGGATCATATAATGGTTATCCCTGAATGAAGGGCAGAACAGCAGAGGGTGGGTTTTTCATAAAAACTTGATTTTCCCAAACAATTGTCGCCAAAGGAATACTGACTGGCGGGGAGGATTCGTTCAAAACAACAAGTAGCCCATATATATAAGAAGAAGGGACATATTGTGTCAATTTTTCATATAAACGAAAACTGTTTCTGATAAATGTGTTTTTAATTCTATGTTAATTTTGCAGGACTTCATTTCTGTTAAGAATAGGTATACCAAAATTCTTGCAGTAAAAAAAGATCACGTTACAGTTTAAGAGCATAGAGTATTGTAGTATTTTAAAGTCATTTTTCTGTCTAACTTATTTACACCTTTTTAAAGTATATTTTAAGTTCCTATTTTCTGTTTTAAAAGCATATTTACTTGTTTTAAAATCTTATTTTAGGTGCCTAAAATAATTTTTTACAGCCTAAGATTCCAGGTCTACTGATTACTACAGCTGGCCTATGCAGTGAAAAAAAGATGAATACAGGGTTTGTCCGAAAAGTAATGTCAGTGAGTCAATTAGAAGATATTTATTGATCCGATCGGCACAATACATTAAAATATTTCAAAATGGGTTCCTCCTGTGTCGATACATCGCTTCCAGCGAGATTTCCAGGCATTGAAGGCCTTTCCGGAATGTCCTTTGGAGCCTTGCTGCAAGCCCTTTTCACTTTGTCAACTGTCCCGAAATGACGTCCTTTCATGGGAGTTTTCAAGCCTGGGAACAAGAAGAAGCTGGGGGAACCACATTAGGACTTTAGGGCGGCTGGGGAACCGTTGGCACCTTTGAATTGGCCTGGAAGCGGGTCATGAAGAAGGCGTTGTCGTGGTGAAGTTTCCAATTGTCCGCATTGTCGGTCCGGATGCGTTCGTAAACCTAAACACGTGATATGCCCATTATATAGAGATTGTATATTAATTTTTGAAGTGAAACTTCTTTAGCCGCGGTAGGAGTAAATCGGCACGAAACAGACTGCACAGAAAACAATCAACTCGTCGATTATCCAAAATTTAGAAAATCTAAAAATTAAAAAACGAAAATCCAAAATAAAAAAATTAAAGATCCGGAATTAAAAGGTAAAAAAATCCAGAATTTATAAAATAAAAATCCAAAATTTAAAAATCCAAATATCTAAAATTTAAAGAATCAAAAAATTCAAAATTTAAAAAATAAAAATCTAACATTCAAAATGTAAAAATAAAAATCCAAATTATAAAATCGAAAATAAAAAATCCAAAAAGTAAAAAAAACAATGATCTAAAATTTTAAAAATCCAAAATTCTAAAATAAAAAAAAATTAAAGGATCAAAAATTAAAAAGTCCAAAATGCAAAAGTAAAAAAGTCCAAAAACGCAATATTTAAAAGTCCAACAATCCAAAATTTAAAAAATCCAAAAATTAAAACAAGTTTCACTTCTGTCGCGAGACGTTCCACGCACACTTTTTTTTTTAATTTTTAATGGTACACTTACGTAACAGGTTCTTCAAATCTTAGGCCTACCAAAAATAAGTGAGAAAGTTTGTGCAACATATTTTGCACCATTTATTTTACATTATGCAACTAAATTCCAATGCTAATTCAAATATAATAATAAATACATATATGTTATGCTGTTTTGAACCGTAATTTTGTTCTCCTTTACAGTTTAATTTTAAGGGTTGAGCCCTTTAAGAGTAAAGAAAAAGGTGCTAGCACGTTATAGAGATTATAGAGGATACCACCAGATGTCTCTGTCATTCTTTTCCCTTTCGTACAAATTAATAATTATCAATTTCCTTCATTTTAACTACTGCAAATACTATTATTCATTCTACCACCACCATTATCGTGTATCTAATTAATCTTTTTCATTCAAAATAAAATCAGGTAAAATGATGTAAAAAAGTGCCAGTATGTTTTTGTTTAATCAGTTATGACTGCAATTATGATATGCAGAATGTGTTTTTTTTAAAATTGATTTCCAAGTTAAGCTCCAGATTTATTCATTAAGCAGGGCTTACGGAAGAAGAAAGGTCTACCATCTCGGCCACCTGGGTCATTTTAACGGTCTAGTTGGATAAGCGCATGTAAATCAATATGTTTTTTGTCATAGCTACCTGTATTTTAAATTCCAAGGCCTTATAAGATCACAGTAAAACAATAGGCTATGTTGTCACGATAATTGATTTTCATTTTTTTTATAAATTCTTTCGAATACGTATATTGCCATAAAATAGGCACTAAATTGAGCTTTACTCCGAAACAGATCAACCGATTTTATCCATTATGAATAGACGTCTTCCCATGGACATTGTAAATGTGTATACCAAGTTTCATAAAAATCCGGTAAAGCGTATTTGAGTTACCGCGTCTTTAAAATATACACTAAATTGGGTTTTACTCCAGTACCGGTCAACAGATTAGGTTCAAATTCAATAGGGCACTTCTCATGGACGTCATAAATGGGTATACCAAGTTTCATGAAAATCCGTTACAGCGTATTTGAGTGATGGCGCCTTTCTATGAGAAAGGCGCCATAATCTATTAAAATAGGCACTAAATTGGGCATTACTCCGGTACCGGTGAACCGATTTGGTTCAATATCAATAGGGTTCTTCCCATCGACATTATGAATGTTTAGACCAAGTTTCATGAAAATCCGATGAAGCGTACTTGAGTTATGGTGTGTACAGACGCACGGACAGACGGACGGACAGACAGACAGACGGACAGACATTTTTTCGTCCCCCACACAATCTCATAAAGTACCATACTGGCACTTAATAACATGGAAAAATATTTTTTGCACGACGTAACTAATTAGTGGTACTAACGAATATTGTTGCCGTGGATCGTAACTTGACATTCCCACACGCTTTGAAAACAAAAGAAATCTCCGTGCTGTAAAAATTACAAAAAGCACAAGTGCCGTAAGTAAAATCATCATAATACAAGCCTTTATGGAAGACCGGAACCAAGGCCCCCTAGTTTGTGGCGACTTGAAAAGGACAAATATTCGGTCGCCATAACAACCAACACATGCGAAACACTTTCTGAAATATAACATCCATCTTCAATAGTGTATATACATAATATTTTCAGCTAATTTCGCAATTAATATAAATAAATTGATATAAATAATCATCGTGCAAAAAATAGCATGCAATACTCGTGCCGTAAGCACATAACGGATCTCGGAAATTGAAAAAACTCGGCGCAAGCGCCTCGTTTTTTCAAACTCTTTCCCCGATCCGTATGCACCGCTTACAGCACTTGTATCGCAATATACTATTTTGATATGAACATTTGGTCAATGAACTGCATAACGGCAATTTAAATAAATAAATTTAATTTAAAAAAAGAGACGTAAGCCAACACAATATTTAGTTTTGCTGAAAACATTACATATGACCTTCATTTCTCTCCATTCATTCAAAGTCTGCAACTCCTTGCCATAGCGAAGGATTTTTCAATATTAGTTCATAATTAGACTTTTCTACAACTTCAACAGAGTATATCTCTTTTACTTCTTTACAAACCGATCACGATTCAGTGTTTTACGCAGATGTTTCTGGTGTGTTCAACTCTTTCAAACAAATTATTGCCAACCAAAAGAGCCTGCTTTTGGTCACAGTACGAATGGATTGCTGTTTGTAAGCAGAAGCTAACCAAAATTATTTCTGTTTTAAAATAATTTACGATTCAACATAACATAAAAATTCGTACGATGTTCGATCGATGTAAAAACTTAATAGGCACACAAAAATAACAAAACTCGCTCGTTTTATTAACTTCGTGCATGCATACTAAGTCCTTATAAACCTTTTTGTCACAAATAATTTTGCCAGAATTCATATCCGTAGCCTAAGAGTTTTGCATAAGGTTGAAACAACTGAATTCGCGCTCTTTGCAATACAGCCTCTTATTCTAAGTTATTTCAGATGAAATGTATCGTTGACCATGCTTAGAGTAAAGAAAGTTACGTGAATGCATTACATCAGATTTTATTTGGGTTGTGTATCCTTCGGGGATGCGATGTGGTAACGACATTCTCTTAATTTTTACAACCGATTTACATGAAGAGAATGTCATACGTAATAATTGCACTATACTAAGAGGCTAACTTTTATTTGGGCAGATTTACGATCGTCCTGTAGGCCTGCTAAAGGTACCGCGGTATTGGGTTTCAACCTGAAATTAATTGTCAAATCTTCCAGCATAAATACGTGTTAAGAGGTGGCTTGGTGGGCAGTAAGTCTGCTTTCCAGCCTGGTGGCCCGGGTTCGATTGTCGGTAGAGTGGATATTTTAATGTGACGAGTAGGGTTGGATTTAGGAGAGGTGGTGGTAACAGCTTGCAATTACTTTGAAAGTTTCAACAAAGTTCCTAGAGATATCAACAAATAAAACTTACTGGGCCTATATGACTTTTTAATTTAAAAGCATTTGTGTCCTTATCTTATGGCTTAAACTCAACAAAATTTAGTTAAACAATGTTTAATTATTATTTTCTTAAATAGATAGTAAATCCTAATAAAAATGAAGCGGTATTTTTTTTAAGTGTTTAGACTCAAACCTGCAATTTGGTCCCGAAAATATGAAAAGTGCTTCGCAAGGACCTTTTTCCACGGAACCCATTAAAAATTACAAAATGTTATTTTCCTCGAGATCTAACTTGTTTATTGTGGTAAATGCGTCCAGAGTCAGGTAAGAAAAATGAAAATAGTTGAATGAAAAGTGTAGAATTTCTTTATTTCAACTTTGTACGAACTCGAAAATGAACTACACTATTGCCATCTATCTGCCTCAGTGTGTACCCCAAATGCATCAGAGCAACGGGGTTGACATTCGATACACACATATTGACTGTCAGAAGAACATAATATTTACCTCTTTTAACTTATTGCAGACCTATACTGGAATTAACTTATGTGATGTCATCTGCTATTGTAGGCAGTTTTTCAATATTGTTTTCTTCTTGAACGATCAGTGATTTAAAGAGAGGGTTATTATTATTATTATTATTATTATTATTATTATTATTATTATTATTATATTAGATGCACTTAAATCCCCATTAGAGTTATAGAACCATGACGGACTTCGTAGATACGGTGTGTTCATAGTGACATTAACTTTTACCTCTTTCAAAGTAATTTATTTACTTATCTAAAATACTCTTAGGCCTATATAAAATGGTAAAAAAAAATGTTCTAAGTTAAGTTCATACAATTAAAACAATTTAATTTGGCAAAATAAACATAGGCCTATTTTAAAAATAACTAGTGCAATGGGATAAACTAGCGATTCATTTTGACGCCAAAATACTAATAAAAGGATCCTCAATGTTTAAAAACCTAACATGCCAAAAGAGAGAGAAAATAGGTTCACGGTCCGGTTGGGGTATTTTACCTTTCATACGTAGGGTCCACAAAACCCTTCAGGTTCACGATGATTAAAAAAAAAGAATTCTCTAGCAGGTAGCCTAATCGAGACGACGGGCTTACCACTTGTTCTTTCCTGCAATAGGCTACGGCCTCTTATTCTATATCAGAATTATTTGAAATGGAGAGTTGGTTTGTCCTTAGTTTAGGATAGAGAAAGTTGTGTGGGTGTAGAGAAGAGAAGTTCATTTCCAAGGGCAAAAAGCGTGGCTGTAATTGTAATTATTTGCGAGTTGTATTCTTAAAACTTTAATGACATGCCAAAAATGACATGGATGGATAATGCCTATGAAAGCCTATATTTAAAAGGACAGAAATGCCAGCCCTATGGCGAAGAAAAATACACTAGAATTTAATCATTGAACTAACTGTTTTCGTTGCGGTCCGACAGACTTTTATAAATTAGGTAGCTTACACAATATTCAAATAAATTATTTAGGTATTTGTAAAACCTTATTGTTTCTTTCTTTATTCTATTCTATTGTTATACTTTGAAGTCATGGGAGCCTCCTAATGGGGGAAGTATCTCGAAATCTACAGAACGCAGAGATCTGAAATTTTAAACATAGGTAGACTGAAGGGTCGGGAAATGCACCTCGAAGCCGGAATTTTAATTTTCGCTTTCGTTCGTGAGTTATGAGTGAAAAACGGGCAGAAAACGTGTATTTTTTGCGTTTTCGAAGCATCAGTTTTCAGTAATACAAATCAATTACACTAGGCTTTGGCTATTTTTGTCAAACCTTGGAAATGAAACTTTCGCGATCGCTTGAATGTTGTAGCTCACGCAGGTCGATTCATTTGTTTATAATGTCAAAGCACGCAGACATATGAAATTATCAACCTACACGGAATAGAATTATTATTATTATTATTATTATTAATATTAATATTATTATTATTATTATTATTATTATAAGAGGGATAATCAATATTGGCCTAAATATGGTCAAACGTTGTTCGATTTGGACGACACTCATTATACAGGGGTTTTCTGGGCCAAGGAACTCGAAACTGAGGTCGCTTTTATCAGGCGACGCTATCTAATCGTGGTATGTAGTCCACGTGATTTAGGTTTTAATAAATATAATGATTTAACTATTATGCTCTTAATTTTTAATTTTTTAAATAATTATCGCGGGCGAAGCCGCGGGCACATGCTAGTCCATTATAAAAATTACTTATTTTCTGCATGTCATAATTGGAATTTTCACTGAATACACAGAAGCTTTCTGGCACTTTGTTATAACAGTTTACCTGATTTCATTTGTCTATAAAATTTGTATTTCAAGTTCCTCGATGCGCATTTTCTAACAGTACGAGACTGTGGAGTCCCCCCCCCCCCCCTGTTCTCTTGTTACATGTAGAGTGCGGACGGACACCTCAGGATCTGAGATTCAATCCACTTACTTCACCCTGACGTCATCAGCGAAATGGGTGTCGGGGGAGAGCCAGGCTGAATAACAACAATGACTAGAGCTTCCAATAGGATATGCTAACCTATAGAATTCCCGGTGAGCCCGCCATGTTGAATCGCACGGAACGTGACCTCCCGGACACTCACGTCATCGCAAAACTGTCACCTCACACATTTATATCACCCATAAGCAGGGTTCGGAGGTTTATGACCTAAAAAGTGAAAAATATGACTGGAAATATGCCCTTAAAAATGACCCAAAAATCTTAAAAATGAAGTGGAAAATATGACTGTAAATATTCCTTTAAAAATGACTAAATATTACCAAGAAATCATAAATACGAAGTGAAAATATGACTCAAAATATGCCTTTAAAATTACTAAATTTGATCCAAAAATCATTAATATGACCTAATAAAATTAACGCATTTTCAAAAAGTGTATGTAACTTTTAAAAATTCTGCTGATGTACAGTTTTACTTCTAAATAACTTCTATATTCAAAGAATTTGCTTCTGTTTGTTCGCTTCATCAGCTCCAAATACTCGTAACATTTTGTAGACTTGCGTGTCCCTATAAGATATGAACAATTGCATTAATTTTAACATTTAAATTACCTATTAATTTGGTATAAACATTGAATTACTGAAATAAATTTCAAATTTAACGCGACCATGTAGTAGACCTACATACACTGTATAATTGTGCTCTTATACCAAATTTGTAACTGAAATATGACGTTAAATTACAAATAAGACCAAGACCACAAAAATAACCAAAATATGACTTTATATGCAAAATAAAAACGGTCCGATTAGGATAAAAAAATGTGCAATTCGTATTTAATTTATGTTTACGGCGAGAACGGAGGTCAGGAAAAAAATATGACATGTCATAAATATCCGAACCCTATAATCATTAGGTATCTTATGAAACTCGTAACCTGGAGTTGGATTTATTAAGACTATTTCACGAATAAAATGTAATAGATTACATGAATAATAATTACTTTCTTCTTGTTAGTTTAAAATGAAATCATTAATACTGTCAGTTGTCAGATCACGGCATAAGTTACTAAATAAATGAACAGTCTCCATAATGGAATACTAATCAATGCTACCAATGTATATTGACAAAATACCGTAGTGAACCACTACCAACGTATATTGATAAAATGCCGTAGTTAACCTAAAAATCAAGATACGAAATAAAAACACATTTTAATTCAAGTACGTAATTTTAATATAGGCTATGAGCAATCTGTTGCATTTCAGTTTCTTTAGTCAATTTGTACTTACGTTCCTCACAAAACTATTGGAACTGGATCCATACGCATTTTCTATTTCTTTCGGTATTTTGTGGCCTAGCTTCCTTTATAATAATGTCAATTTCGTCAACAGATGCATTACCAAACTTGAGGCTGCCATTTCTGTTTTCAATTTAGCGCCGACAATGGATGACGTAATCTAGTATCACTGCATACCGATACTGTTAGGCAGCGTTCACACTGAGGCGATAAGCGATAAGCGATATATCGCAAGGAAGATATTGCGGTGATACGAGTATAGGCCTACTGCGAGCGATAAATCGGCGTGACCTGGGCAATAAAAATATGGTGGAACACAATCCTCACTACTTCAGTTACAATTATGAGCTCAAGTGAGGAAGACGTTGTAAAAAAGTGACTTATTGGTTCAGGCGTAGAATGAGAAGAAAAATAAAATATAGGGTACATCCCTACAATCTTACCAACGTGCACCATAGCTCGGCTGTTGTTTCTCGAGAGCTGTCTCAACATGAATCAAAATTCAGGGAGTTTTATCGAATGAACCCTGAAAACTTATTTCGAAAATTTGTTTTCTGAAGGGTAATTATAAGCCACCCACTGTTTGTAGAAACTCTGTTTTGGCTGTTGAACAAATAAAGTGTGCGTGGAACGCCACGCGACAGAAGTGAATTTTGTTATAATTTTTATTTTTTCAATGTTTGATTATATTTTTTAAATTTTGCATTATTGGACTTTTTAATATTGGGTTTTTGGACTTAATTATTTTTTTATTTTGGATTTTTTAATTCTGGATCTTTGAATTTTTGAATTTTGGATTTTTTAAATTTTCAATCTTTGAATTTTTTATTTTTTGGATTTTTGGATTTTTAAATTTTGGAGATGTGTCGGTTTACATTACCCAGCCATTTAGTACAACAAAAACTTTATATACCTGTATATGCTTGGGGGAAAAAAAGAATACCAAAGTTTAAAAGTTTAATAAGTGTAAGTAATAATGGAAAATTCATTGGTCTTTTAACAAAATTCCTTGTCATTTTTTCACTATTTTAGGTAGTAAATGCATTTTTCTATTTTACATTTTTTCATTATTTTATGGTCATTAAATGCCTTTCCCTACTCATTAGTAAGTAACTGGATACAGTTGGCAGGAGTCATATAGAGCTAGCGATTCTTGAATGATAAACAATACTGAGAAGAGCATGACAATATATGACATCCCCGGGATTCTGAAAATTTCATTTCCTCAGGCAATGGCTATGCAAAATATACTCCCCATATTAATTCTGTCAAATTGTATTATAACTAGCCGATGCCCGCGGCTTCGCCCACGATAATTAATTGAAAAATTAAAAATTAAGAGAATAATAATTATTAAAGCATTATATTTATTAGGCTAACACTTGCACGCGAATCATTCATAAACTAAACCATTAATAATTAATGAAACAGCTAAAATTCCGGCTTTAGAGTACATTCCACGATTAGAAAGTGCCGCTTTGGAAAACAGATTAGATTATGCAGTTCCAAAGCTGTGAACCACTGCCTTCTAAACTGTAATACTCGTGTATAATTCTCGAGACGGCGGTGGATAATACGTATTGTTTCTCAACTGTTTGTTGACAGATGAATATGATGTGAATTTTATTTGATAAATTCAGTGTAATTTTCAGAAATTGTATAATTTTCCAAGGGAAGGACTGGTTTGTTTGCATTTTTAGTGTCCGCGATACTGTACAGGGTTAAACTATCAACAGCTGGTGCCCGCGGTTTCGCCCGCCATTATTAATATTTGACTCCAGTTTATTAGAAATGTTTGTGGTTCAGAACTATGAAAATTGCAAGTAAAAATAAAATTAGAATACTTGTTCATTGTGTTCATTTCACTTAGGCCTTATATAATAAAGAATCGGTTTTCCTAATTTTATTCTCTTCGTGAAAGTTTACACTGCGAGAGACGAACATCGCCGAGTATACCCGATGTCTCACGAAGCGGGCGAGCAAGCACGCTATTTAGGGCCGTTGAATTGTATAAGAGTAGATGAGGGCCCGGATTCTGATTACCTAAAATTGTTTGAAAAATGACCTATAAAATGACCCTAAATTTAAAGAAAATGACTTAATAATTATAAAGAAATTACCTAAAAACTGACATTTTATTTATAAAAAATTATTATTGTACACATAAAGTATAGACTACTTAAATTACTTATTTCTTGTGTCAGAATTTCGAAATATTTACATTATGAGTTAATAATATAACAATTTGATTACTTACTTGTCTTTCACAATAAATAAATAAATAAATAAATAATGTATTTACCTGTGTCTTCTACTTCTGCTGCAATTTTCCTACATGCGGCACTCGTCACATATGTCTTACTATATGCGGAAATGGGGAATAGTTCCAGATGCACTCATGATCTTTCACTAAATGAATTAAATTAATTACAGAATTGTCTTCTCTTCTTCCCGACACGTTCACTGCTCGAAACATCGTAAGCAACAAATCGCTCAGGCGACCAGCATGCTGCACTTCGAGAGATATATCGCTTGCGATATGTTGCGCTATCGCGTGAGTGTGAACCTTTTTTATCGCCTCCCTTTAGATTT
Organism: Ectobius pallidus; assembly: GCA_964059195.1. Taxonomy (NCBI): domain Eukaryota; kingdom Metazoa; phylum Arthropoda; class Insecta; order Blattodea; family Ectobiidae; genus Ectobius; species Ectobius pallidus. The sequence continues at coordinate 171,303,019 of CAXKWD010000007.1, forward strand.
CAAGTATCTGTCCGTGCGTGTCGCGTATCGTATATCGCGCGATATATCGCTTATGGCCTGAGTGTGAACCCTGCCTTACAGTTCAGTAACGAACAGCGTGTTTTACCCGATAAAACAGCCTCCTCGCGATTCCTACAAGAATATTGTAAGATAAACGGCCGTGATTGGTCTATATCCGAGGAATTGCTAAACGTTATTGGTCAATATCAAACACGCGGCATATGAGTGGAATAGTCCTGTTAAAGCCACCACAAACTGGGGGGCCTTGGTTCCGGTCTTCCATAAATGATGATTATGATTTTATGATGATTATTATGATGATTTTACTTACGGCACGTATGCTTTTTGTAATTTTTACAGCACTGAGATTTCTTTTGTTTTCAAAGCAACTAGATTGCGTGCGGGAATGTCGAGTTACGATCCACGGCAACGGTATTCATAAGTACCACTAATTAGTTACGTCGTGCAAAAAATTTATTTCGCATTTTTAAGCGGAAACTTTTTTATATGCGTCAAATCCCAACCCTGTTGGAGTCTCCAACACAGCGATATGTGAAGTTGATGACGTAATAATTGCGGACGATATCGTTATCGTGAACAGATGGAAAGCGCTGATACATCAGAAAACATCTTATACAACTGCCAGGTGGTGCTATCTGATAAACATCAGCTTCCCAGGTGTTCACACCAATAACATTGCTCATAGAGGACTGTACAACAACTCCACCTTTCACATCTGATAACTGCTGATAACTATCGCATTTCTATACCACAGAATGTAGGTAATGTCACGAGAGGTCCGGATTTTATCGATAAATTCCCAAGCAACGAATTTGACAAATCCGTAACTCGAGTTAAAATTTTTTAAAATATTTATTTCATTTGTGTTTACACTCTTTTTAGCCAGGGCCGTCGCGTGGTTTGTTGGCGCCCGGGGCAAGATTTCGTCAGGCGTCCCCCCCCCAAACTCAATCCCACGTGCACCCACCCCACATTCCACCTATCTGTAAGGATTCAAGGATTTAAGGCCCACAGTAGAGTTCATTTTTAGGTTATTATTATTAACAAGTAAATCCAGCTGCTCAATTTTGAGCAAATATTTATTTTGGGATAACTTAGCAAATATAAAGTTATTGGTATCAAATATTTATTTGTTCAATAAATAAGTTACATATAATGTAATATCCAAAATTCAGTTATACCTAAATTTAAAAAATACGTTATGTACATCTAACTTATTTTTTCATTTTTGCCGTTGTCACGGTGCCCCCCTGGTCGCGGCGCCCGGGGCGATCGCCCCGGTCGCCCTGCCTACGCGACGGCCCTGCTTTTAGCTACTAGGCCATATCAGAGTTCGGGATCTGTGTCTGTACAGTAGGGTAGGCCATGGAACTATTGCTTGTCAATTGTTTTTATTGTCGGTGTATTTAATGGAGTAAATTTCAACTGATATTAATTTAAAAGGATATGATAAAGGACGAAATGGTGAGGAAGATTCATGCAATGTAAAATCCAATTCGGCATTTGCCTTTACGACTGGGGAAACCACGAAAAAACCCATGTCAAATTGACCGGCCACGGGATTTGAACCTGGGACCTCCCAAGACGTTACCATCTCGGCCACCTCGCTCGGCGAGTTACAATTTTACTGTCGCTATTTCGACAGAATTAAGCATTTCATGAATAATTTAAACCATGAAAATAATAATAATAATAATAATATGAATTACTATTTGTGCCTAGGTCTCTATGGTCTATGGCAGAGATGGTAACGTCTAGGATTCGCATTCGGGAGATCCCAGGTTCAAATTTGACATGGGTTTTTTTCATGGTTTCCCCAGTCGTAAAGGAAAATGCCGAGTTGGATATTTACATACCATGAATCATCCTCACCATTTCATCCTGTATCATATCCATTTAAATTAATATCAGTTGAAATTTACTCCATTAAAAAATACACCAATAATAGAAACAACTGACAATCAATAGTTCCATGGCCTACCCTACTGTATAGACACAGGTCCCGATCTCCTGATATCGCCTCGTAGCTGAAAGGAGTATAAACACAGCTGAAATAAAGAAATGTGTGATTGTTTCAGCTCTTCGTCTTCGCCGCCATTGTGGCCGTCGCCAGCGCAGTGTTAAATTGAATCTTGTTAAATCTTATCTTATCATGTTTGCCTAAAGGTTTCTTGAACTGAATCATAAAATTCCTCTGCATACTTATTAAGTACTATCTTCATGCCATAATGATACTCTTCAACGTTTCAGAGTGTTTTAAATACATAAATGTACAGGGTGATAATGAATAACACCGAAATATTTTACCAATGTAAGAATGGACATAGACAAGCAGCTTTTATTAGATTTTTACTCTATGGTTTCAATTTTTCCATTTACGGCATAAGATCTCCCAGGGCATCGCCGCCACTGACTTCTAACATTAGCAAAAATGTAAAACATATGAACTTCGTTGTTAACACTGTAGTTATGAATAAAACAAAAATACTAATGCAGTGGTGCCCAGTCATGTGATTAGTCTGTAAATTTTGCAGATGATGGATATGATATAGCTTTTGATGAATGATTAAGAATCAGGTTTTTATCGATCACTAAGAAGGGATGAAGTTAATTTATTAAAAATGTTGAACCTATTTTGCTTTATTATTGACTTATGAGCACAAAATTGTAATGACTTTAATGCCCTGTAGCATAGCCTACACGTTTTACGTCATAGAGGAAAAATCTCCTAATAAAAGTTGCTTGTCTATGTCTTCTCTATACACAGGTAAAATATTTCGGTGTTATTCATTAACACTCTGTATTTGTATTCTCTTTCCTTAATGATTGTGTACCTAATGTTTCGTTCATTTTCAGAATCAACGCATAAAATAAGTTTTAAATATGATAGCCACGTTTGCTGAGGCGGGTAGTTATTACTCGAGTTGTTTACTGCGCAGTCCGCTTCATTTCAATATCAGTGTGGAGTTGAACATGTAACGGTAATATCTATGCTAGTAGGCCTACTGTATCATGCAGAACACTAATATTATTCGAGTTGAGAATAAAGATGATTATGGTCAATATGTATGAAATGTTTTAACACTGTTCGACAAATTGTCTTTAGGACGGACCAGTGGCGCCAACTCTTGAAAAGCATTGGGTGGGCTTAAAGATTTTCAAATTTTCACACTCCCGCCCCTTATTTGATTTATGATATGGACTTATATGATAATTCGGATAAATATGGAATTGAGTAAGAAATTATGTCTTTGTAATAATAAATGACAATCAACGTAATTCAACCGCCAAAAATAGAATTGTATAGCCTAGTTAACTTAATGTGAGGTGACAGTCGAAGTGGAACACGTAGAATTGCATAGAATTGTCAGATTTTGTACAGGTAGGGGGGGGGGAAAGCGGACCTACTGAAATATATAAGTTGCCTATATGAGCCACTGCGCATGCCTAGTGGTTTCTAGATATGCACAGTGGCTCATATCGGCAACTTAGATATTTTAGTAGATTCGCTTTCCCCTCCCCCTACCTGTACATGAATTTATTTTCATATCCTGTGCATGGCTATAAGCGTTAACAAATAACGTTGGTATCTGAACTTGCCAAATTGACAGTTCTTTGCTTTGCAGATGACACCGTTATTATTGGGAAAAATGAGACTGCTGCTATAGAACTAACAAACTTAGCATTGCAAAGATTTTCAGAAATAGGACTTGCCATCAATCCTGAAAAATCGACATGTATTAATGTTGTTAATGGAGATATAGTATCAAAACATTTAAGCATTACGCATGACTGTACCATCCAGTCTCTTAATAAAGGCGAAGAAATCAGTTACCTAGGGACAACATTCAGAAATATCCAAACATTCAACCCTAGTATTATTATTAAAAAGCTGAATTTCAAGCTAGAGAAATTAGTATCATCACCATTACTGCAATGCGATCAAAAAATATCAATACTGAATGTGTCATTACTCCCAGTTTGATATACCCATTCCAGACATCAAAAGTAGAAGATGTTTCATCGAAATTTCTTAATGATGTCGACAAATTACTAAGAAGTGCCACTAAAGAAATCCTACAACTGCCATCTGACACACCTGATTCAATGTTGTACAGCGCACCTAAGGTGAAAGGATTGAGACTTTTCCGTGCTACATGGGAGATAAGATTGCAACATATTAACTCCTGCAGAACTTTATTTCTTGCCAACAATCCGTACATTTCATCATTACGGAATCTCACTGAAGAAAGCAAGATCAGTACCACGAAACTCAACGTTGCAGTTAATAACGACGTTTTGGATGTCCGGAGTAACACCATCTCCGCACGGAAAGTCAGACAGCAATTACGGCAAATAGAATTTAAAAAGTGGACAGAATTGCCAACAAAAGGGAAGGGTGTCGAGTTATATGATGAATATACCCCAGCCAATAGTTGGATAAAAAATCATAAGGGCCTTTCTGTAAACGAATGGCGGGAGGCCTTGAAGATGACAGCAAACGTCTCTGCAGTGCGATCAATACCAGGCAGATCTTTGGACAATAACCTCTGTCGGCGATGCCGTAGAGAGACTGAAACATTGGCACATGTCCTGGGATCCTGCCCGTATGGTGAGCTACTGAGAAACGCCAGGCATCATCAGATCCGAACTGAAATTGCAGACCTCCTACGTGAGAAAGGTTTCAAAGTCTTCGAGGAGGTCCATGGTGTGGCCACAAACGGAAGCCACCGCCGTATTGACATGCTTGTATACGCTGAAGATTCGTTAGAGGGATACATTCTTGACCCGACTATAAGATTTGAAAAACACAGAGGTCAACCAGAAGAGGTCAATAAAGAGAAACAACTAATATATGAACCTACAATTCCATACTACCTGGAAAAGTACCACCTGAAAGAAATAAAAATATACGGCATGTTAATGGGAGCTCGAGGCACAATTCCACGTCATGTAGTTAACATCTGGAAACAATTTCAACTAGACGTGCACAAGCTGAAGGATTTAGTTCTTCTTGCTTTGAAGGGATCACTGCGTATTTATAGGCATCATTGTTATAATTTGACCTAGTGTTTTATAATTCTATAGATTTCTGCTATATATGTTAATGCTTTAAGTTTAACAATTCATTTATAGATAAGATTACGTTGTATATTATACTTTGTCACTAGGCAACCTACAGTGGTAGGAAGTGTTGAAAATAAATAAATAAAAGAATAAAATATAGTTACAAAAGCCAGAATACTTGTTAAAATTGTACACATCGATTAAATCTATCATTAATATAATCATAGATCATTCACTGTTTATTAGCCATATAAATTAGACCAGTGTTCAATAACATTTCAAAACAATCCCAAAAATCTTATGACAATTTCGAAGGTTATTTATCTTTATTTTTGAGGGTATAAAGTGGAAAATAGTATATTGCGATACAAGTGCCGTAAGGCACGTTTACGGGTCGAGGAAACAGATTGAAAACCCGAGGCGCAGCCGAAGGTTTTTAAGTTTTCGAGACCCGTAAATGCCTTTACGGCCCGTGTGTTGCATGCTATTTTTTGCACGACGATTATTTATATCAATTTAATTATAGGCCTATTAATTGTGATATTACCTGAAAATATTATGTAAATACATTCTTGAAAATAGATGTTTATTTCAGAAAGTGAATCGCATGTGTTTGTTGTCATGGGAACCGAATATTTGTCCTGGGGGCTTTGGCCATAAAGGCTTGTATTATGAAGTGTATCGTAATGAATTATGACGTTGGCGCTTGGACCGTAAGTAATTTAACCTCATCGCAACGGATATAGCAACAAGACTGTGTGGGAATGTCAACTTACGATCCATGTAAACAACTTTCGTAAGTAACACTTACTAGCTAAGGAGTGCAAAAAATCTTTAATAAAATCTCATTACTCCATAAAAATACACTAACAACAGAAGACAGCTGACAAGCAATAGTTCCATGGCCTACCCTACTGTACACGCACAGATCCCGAACTCCTGATATGGCCTCGTAGCTAAAAGGAATACAATTACAGCTGAAATTAAAAAAAAAAAAAAATCTAGTTGATTCTGTTCAAATGGTATTAACAAATATACGGAAAAAATCACTCAGAAATATTGACATTTGTGGAAATTATCATGGAAACGGCATTTCAATGCACGAAAGGTGGCTGCCATTTACCACGCCGATGTAATGGAAATCTTTATCTTTGGGAATTAATATCGTACGATTACGTCACACGTAATAAGTTAAGCGTATTACACTTTAGTCGCATAAATATTGATAAAAATTTAAAACCTTGTTTTTCCATTTAGTAAAGGTTTTTAGGTCATAAATCATTTGTATATATTGTGTCAAACCCAGAGGATAGTTTTGAGAAAGACTGTTTAAAATTTTTACAAAGTAGGCTACAAAGGCTACTAATAATGGTGGAAAAGTCTAGAAGAGAATACAAACAGCATCGGATTGAACTGGATATGGAATAGAATGGGTTCATGAAACATACAGATCATATGCAAATTAATAATAACAAATGTTACGATGTTGCTAGGCAGAAAATGTTTTGTGAGATGAAAATTTTTAAATCGCTAAAATGTGATGCAGAGATGAAATCGGGATGGGGTATGGAAGCATATATTTTATTTTCGTGTAATTTGGAAGAAAGATAAAGTTTGGCCTTTTGGAGGCTAGGAATCTGGAGATTGATAAATTTGAGAGCTTCGGTACCTAGAGGAATATGCCCACTATGTAGCGAGAAAAAGGATGCCAGACACATAATTTTAGAGTGTAAGGAAACGAAGATATGGAGGAAAAATGTTATTGACAGTAAATTACTAAAAATTAATAAAAGTGTAGCATATAAGAAGAATATGGATTTATTAAAAGGAATGGGGAAATTTTCATTTATAGTTAAAAGGAAATGGTTAGCCAACATTGAAGAATGTAACCTTACAAATTCAGATGAAGTAGGCCTACTGTTATAAACATGTAGGCCTACGTTTGTTGTATATGGGTGATTCTTCAAATACGGGAAAATTTGGAGTGAGTAAAATCCAAATTTTTTACTTTGTTCAAGAAATCTAAAAAAAATCACAAAAATACTTCAGGGGTTACTTGATTATAATATGACACCAGCAGAGCTTAAATGTTTATATTTTTATTTATTTTTATTTCTTTATTTTTTAAAGCCATGTGGATGACATCCTTGTACATGTGGATGGTAGAAGGCCACATTAATAACTAACTTTGGCAAAACAATCTGCTTTTCTTTATGTGATTTCATATTTTTCTCAGCATACTTCAGTTCATTTTGCATCAAATTTGCAAATTTGTGTGCATACTCCGGAATTAATGTAATTTTAACGAGACTGTGTTTTTATGGTTTTGGGGGAGGGGGAATCAAGCAGAAATTCATTTAATCAGTTTTAAGATCATAAGTACAGGTCACAGACACCGCAAACACAATAGTATCCTACATTTATCATCTACATGACTTGAGAGTCATCCACATACCCCTTCATGAGACATGTGGATGACACAAAAATCAGGCATGTGGATGACAAAAAAGGAGTTTAAGTGGTCTCAGCAAGCCATTTCTAAACCTCTGTAGGCTCAACTTCAGTCAGGTACTTTGAATTGGAAGGTTTATCATAGTGCATAATCAAAATTAATTAATATTCACTTTCTGCCAACTTTCTAGAAGCCATGTTAATGACGGGGAATAAAAACGTTTTCCTTGCAAATGATACAAGTCCCTTGTTAATCCCAAACTGTTTGTAAGCAAGCAAAATTCAACCTTACAATTCAACCACAAGCTGCCCTGTTGGCTTTCTAACACTGTTGCCAGTTTTACAAATTCCTCATTTCTGCAGAAAAAATTCCATTCTTTTCAGCCATGTGGATGACCAAAAACCCTTGGGACATTCTTTATGTTCATTAAGTGGGGTGACAATTTTATTTTATTTTATTTTTTAGGGGTTAATATTCTTCACCCATTCATACTCATTGACAGGAAAAAAGTTGAAAAGGAAATAACATTTTTTTTTGTGGAAAAATGCATTAGAATATACAAAACCGAGGTTTGGGACAGGGCATGTGGATGACATTTCATTGAATTAAATTCGATTTTGGAATATCAGAATTTAAAGTTAGTGACATTTCAAACTGATAGTTGTAGTATGGAAGTAGTAGAAACAAACTTTTATTATTTTTTTTTTTTTAAGTTGAATTTGAAGGGAAATATCACTCCGGAACGCAAATTTTCCCGTATTTGAAGAATCACCCATATAAGCAGGGCCCGGATTCTGATGAACTAAAATTGTTTGAAAAATGACCCTAAATTTTAAAGAAAATGACTTAATAATTATAAAAAATGACCTAAAAACTGATATTTTATTTATAAAAAGTGATTATTGTACACACAAAGTTATAGACTAGTTTGTACATAACTGTAAAAACTGTAAATAACTGTAGGCCTAATGTTGTGAATGTTCTTTTCTCAAGGAAATTTATACTGGCACTGATGAGACAAAATTCGGCATTTCCTTTTGCGGTCTGCCGGATTATATTGTTATTTGTTGAGGTAAACAGTAGTTTGCACTGTCAAATCCAATTAGGTGAAAAGTCAATCTCATAACAATCGTAATATAATACAGCATTTTGGCGTTTCATTTATTCTCATTTCAGACTGAGACATAACAACACTTTAACACCGATTTTTTCCTTCTTGCATTAAACAAATAATACTTCAATGACAGCACCGCTAGCGACGAAAAAAAAGTTAATACACTCAATGTAAATACATGAAAATGACTAAATAAGGAAGCAAATGACACGAAAATGACAAAATAATGATCTAAAATTGAAATAAATGCCCTAAAAATATAAAATGGCATAAAATAACAAAACATTCATTTCTATAATCTAAAGGTCATGATTAGGATTTATCCACAAGTTGGCAATGTCTATGCAGCATCAATAAAAATCCCTTTAGGCAGGCCTACAGTCTGAGGTAGATTTCAAAGTGCTTTTGGTTTAATTTATTGTCGCTGCGCAGCACTCTTCTTTTATAGCCTTGGCATGACAAACCCACAGTAATAAGAACTGAATTCGGTAAAGAGGAAGAGCCTACAATCATTTGTTTTGACAACAAGAAAAGGATATAATATTCTGGGAGGCCGTGCGCAAGATCAGCAATGAATAAAATTAGCAAAGCCGCTAAACAAGACAAAATTATGATATTATAATAATTATTTTAAGTGTTATTATTTTCAAATATTAAAATCGCGCGTCATATGAGAGCTATCAAGAAACTAGTTATTGATTTGTAGAGTACTCATCAAGAGCTTTTCAACGATACCCCACAAGACGTGGTTTCAAAAGTTTCGAATTTTTATCCCCCCACCCCCACCCCACCCCCATCTCACTCGAATCCCCGAATTGTTGGTGTCACTGTGAACTCCATAGGGAGTACTCTAATTTATTCAAACAAAGTTTCCCTCTATACTGCATAGGGGCCGAGATATACATTTTTAAAAATTTCAACCTCCTCCCCCGACCACCCCCTTGGGCCAATTTTGCTCATTAACGAACTAGTCCGAACTATTGGGCCTAGAAATAACATATTAAAATTTGGTTCAAATATCTTCAAAATTACGGCCACTATCGTGTAAAGATATAAATATGTATATATATATTTAAATATAAATATATAAACATTTATATATATATATATTTAAATATAAATATATAAACATCACAATTTTTTTTTTGAGCGGGCGGTGGTTTCGTACTTAGGGGAGCATGAAACGTAAAGATATGAAAGAATTTTTCGAAAATCATGACATGGTATCCATTGCAATAGGTAGATTTTTCTTCGAAATCTACCTAAAAGATGACATGTCATTATAATCCGAGCCCTGTATGTAAGTAATATGTAGAAACAGTTATAAAATGTACATTTTGGTAATTCAAAGGATTGAATGGTATAGCAGAAATGCAACCAAAAGTCCCTGATTGTAATGAAGATGAAATAAACCTAATATTAATAATAACGTAGGGAATTTTGCTAATATATAGGCCTATATAAGGTCATCAAGCTTCTAGCTGTAACAATAAGTACATGATTGTACGAGGCAGCGACATTAATTTGCGAAGCGGACATTCCGAAAGAATGGAACAGGAACAATACTACAGGAGAAACAGGACAAAATCGAAAAATGGAGGGAAATGAAAAATCCACACACACACACACCCACGCGTTCATATTAAACGAAATGCATTTTTGACTCTCAGCCCTCTATGAAAAAAAAAAAAGTTAAGCCTATTGGAAACAAAAAGTTATTCAATCTACATCCTTCAACCCCTGGTAGTTGCAATTTCTCCCCCCTGTTTCCTCATTGACGTTGTAGTTTATTCCAGCGCATTGCACCATTATCACCAACATCATCACCATTATTGCAATCACAATGGCGTCATATCCCTCCCTCTCTATATATAAGGCTTTGTCCTGACTGACTGACTGACTTACTTTATGACAGAGAATCAACGTAGAGCCTAAACTATAGCAGGTAGAGAGTTGCAATTTTGACAGTAACTTCGTTTCATAATGTAGGTGCTAAGTAAGAAAGGATTGTGCAAAATTGTTATTTTAAATGCCAAAAATCAAATGTTTTATAGAATACTTAATCCCTTTTTACACAGAATTAACAACAGTGTATTGTTGGCAGTCTCCACATAAGGCTTTGGAAATAAATGAAACGGGACTTTGAAAATTATAGAAGCTATCGATATAATTCATTCCTGTAAATAAATATTGAAGATGAAATCCACGAAAATAATGCAGTCACATAAGTTTAGAAACTATAGAGAACTTAGAGAAAACTATACGAGGTATGGTAAATTTTTGGGGGAGAGAATTATGAAAGTTATATTGCATTTCTGTTTAATTTCATCCTCATAACTGTTTTGTGGTAACATGAGAGTGATAAATAAATATTCTGAAAAGACAATACAATTTTATATTACCGGAATTTCTGTATCTTCTTATTTGAACCCCTACCAGGCATGCTGTGTAGAAGCAATGGGGTGCATAATTCTACATCCTCTATGAGTCACAAAAAGCTATATCAAGCGTTTTGTGAGGAAATAGTTTGACTGTGATAAGTCGTTCTTCCATATTTCAAATTCTACATACCTATTTAAGAACCTAGAGTTTGAAAATCGAAAGTCCTTCATGAGTTAATTTCCAATTACAAAATACAAAACCCGAGCGACGCCGGACTTTTTAAACTAGTATCTATATAAAAGTCTATTGGTTCATCTCTGTATGTTCTGTATGTATGTTAGTAGTGATAACTACTAACCTGATAGGATACAGCAGATTGAACATACGGGTAGTTGTCCTTTTGTTCTTAGAAACGAAAGACGAATCATCCGATAAGCTACTTGACATGTAAGGTAAAAATTGCAAGGCACAATTTGTATTATTTAGAGTTAAAATTACAAAGGAAAGAACAGACATTAAACATCTCATTGAACAAAGACAGAGAGAGAGAATTATGAACGTAAGCCTAAACACACTGCAATGGTATCCGGACACGGCAAAACAAGATCATATCTCCACCGCTTCAAGATTGTCAACTCCCCAATGTGCCCCTTCAATAGCGGTAACCAAACAGTAGATCACATCCTTTATGAGTGTCCAATGGTATCGAATGAAAGAAATAAACTTGTGAACAGTGTTCTAAAACGGGAAAACTGGCCAGTGTCGAAAAACAGTTTGATAAAGAACCATAGAAACTGTTTCCTTTTATTTGTAAATTCAATAGACTTTGAGAAACTGAATGGTTGAAAGCGATAGGATATGTTAGTTTAGGCTGAGTAATAACGAAGCTAGTGTTAATGGACGGTATGGTGTATATTAATACCCAAAATAGGCCTAGGAGAATAGGTTAAGGACAAAAGACTAAGGAAAATAGGCTAAGGAACAGGAAACAGGCTAAAATACCAATGTATAGTATATAAGTACTAGGATTCAATGCAGAGTTTATAGGCATGTAGTGCTACCATTGTGTAACAAACCATGCTGTTGATGAATTAAAAAAAAAAAGCCTATACACACAATATACAAACCCGTGCCGGACTGCAAAGAAAACGATTAGGCTTTTAGTTTATTCTGTAAATTTTACATGTATTTTAAGCGTTCTTTCTAGTTGTTTTCCATTATTAAGGGCCAGTATGGTGATTTTTTATACCGTATGGTATGGTGGACGGGAAATATCTGTCCGTCCGTCCGTGTGTCTGTACGACACTTGAATAACTTGAATACGCTTAATTGGATTTTCGTGAGACTTGGTATTAGCATTTATAACGTCTATGGGACGAAGCCTTTTGATTTTGGACCAAATCGGTTGACTGGTACCGAAGCAATGCCAAATTAAAGGCCTAATCTGTGAAAATATTCATCAATTGCAATTCAGTTCTCATGACAACAATATTATTTGAAGTGTTCATATACGTCTTTAGAAGTTGCAATACAGTTAGCTTTGACAAATAACAATACCCACATATTCCTTCACATATGCTTATGAAACTAGACTTTTGTTCTTCCGTAAGTCCTGCTTAATGAATCGATCTGGAGTTTAACTCTGAAATCGATTACAAAAATAACTTATTTTCTGCGTTTCATAATTGCAATTATCACTGATTAAGCAAAAGCATTCTGGAATTTGTTATATCAGTTTACATGATTTACTCATTTTTTAACTTGCTCTAACATTCACATATATTTCTCTACCCTGGATAGAGAGAATATCATTTTGTCACTTCATATTTTGATATAGAATAAGAGTTCGTATTGCAAGGACAGCATTTTCAGTTGTCAATCTGAGAGTGTGCCAACGAATATGCCATATCAGAAGTCGGTAAAAAATTATATCCACTGATACGTTATTCATAGCTTGGGGCGGATTTCTATGACATGTCATATTTTTCCCCTTTGCATTATTTCAGGTTTCCGACTAATTTAAACCCGATTTCAAGCATCCTGGTGAAAATGGAACAGCTTTTATTGTGCATATAACTACATATTTAGGAAATTTTCAACTATTGTAGCAATATTGTATGAATATGCATATTTAGGTCATAATTTTTGCATATTTGTGTGCATATTAAAGAAATTTTGAACTCCCATATCATATTTTGTAAATTTTGCATTATAATGATACTTTTTTTAGAATTTACAGATATTTAAAATAATTAACATTATATTTTAATAAAATGTATTGCGAAGAAACTTAAAAAAATATGCACAATGTGTAAGTGGTAAAGTCATATTTTAAATTTTATTGGTCATATTTTAATGTTTTTTAGGTCATAAATGCATGCATATATCCTACTTTTTAGGTCATAGAAATCCGCCCCCTATTCATAGTTGTAGGCTTTGTATTTTTAGTTGAGAAATATGGATGTTTATCATAGGCCTTAAGCATGTAAAAGGAGACAAAATAGGATGGAAAATTTATGTAAAAACGATCTCGGTGTTAGTAAATATGTTATAATTATTTTTCTATTAAATAAATAATTTAAACAAAACATCTAGCAGTTGAGTAAATAATCGCGGGCGAAGCCCCGGGCACCTGCTGGTCCGGTATATTAGACGGTTTTAGCAAATAATCGGCCCATAAGATCAATTTTAAAGAATTTTATAAGCCAGTAGATAACTGGAAATATGATTACAAATAGAACATGAAAAGGCTATGCGACGCCCTGAAAATCAATTCGACATTTCTCCTCCCATTTCAATCAACGCCCGGTTTATTTATTGGGTGTGGTGGCTCAGGGTTGAGGGACAGTTTTGGTAATTTCATGGTTTCCGTCCAAAACGGCGCGGTTTTATAATATTTTGAACGATATGGGATTTTTTCTGACAACGCTGGTCTGTTTTATAATTGCAAATGCAAAAATAAGGGAAGTGGTGAAGGATTGCGGTGCAAAACGAATGGTGTGGCCAAAATTGTGTGGTCAAGTGCAATGTTTCCAGCGCAATCCCAAATTGAGAAGGAATGACATGTACCAGAATTAGCTCGGAATAATTACACTGGACAACAAAACTGACCTTCAAAAAATTTTTTTACACAAAACATATCATTTCTTATGTATTTTGATGTTCTGATTTCAAATATGGCCTTTGTTTTTGTCTAGCACCCTCAGTTTTTTAGTAAATCGTGTACTTACACTTCTAGTCGTTTATAAATAAAATGTAAAGTCACCGTAATATCAAAGACTAACTGGTAATACACCGTGTCCGGGAAAGACCTGACGAAAAAGAAATAATTATATATCAGAAACTATTACAGTTACTACCTCAGTATTTTCACAGTTAGAAAGACAAACTCAAAAAGTTTTGTTTTGTAGCATCCCGTAATGCGCATGAGCATGCACATTGTTGTTGCACGAGGAGAAACGAAAAAAAGTTTTTTCTGCGCAGCGTGTGTAATCAGTTTTACTCTGAGAACTAGGAATGCAAGTTGTGCGTAGGCTACAACGTCGTTTCCAAACAGACAAAGGCCGAAATCCTCCCGCCCGAAACAGCATCCTTCATTGGCACAAGCAATTTCTGGATATACTGTATCTGTAGGTAATGTTGAGTCAAGCGGGGAAAGGCAAAGAAATCGCGCATAAATGACAATGACATTGAAAGTGTACGGGCTCCTTCTAAGAAGCCCGAGGAAATCCATTCGTGAGGCGGCAAGACAACTGCAAATGCCAAAATCCACAGTCCATGGGAGAGAAGGACCTACACCATGGCCACCAAGATCACCTGACATGACCCCACTGGATTTTTTCTCTTGGATTTTGTGAAAGACAAAGTGTATCGCACGCCTGTGACCAATAATGCAGATTTGCGTGGCCGAATCTACGATGCAATAGCACTAGTCATACCGGAGATGCCTTCGCGTGTGTGGCACGAAATTGAGTATCTGGCCAAATGATGCTCACATAGAGGCTTATTAAAACTTATCGTGTTTCTCTTTGTAACCATGAAAACATCACGTCAATAAATGCAATAGTTTCAGATATATAATTATTTCTTTTTCGTCAGGTCTTTCCCGGACACCCTGTATTTTTTTACACAAAACATATCATTTCTTATGTATTTTGATGTGCTGAGTTCAAATGAAGGGTCGGGGGAAAAAACCAGGTAAGTCACTTTTTTTAAAAAATGGACATATCGTTAAAGTTTGCTTCAGATTCATCATACCCATCAGCTGAAAGGTCGAAAGTGGGAAAAAAGCAGACCAGTCGGGAGAAAATAGCAGTCAAAGTTTCACTGTAAGGGGAAAGAACTAGGGAAGTCAAGCGCAAAGAGGAAAGAAGCAGGCGAGTCAATGGTATTTCAACTGGCTTCATTAATTATATAACAAGCAATCAAATTGCTGGCCTCAACTAAATCAAAATGACATTCCCTATCCGTGGCCATTCGTACTTGGAGTGCTATAAAAACGTAGGTTTATGGAATCTAAAAGCATTGATGGAAACACCTGAGGATTTCAAAGAAATGGTGAAAGCATCAAGATGTAAACCATCCCCTTTCACTGTGGTCAGCGTTACCCAACAAAGGGTGCTAGACTGGAAGACAATGTTGAACTCAAAATACGCTGCAAAGTGCCCTTTCAAAACACAGCCTATTAAAGTAATATCTTCTGCATCCAACCACAGCCGTATGCTGCAATATCGCACTACATAGTATGGAGGGATGCAAACTGGGATTATAAGGGCACCTCGACAAGGCCAACCATTGGAGGATGGGTTGTTTGAACTTCCAATTCCAGCTTATAAAGTGTCTCCTGCAATAGTTTATCACAATTTATCAGATATTTTCTTTCTTTATCTAGGTCTCCTGCCGATTTCAAGACAAAAATTTAAAGATATACAAAATATTATGAAGTTTTGTAGTCCTCATGCTGTCAAATTCTTCAGTCAGCTGCCCAATGACTAAGTGATATGAGTCTGTTCCACTTGACTTACCTGTTTTTTTCCACTTCAAAAGGTACCTTTGACATGGTTTCGTGGAATTACATCTTTATGGGGACAAACTGGTTCCCAACAGCTATGATTCCACATTTCCTGAATCCAAGACTTCATTTTTCAGAAATCATAATTATTTTATGTGCAGATACATTGATGTCATAACAATTTGAACATTAAAATTGCTTTTTCTCAGTTTGTAAAAACATTGACTCTCCTGCTTTTTTCCCCTGACCCTTCAAATATGGCCTTTGTTTTTGTCTAGCACCCTCAGTTTTTTAGTAAATCGTGTACTTACACTTCTAGTCGTTTATAAATAAAACGTAAAGTCACCGTAATATCAAAGACTAACTGGTAATATTTTTTTACACAAACCATATCATTTCTTATGTATTTTGAGTGCTGAGTTCAAATATGGCTTTTGTTTTTGTCTAGCACCCTCAGGTTTTTAGTAAATCGTGTACTTACATTTCTAGTCGTTTATAAATAAAGCGTAAAGTCACCGTAATATCAAAGACTAACTGGAAATATTCATATGTAGAATAATCCTTCATAATAAAATTATATTTAATTTTGTAAAAGTAACCAATTAACATACCTGAAAACATTGCCAGCTCGTTTTCAAGTCCATCCTCTACCGCTGACAGTTGAATTTCTGCCGTTTGCTGCTTCTTCTGTACTTTCCTGTGGGTTCTCTTTTGAGGCTCCAGCAGTAGGCTAATCTGCAAGCATATTGGGTTTCCATCTTCCTTGATACCTTTTCCCCATTTCGGAAATATCTTGGTGGAATCTTTCTCCATGTTCATCACTAACTTGTCCTAGATTTGCAGTGAAAAAGTCCAAATGGGAATGCAGGAAGTGAATTTTGAGAGACATGTTGCAACCTACGTAGATTCCTATAGGCTCCTAGTAATTTCTCAATTAATTGTTCGTAATTTTGTGCTCTAGTATTATTTAAGAACTGTTCGAAAATGGTCTTGAATGATATCCATGCTTTAAGTTCCACATGATTCAATTTACTTTCAAACAGCTGATCTTTCATTAGTTCTCGAATCTGAGGCCCAACAAAAATGCCTTCCTTCAACTTAGAAGTACTGATTCTTGGAAATTTTTCTTCTAGGTATTTGAAACCTGCTCCAGATTTGTCTAATGCCTTGAAAAAATTCTTCATTAGGCCTAATTTTATATGAAGTGGAGGCAATCAAATTTTTGATCTATCAAATAATGGTTCAGCTGAGATATTCTTTTCTCCAGGGACAAAATTCTTCCGGGGAGGCCATATTTTAGTATCGTAATGTTTGGATTTATCACGGCTATCCCATTCGCACAAAAAGCAGCAATATTTCGTATATCCACTTTGCAATCCTAACAGTATTCCAATCATTTTGAAATCGCCACAGATGGACCAGTTGTACTTGTCAAACTGCACTTTTTGTAATATTAGCTGGGTATTTTTGTAACTTTATTTCATTTGAATTGCATGACCAATTATCATAACACCACGGTCCTTACTAACTAAAGCAGTAAAATAATAATAAATAAATGTTATTATCGCTATTAGGTCTTGTTTACTATGTCAATCACTATAACAGAAATTTAAGCATTTACAGTCAGTGCTAATTCAGAAAACAGGCTTTCTTTTTGAAACTGAGGGTGCCAGAGAAAAACGGTTTGCATAATTGAATTCAGCGCTAAAATCTACATAATAAACGCCCAATTTCATGCAAAAAATTTTTTGGCTGTTGTCCAGTGTTATTATACAATTACACGCACAGATATACTGTATTATTATATAGATGAATTGAATCGTATATATTATTTCTCTTGTCATTTCATAATATTCAAAGCGAATGCTGGGTCAAAACGTACGAGTGGAATATCAGTCAAAACATTTTTTCGCTCCGTTATGATTAATTTTCATACTTTTGTGTTTTTAATAAGTATTTGAATAAATTTTAATCAAGATATAATATTTTAAAGTCGAACAGAATAAAGGAAAGAAAGCAAAATGAAGAAATAAGAAAAAAAAAAAGAAAAAACGAAAACAAAAAGCTAATGAACAATACATTAATGCAAAAGAGAAAATAGGCGAATCAAACAGAAATAAAGTAATCAAGACATAGGCTATAGATAGAACACGAAAGAAGAAGGGAAAGAGAGGAGAAAGAAAAAGAAACTAAAAAAGAAAAGTGAAAAAAGGAAACAAAGAAACGAAAGGAAACAAAGAAACGAAAGAAAAACAAAAAAACAGGAAATTAATAAAGGAAGGAAATATGAACAGAGAGAGGGAGATATAGAGAGATAAAGCGAGCAAACGAAGGGAACAAGGAATGCAAAGGGAAGAAAGTGAAAGAAATAAGATAAGAAAGAAAGCAGTGAAAACAAAGAAGCTAACGAACAATACATTAATGCAGAAAAGAAAATTGGCGAAACAGAAAAGGGCACGAAAGAAGAATGGAAAGAGAAAAAAAGAAGATAAGAAAAAAGAAACAAAGTGAAACAAAGAAGGACGAAAGGAAACAAAGAAGCAACGAAAAAATAAAGAAAAAACAGGAACTTAATAAAGGAAGGAAAGATGAAAGGACAGAGGGAGATAGACAGAGAGAAAGAAAGAGAGCGAACGAAAGGAACATGGAAAGAAAAGTGAAGAAAGCAAAGGGAAGGAAATGAACGAAATAAGAAAAGAAAGGAGTCAAATAAAGAAGTTGACGAATAATAAATTAATGACAAAGAGAATCAAAACGAAAAAGGCTAAAAATAATCAAAGAAATAGAAAAGACATGAAAAGAAAAGAACGGAAAAAGAGGACAAAGAAAAAGTTAAACAAAGGTATACAATGGAAACAAAACCGCGCGTAAACAGAGCAAAGTTATTAACAACATTTACTACGAAATAAATTAGCAAACACAAGAAATTAAGAAGGAAGGAATGCAAGAAAGAAAGAAAGAAAGAAAGAAAGAAAGAAAGAAAGAAAGAAAGGCGAAACGAAAGAAACAACGAAAGAAAGAAAAAGAGAAAGTAACAGAGACAGGAAAGACGAAAATAAAAATATGGGAGAGAATGAACGAGTCTATGAAAAAAAGAAAGACAGAAGGAAGGAGAGAAAGAGAGAGAGAACGAAGGGAAGGAGGAAAGCAAAGTAAAAACAAAAGGAATAAAACTTTATTAAAGAAAGAAATAAGAAAAGAAGTGAAAACAAAAAAGCCAATAAATTAATTCCAAAGAGAAAATAAGCGAAACAAACAGAAATGAAAGGAGAAGGAAAGAATCAAAGAGATAAAAGAATAAAATGAATAGGGAAGAAGAGAAAGAGAGTACGAAAGAAAAAATGCAGAATAAAGAAAAGAAACAAAGAAGTAAGAAAAGACAAATAATTTGGTATAAAAATAAAAAGTTAAGAAGGATTTTACAATGGAAACAAGATAGAGCAAAGTTATTGACAACATTTACATTCTTGCTGAAGACACTGGAATTGAAACAGATTGTTGAGGGGAGACTTGAAGCCTCCTGCTGTCCTCTTGACTCAACTCAAGAGTCTCAGAGGGGAGGTCAAGAGAGCGGTTGAGAATTCCCTCCCAACTGTGCGAGCGAGGCGTATTAATTGCCTGCAGCAGCTGAAATCCATAGGCCTATACAAGTAGCCTATGAATTGTGGATATGAGTGCATAAGCCTGCCGCATATACTTCAAATGTACTCTAGAAATATTTCTATGAATGTATTTAGACCATAAGTTTATCAAGTACAGTGAACGACGCTTAATGCAATCGCGAATAATGTTATCACCAGGGCCCGGATTCTGATGACCTAAAATTATTTTGAAAATGACCTATAAAATGACCCTAAATTTTAAAGAAAATGACTTAATAATTGCAAAGAATGACCTAAAAGCTGCTATTTTATTTATAAAAAAAGTATTATTGTACACACAATTGGGAAATTGACCTATACACTTTATTTTCCAAGTTTCCCCATCAATAATAATCGCATACTGTTAGAAGAACTTAAAGACAATATAACACGAGAAATTAACTGGAAGCTGAACTTATGCGCGTGAAAGTAAATTTCCTAAAAAGGAGCCAGTATTGTGTGGATGCAAGAGGAAAACATATCTTGTAATGAGGTACGTGTTTATTTTCATTGTAATTTTAACTGTAAATGTGAGAACCTGAATCATTACACCGACCGCGGCTTTATTTGCGAAGATATTTCACCCGATCGCTCGGGAGTTGGAGCTGTACCCGCCGCGACGCAGAAACCGACGTCATTGGCCAACTCTTGCTTGGGACTCACTGTATTATTGTACACACAAAGTTATACACTAATTTGTACATAATATAAAAACTGCAGAGGATGTTGTCGGTCTAAAAACTTTGTTCCTTGTTCTTGATTGGAGCATTTGAGAAGAAAAGTAAGAAAATAGTTTTTAAAATAAATCCTGCAAAAAATGTTGCATTATACTAACCTAGTAGCCTAATTTATTTAAATATCACCCTATGCGGAAAAAAGACGACAAAAAGTTAATGTGCTCAATGTAAATGCATGAAAATGACACGAAAATGACAAAATAATGACGTAAAATCGATATAAATGTCTTAAAAATATAAAATTGCGTAAAATGACAAAAAAGACCTAGTAAAAATGCATTTTTATATTCTAGTGGATTTATCTTCAAATTGGAAATGTCTATGCAGCATCAATAAAAAGATGACATGTCATTAGAATCCGGGCCCTGGTTATCACATTTATGAAGTACCGTACCGATTAATACTGTTACATTGAAAAAAAAATCCTGTTTATTGTGATCAAAGATTCGGTTTGTGCTATCACATTTTCCTTTTTGCGGCTTTACTTCCAAGTACTGTACGTCATTTAAAATTTCGTTTTTAAGGGTTTTGTTTCTAACTCAAATGTATTGTGTTGTACTGGAAGTAAGGGTAGTGTTCCCAGCTCACAGGGTGACCAGTTCGAGGGGTGGAATTACCTAACTTTCTCTTTTAAGCAATAAAACATGTTTCATCCCACAGTTAAGCTGCAGCTTTTGATTTATGAAGATAACAGTGTTGGCATGCAGTGATGGCTAGTGTAAAATGAAAAGACTTGAACAGACAGGCGTTAGATGCTTTGCTACGCGGTGTTCACCACAGATCAGTATAGAGTATAGACTTCCAAAAACACTCGTCACTCGTAACTGAGTATGGAGTATTGGTTGACGGACAATTAAAAACTCTGTTACTGGTTGAAAAAATAGTTGCTTGCATTCTATTGCTGTATTAGCCTATGAGTGGTTCAATGATCCACAGTTACGTATTCTTTTATGATTAAAACGCTTTTAATTTTGTTTGGTAGTGTAGTAACTTATCTTATATATGAAAAAATATCCATATTTATAGATCGCCATGACGACTTTAGCGCACTAGGCCGGCATTTTAAATGCAGTTTTATACAATTTTAGCGGCCTAGGTTGCTAAAATGCAATTTTTCGGCGTGTTACCAGTCCGACAAGCAGCTGTTTTAGAGAGCGTGTACTAAAAATTATTTTTCGAAGTGCGGGACTAAAAAATAACGACTGCGGAATGAAATGTAAAAAGTTTGTAGACTGTCTCCATTGCGTCGTGAAAATGTCATAACATGTGTAAGTTAGGCCTACACATGATAGCACCAATGTTTCCAATAAGTTTCAACTTTCTTTTTACGAGCATGTCATTCAATCCAGCTGAATATCGACACGTCATCGATTCACTTTGAGTGTGGCTTGTGACATTCTCAGCTGTGCCATAACGACAGGACATTCATACAATTCCTACATTCCATATGACATTTCAATGTGTCCCCATTTTGTGGGTGATCTGTATCGTAGCATAAACTACAGCTTTCCCATAGCTTAGCAATACAAAGCTATTAACAAGACTATTCCACTCAAATGCCGCGTGTTTGATATTGACCAATAACATTTAGCAATTCCTCGAATATAGAACAATCAAGATCGTTTATCTTATAATATCCTTCCTCGGGCCGAAAGAATGAAATTTTATCTGATAAAAGTCAACTCGTTACTGTACACGTAAGGCATCAATGTGCTGCCAGTAAACAGAATGAAAACACATTATTTTATAGGCCTACAACACAACTTGTTTGGAAATTGAAATAACATAAATGTCCATTGATTAGAAACACAATTTATTTCGATTCAGCGCAAGCCAGTTCGTGTGCTTTATAACGTAGGCTATATAGAGAGGTATAGAGGTATAGGCTATATATAAATGTAAGAAAATGTTATTGAAACAAATGAAAAGACAAAACATTTACAAGTTTTATTATTAATGTTAAACCGTTTTTTAAATTTTCTTCTTAAAATGGTTGAGGCTATATTTTATTATTATTATTATTATTATTATTATTATTATTATTATTATTATTATTAATATTATTATTATCTTTTAATTTTTTATGGCCGATTTTTAAATAACTTAATTCTCGAACCGATTTTTGCACCCGGTCCTTCCCTGTCCGCGTCCCGCTCGCAAAAGGTTAAAAAGGAATAACTGATAGCTTGCTGTAGTTTCGAAGCAAGATGGAAGAGAAATACAAAAGGAAAGTAGATAAGTTTTCATTAATTTGTAATGCTTTAATTTGAATTCGTGATTTCTGGTCGCTTTCTGCGCTGAGAATGTATTGTAAGAACATGAATTTGTGGTTTAGTTTTTTCGCCTATAGAGCTCAGCACTGGGTGGATACAGTTTGAATGCTTTCTGGTTATCACAACTATTCAGACAACACCATAACACAATTTTTAGATTTTTTAGGGTTGGACACTTTCTCCATAAGTCGTTCTCTATTTTAATTAAGCTCTGATTATACTCGTTTGAACATCGAGATCATTTCAGGAGTTCAGGTTCTGTGAGTATTTCAGTAGCCATGTAACAATCAATGTGTATCGGTTTACTATTGTAGATGTGTTACGACTTATGTCAATTTCAACTTTTTGTTTACAATTTTTCCCCACCCGAATGAGCAGTTTGTGGTCGAGGGCAGTTCAGAAATGGATGAAATACATTAAATAAAAATACGAATGGTTTTAAATAAAAATTACATTCATTTACAGTAATAATAGGTAGGGAAAAGACGAAAGAAACATGAAAAATAAATATTTATAATTATAATAAAGTTAGGTTCAAGTCGCATTTTCTTGATTTCGCCTTATGTATGTATGAGATGTGTTATTCAGTTCTTAAGATTATGATACAGGATGAAATAATGGCGACGAGTCATGAGAAGTAGGGGAAGGTTGCCTATGTTGGACCGATTTTACATTTTGTTACCCCACGCCTTTATTATGTATTTAATTGATACAAAATATATTGTACAATAATCTACATTTTATACACTTTCAATTGTTAGTATTATATTTTGTATAGATATATATCTCCAAGGCCTACAATTTAAAATTTAGAATTCTGTAAATGGTCCGAATTAAGAAACCGGTTGCTTAAGTTGGACCGATGGTAAAACTGTGAGTAAAAAAGTAATAATTGTAATATTTTAAAGAACCTGTTTTTTTTTCTCAAATTTATTAGGCACACATGGCATTTAAAGTAAGTTAGTTAGGGCCTATTTTACAAAATCATTAATTATAATTTGTAAATTAGAAGCAAACTGTTTTGTACTGATAAAGTGCTTCAAATAAGAAACAAAGAATAACCTAGGAAACAAATTGCATAAAAAATATAAAATATACTAAATATACCAAATCTGGCTATACGCTGAGATCAAGAATGGAATTTATGATGGTCCAAATTAGGAAACGCGCAGTGGTCCTACTTCGGCAACTGGACGCCATGTAAAGAAATATGATGCTACAAGGACTCATAAAATGTAAAACTAGTTTTACGATATCTAGTTATTAACTAATGAAAGGCAGTTGTAAAATATAATGTAGGTAACTTTGCTTACTCTTAGGGGGAAAGTAGCCTATATTGTACCACTTTTCACGTTTTATTTTTTGCAGCTGAACTGGTAGATTACTAAGGAACCAATTGAATACCATCTTGATCAGTATACTTTTACTTACGAAATGCGATAGGAAAAAGTTTGGAACTTAATAAATTGTGCACAGTGTATTCATTTTTGTGAATGTCTGCAAGTGGTACAATTTAGGATACTGGTTTCCTAATTTGTACCAGTGGGTTCCTAAATTGTACCCCCAATTTTTTTTATTGTTATCACTTATATTGTTGACATTTTCATAATTAATTAATACTAAAATACTAGTATTACTAAAATTTACCAAGTAGGCTATTACAAAATTACTACTAAAGTTGAATTAATTAACACTAAAACTAAAAACATATATTGGATAACTTTTAATAGTTTAGATAATGTATGTAGCGTATTTTACTTCCCTCCATCAGTCCATAAGTCTACTTACGTAAGTAAAGTAAAGTGTTCCCTATTACAGACCATGGAGGCCCAGAGGGTTTCAGGATGTTGAGGCTCCCAGATTATTAGAATCGGCATATGAAGGTGGTAAGGTTGTCAGCCTTTACCCCCAGGATTGCTCCTGGTACTCATTTCTGTTAGAGGCTGAGTCGACCCCCGAGCCATAGTGCCACCAGAAGGATTAGGCCAATTAAAAATCTCCAACGACCTCATCGGGGATCGAACCCGCGACCTTCCAGTTTGTAGCACAGCGTCTCAACCACTACGCTACGGCGTACCCCAAGTCTACTTACAGGCATTGCAAAAAACGTTGTCAAACTTTTCAGACATAGTTAGCCCAAACATCATTTCTTCAAATTTCAGAATGTGTTCCTCCAACTCCAGCTCAATTTCGTCAGAAAAGATTTTACTTCTTCCAAAAATTTTTGTGTCCCCATTTGCGTTTTTTGTTTTTCAGCATGCCTCTTTATAGTTGGTTTGGGAACATTATAAATGCGAGCACAATCATTTAAACCGTGATCTCCGTTCAGATAGCCTATGCAGCCACAGCTAAATGCAGCTCATCAGGGCTCCACTTTCCATACCGTCCTTTTGTTCCGATACTGCAAAGTAAATTAATAATTTAATTAATTATTTGCATAAATGAAAATTGATTAAAAATTCCTATGAATATTTATAATTATCTAAATCATTTATTTAACAATAAGCTTGATCACAGTATTAATATGAAGCACTAGTTTCCTAAATTGTACCGGTACGATATAGGAAACTTGCGCTGGTACAATATAAGCAACTCTGCCATTTTTCCTTTGTTGCATCATCCCAAATTAACCTTTAAGTTTATAAGTCCAAAACTACACGAAAAGTAAGATGTATTAACACACATTCAGCCTATAAACAATAAAGTTTGTTTTCACTTACCTTATTACAGTTCTTCTCTTAGCCACGTACACAAAATATTACATCATAGCTGCACAAAATAAAAATTTCTCCACAAAGGAACTGCTACGCGTCACACAACAAGCTCAACTGAGAAGACGGTGTGTAAGATGACGTAGTTCCACCCTGTGCACACTGGATGTCACATGCTACCAAAGCACTAGTTTTACAGAGGTGGTACAAATTAGGAGCCGGTACAATATAGGCAACTCTCCCCTACTCTGCACAATCGCGTATAATTTGTAGCGCGACTCTTGTTACACAAACGAGGAGAACACAATAATTGCAGTTATACTTTCTTCAAAGCCTGCAGTCAACTGACCGTTGGATCACGAATCCTTGACAACATTTCTCACCAGTAGAGCCTATTTGTAGGTTTAAGTTACTAACACATAGCGAAATATGAAGGAGGTCCAACTTCGGCAACTCTTCCCTAAATATCCAATTCAGTTCATTCGCTTTTACGACTTGGGAAACCATGGTAGAGTCCACCGCTGTGACTCAGGGATGCGTCCAATCCTCTCACGCAGCGGGCCCGGGTTCGATTCCTGGTCGGGACAAGTTACCTTGGTGAGGTTTATCCGGGGTTTTCCCTCACCTGTGAGACAAATGTCAGGTAACTTTTTGGCCCTTGTGGTCCCCGGATACCATCTTCATCCCATCCTCGCCTTGTTCTGAGTGTGTGTGTGTGAATGGTGTGTCTCGTCCTGTGTGTTCGTGTTGTCTCGGAGGTGGCCCCGGCATTGGGCTGATCACTCATCCGGGGAGGCCCTCCATGTCATTGTATGGTAAAAAAGTATGTCTGTGTTGTGATCCATAGTGCATTCCTCTCCCGACAGGTCGCGGCCCGGTAAGGCCCGGGCCGAATAAAGGTCCCTACAAGGGAGAGGTAAAACTACGAAAGAGAAGAGAGAGAAACCATGGTAGAACTCAAGTCAAATTGGCCGGACACGGAGTTTGAACACGGAACCTTCCGAATGCGAGTCCAAGACGCTACCAACTCTGCCACCCTCCTAGGTATTAAATGATCATAATCGCTTTTTCTTGTGTTACATTTTCATACCCAGGCTCGAACTGGCCATAAGGGATTCGGGCAAATGCAAATTTTCGTTGAAAGGCACCGGTTAATCAGCGATTATGAATTTAATATAACTTATTAACAATAATATTAGGGATATTATTATTATTATTATTATTATTATTATTATTATTATTATTATTTTAAAATAACTTAGAGGGATGAAAGCTTTGAGTACACATTGAGATGCAATTTGGCTCAACAGAAACTGGATTTTTTTATGTTGATGTCAATTGAAAAGGAAGTTTTAGAATAGTTTAGCCATGATGACATAGCAAAAAAAAAAATGCACTGTTGAAATATTTTTCTGGTTGTTTAATGTAAATAATTTATGCACTTAAGTATTCATTACGTGTGTGTATATTTTATTGTATTTCTAAAACAATAAACCGGTAAAATCCCATCTACGGGGACCATTTTTAGAACCCAGATTCTCTTCATAAAACACTTATATCACAGGAATTTTGTTATAGATAGATGTGTGGAGAGGAGATGTTGTCTTGGCGAATGATTTGGTCCAACCCACCCGCTCTAATTGATACACTTTCTTTTATATCACGATCTAGCGAAAACACCCTTCTTCTCCGCCATTTTTCTGTCCTCGTCCTTCTGTTTGGACGTTGGAGGTGTGACGTCATATCGCTAAACAAGATATGATTGTGGATGAACAGTGCGACAAACCTATAAAGGTACAAGCCACTAGCTGCTTGTAAGAAATGGTGGTTGTGCTATTCAGTATATTGCTCCTTAACTAACATAAACGTTCCTAACCTAACAGTTGGTAACAGTGTATCACTCAAACAAAAAACATCACACAGTCCGTGGAAATGTGAATATCGCGTGAATTGGTCCCCGTAATTGGGATTATGCCCAATAAACCTAGCGTTTTTATAATTACACCAAATGGCTTGGCATTTATTGGCATAACGAACTCTTAGCTGTATTTGTAATTTTGCTCGCATAGACTAAAAAATCAGAAAAATCACAGGTAGTCGTACGTAGGAAATTCTACTATGAATAATACTGAAATATGAAGGCTACAAAAAATGTCACGCATATTTTATCTTGAAGTTACTTTTTAATATGATTGAAAACAAATCGACAACTTAAGATAACTTATTTCATAATTTTAAATCTAAAAATAAAAATTTGTAAGACAATAATCATGTCTGTTACACTATATGGATGTGAGACAAGGTCGCTTAGGCCTACTAGCTTATTTGGGAAGAACATAATCTGAGAGTGTTAGAAAACAGGGGGGCTTAGGAAAATATTTGGGCCCAAGAGAGATGAAAACTGCATAACGACGAGCTTCATAACCTGTACTCTTCACTGGATATAGTAAGGGTAATTAAATTACGGAGGATGAAATGGGGGAGGAAAGATATCTCAAAAGTATTGACTGGAAGACCCGAAGGAAAAAGACCACTTGGAAGACCTAGACGTAGGTGGGAGCATAATATAAGGATAGATTTAAGGGAAGTAGGATTTCCGAGGGTTGATAGGATATAGTTAGCACAGAATAGGGTTGAATGGCGGGCTCAGGTAAGCGCGGCAACGAAAATTCGGGTTCAATAAAATAGATAATATTCCTTTAGCTTGCTGAGGAATTGTCTATTACCATTGAGTAAGTAAGTAGTTAATAATAATAATAATAATAATTGCGGCATTGCCGGAAATGAAGCTGCTGACACACTAGCAAAGAAAGGGACCCAAATCCATCCCTATCCAGTTAATACTGAATACAGAAGTGCTGCGAGAGTCATTCATCAGAAAATAAAAGCTACTCGCCAGAAGAACCTGGAGAACCGCATCAAGGATTATCAGTGGAAAGACACCATCAAATCTATCCCAGACTGGCCAAGAAAAGAGGCTGTAGCAAGCTTCCGCATGACAACTGGACACGACTGCCTTGCAAAACACCTACATCATGTTGGAATTTTCACCAGCCCAAATTGCATCTTATGCAACACGAACTCCATCATGGATTCATATCATCTTACCCTCAAATGTACAAGAGGGAAGATGACTATACTGTAAACATGTGCCTTTCTTGTTTCCAATGTTATGCTTTGTATTTTATGTATTTTGTATTAGGTGTATCGCTTTGTCATTGTTACTTGTGTACATCGAATTGCCCCTGCATTAAATAAATAATAATAATAATGTCTGTTCACTACTGACTCCGCTCTAGTTCTTTACTGCTGCTATTATTATTATTATTATTATTATTATTATTATTATTATTATTACCTAGACGTAGGTGGGAGGACAATATTAGGATAGATTTAAGGGAAGTTGGATTTTTGAGGGATGGTTGGAGTTAGCACTGAATAGGGTTGAATGGCGGACTCAGGTAAGCGCGGCAATGAACCATAAAATAGATAATATAGATAAATAGATAATATTCCTTTAGCTTGCTTAGGAATTGTCTATTGCCACTGAGTAAGTAATTAAATATGTGAGGAGTCAAAAGAAGTAGCGATGTTGCCTGCATACCAGAACACAATAATTATATTCCCAGTCCGATCCTGATCGTACCGGCTTTCAATCGGTAACCTTCCCTCTTTCCTCTATAGCCTTGAAGAAACATATTGGAGCTTTAAGTTAATTTTATATGAGCACTGAATTTGTTTGCTCATAAAGTGGGCCATGCAAAACACTGCCTTCTATTTTAGGATATATTTATCGGTATCTCAACAATTAGTTACCGCACGTCATAATGGAAAGATAAACAGATGAAAGTGAAAGGAAAGCTTCATTAGCCGCGCTCTCGGCTCAACTAGCAAAGATCCTATCCTCCCTAGTTCTTCCCGTCTCATTTATTGCTGATTCCATGTGGTGGGCCTATAGACAACTTTAGACAACTAGACAACTTTAGTATCTATTATTATTATTATTATTATTATTATTATTATTAAGTTATTATTATCATCATCATTAAGTTTAAGCCATCCCTTTAAACGAATCAGCATTTTCACCATGACAACACATGCTGACAAAATATTCACAACAATGTAAAAATATAATAATTACAATATCCGACACATTTTATTCGATAAATAGTCTTAATAAATCCTACGCAAGATTGCGAGTTTCATCAGATAAATTCGTGATCTCTGATGGTATTACCTATGATAAAAATAAAATGATAAAATATGACTACGTTTACTTGCGACTGGTTGAAATAGCACATAGCCTATACGTACACTAAATTGGTCACTGATTCTTAGCTAAACAGTCAGTATAAATTCAATCAGTCAAATCTCAGAAATGTAATGAAAAGTTATTTTATTATTATTTCAGCTGTGTTTATAGTCTACTCTTTTAGCTACGAGGCTATATCAGGAGTTCGGTATTTGTGTAGGCCGTGGAACTATTGCTTGTCAATTGTTTCAATTGTCTGTGTATTTTAAGGAGTAAATTTCAACTGATATTAATTTAAACGGATATGATACTGGATGAAATGGTGAGGATGATTCATGCTATGTAAATATCCAATTCGGCATTTGCCTTTACGACTGGGGAAACCATGAAAAAACCCATGTCAAATTGGCCGGACACGAGTTTTGAACCTGGGACCTCCGCAATGCGAGTCCAAGACGTTACCATCTCGGCCACCTCGCTCGGTAAAAAGCGAATTGTTAGGCTTCTAAATGAATATAGCCACAGAGACTGGTCCTATTATACGAGTAGTATATCCGAGATCCATTATGCGCTTACGGCACGAGTATTGCATACTATTTTTTTGCACGATGATTATTTATATAAATTTAGTTATATTAATTGAGATATTAGCTGAAAATATTATGTATATATATATATATATATTATTGAAGATAGATGTTTATTTCAGAAACTGATTCGCATGTGTTGGTTGTTATGGGGACCGAATATTTGTCCTGTTAAAGTCGCCACAAAGTGGGGGGGGGCCTTGGTTCCGGTCTTCCATAAAGGCTTGTATTATGATGATTTTACTTACGGCACTTGTGCTTTTTGTAATTTTTACCGAACGGAGATTTCTTTTGTTTTCGTAGCAACCAGATTGCGTGCGGGAATGTCAAGTTACGATCCACGGCAACAATATTCGTAAGTACTGTACCACTAACTAAATATGTTAGTCTGTCAAAGCCTACATTGTTAATTGCAATGAAATAAGGAGGCCTAGGCCTAAAGATTTTCATTGTGCGCTAGACTTAAGCAACGCGGGCAAGAAGTTTCTAACCTATTCAACTTTTTTATACGTGCATGCGTATTTCACCATTTTTAGTGAACATTAATCCCCAATCATGAGTTTTACTGGAACACCCTGTATCAGTGTGAAATATACATATTCTGAGGTCCCCTGATTCCAAAATTGTCTGTGTGTGTGTGTCTGTGAACCCAGCTCCAGAACGAAAAATTATATGAAAGCAAGATTTTTATTTGGGTTAAGTAGATACCTTCTGAGGATGTGACACGAAGACTACTGTAGATATTCCAAATGTTGTAGATGGTGTTGTTCATCTATCTATATTAATAAAAGGAAGTGTCTGTCCTCCGTCTGTCTTCCGTCTGTCTGTCTGTCTGTCCGCGATCCCCAGCGAAATCTACTCAACGCAGAGATCTGAAATTTTATACATGGGCGGACTAAAGGGTCGGGATGTGCACCTCGAAGCCGGAATTTTAATTTTCGCTTTAGTTCGTGAGTTATGAGTGAAAAACGGGCAAAAAACGTGTATTTTTTGCGATTTCGAAGCAACAGTTTCAGTAATATATTTCAATGTTAAATCAATTACAGCTGGCTTTGGCTATTTTTGTCATCATACCTCATAGCCTACCTCGCTTGATTTGGTAAGTCCATCGTGGACGATTCATTTGTTTAGAGTGTCAAGGCCCGCAGATATATGAAATTTTCAACCTACACGTTAGAACGATATCAACATAGGCTTAATTATGGTCAAACATTGTTCGATTTGAACGAAACTCACTATACAGGGGTTTCCTGAGCCAAGGAACTGGAACCTGAGGTAGCTTTTTCTACCAGGGGACGCTACCTAATCGTGGAATACACTCCACGTGATTTAGGTGTTAATAAATATAATGATTTAACTATTATGCACTTAAGTTTTGAAATAATTATCGCGGAGCTTTGTCTACTTTTGTCATGGGTTTTGGAAATAAAGGATCGCTTCATTCTGTAAGCCCAACCTGGTCGATTCATTTGTTTTTAATGTCAAGGCACGCAAACATAATGTGAAATTTTCATCAAACACCGAAGAGGATTATTATTATTATTATAGGGATAATCAATATTAGCCTAAATATGGTCAAACGTTGTTCGATTTGGATGAAACTCACTATACAGGGGTTTTCCGGGCCTAGGAACTCGAATCTGAGGTCGCTTTTACCAGGTGACGCTACCTAATCGTGATATGTAGTCCACATGATTTAGGTGTTAATATAATGATTAACTATTATGCAATTAATTTTTAATTTTTGAAATAATTTTTGCGCGCGAAGTTGCGGGCACATGCTATCTTAAAATAATATAAGGACTTGTTTCTCTGTCTGTCCACGATGCCCAAAGAAATTTACTGAACGCAGAGATCTGAAATTTTAAACATAGGTGGGCTGAAAGGTGGGTGAATGCGCATCGAAGCCGGATTTTTAATTTTAGCCTTCGTTCGCGAGTTGTGAGTGAAAAACTGGCAGAAAACGTGATTTTAGCGCTGTCGAAGCATCAGATTTCAGTAATACATTTCAATGTCAAATCAATTGCAGTTGGCTTTGGCTATTTTTGTCATACCGTGGTAATAAAAGCATCGCGATCGCTAGAATATTGTAAGCCCACGCTGGTCGATTCATTTGTTTAGAATATCAAAGCCCGTAGACATAGGCCTATGAAATTTTCAACCTACACGGAAGAGGGATAATCAACATAGACCTAAATATGGTTAAACATCGTTCGATTTGGACGAAACTCACTATACAGGAATTTTCTGGGCCAAGGAACTCGAATCTGAGATCGCTTTCACCAGGCGACGCTATCTAATCGTGGTATGTAATTCACGTGATTTAGGTGTTATTAAATATAATGATTTAACTATTATGCTCTTAATTTTTAATTCTTGAAATAATTATCGCGGGCGATCGATTGATTTTGTAAGTCCATCCTGGACGATTCATTTGTTTAGAATATCAAGGCCCGTAGACATATGAAATTTTCAACCTACACGGAAGAGGGATAATCAATATAGGCCTAAATATGGTCAAACATTGTTCGATTTGGACGAAACTCACTGTACAGGAACTCGAATCTGAGGTCGCTTTTACCAGGCGACGCTATCTAATCGTGGTAGCCTATGTTGTCCACGTGATTTAGGTGTTAATAAATACTGATTTTACTATTATGCTCTTAATTTTTAATTTTTGAAATAATTATCGCGGGCGAAGCCGCGGGCACATGCTAGTCCCTATAATATAAAGCCACATGGCTGACTCACTCACTCACTCACTCACTGACATTAATGTTTGCCCACTTCCAGATGAGCTAGAAACTTGAAATTTGGTACACGTATAGCTTTTAGGCTGTAAACCACAGGAAAATTCCAAAAAGTAAATTTTTTTAAGTTTTAGCCCTAAAAACCCCCCGAGAAAGGGTTTGGCTCGGCACACCGATATTAATGTTTGCCCACTTCCAGATGAGCTAGAAACGTGAAATTTGGTACACATATAGCGTTTAGGCTGCAAACTACAGACAAATTCCAAAAAGTAAATTTTTAAAATTTTTAGCCCTAAAAACACCCCGAAAAAGGGTTCGGCTCGGCTCACCGACAAAAATGTTTGCCCACTTCCAGATGAGCTAGAAACTTGAAATTTTGTACAGATATAGGTTATAGGTTACAAACCACAGGAAAATTCCAAAAAGTTTATTTTTTTAAATTTTTAGCCCTAAAAACCCCCCGAGAAAGGGCTCGGCTCGGCTCGGCTCACCAACATTAATGTTTGCCCACTTCCAGATGACCTACAAACTTGAAATTTGGTACACATATAGCTTTTAGGCTGTAAACCACAGGAAAATTCCAAAAAGTTTATTTATTTTTATTTTTAGCCCTAAACACTCCCGAAAAAGGGCTCGGCTCGGATCACCGACAAAAATGTTTGCCCACTTCCAGATGAGCTAGAAACTTGAAATTTTGTACAGATATAGGTTATAGGCTGCAAACCACAGGAAAATTCCAAAAAGTTTATTTTTTTAATTTTTAGCCCTAAAAACCCCCCAAGAAAGGGCTCGGCTCGGCTCACCAACATTAATGTTTGCCCACTTCTAGATGACCTACAAACTTGAAATTTGGTACACATATAGCTTTTAGGCTGTAAACTACAGGAAAATTTCAAAAAGTTTATTATTTTTTATTTTTAGCCCTAAACACTCCCGAAAAAGGGCTCGGCTCGGATCACCGACAAAAATGTTTGCCCACTTCCAGATGAGCTAGAAACTTGAAATTTTGTACAGATATAGGTTATAGGCTGTAAACCACAGGAAAATTCCAAAAAGTTTATTTTTTCCAATTTTTAGCCCTAAAAACCTCCGAAAAAGGGCTCAGCTCCGCTCACCGACATAAATGTTTGCCCACTTCCAGATGAGCTAGAAACTTGAAATTTGGTACACATATAGATTTTAGGCTGTAAACCATAGGAAAATTCCAAAAAGATTATTTTTTTTAATTTTTAGCCCTAAACACTCCCAAAAAGGGCTCGGCACGGCTCACTGACATTAATGTTTGCCCACTTCCAGATGAGCTAGAGACTTGAAATTTGGTACACATATAGCTTTTAGGCTGTAAACCACAGGAAAATTCCAAAAAGTAATTTTTTTTTAATTTGTAGCCCTAAAAACTTCCTAAAAAGGGCTTGGTTTCCATGACAACGGTATTATCAAACAATGTTCATGTATGGCTCTGAAAGTTTAAGAATAATTATTTCCGTAAACCTAACGGGGTAGTCGAGATAGTAACCTCTTGAACTCTCATTCTGAAGTCTCAGGTTCATCATAATTAAATCCAATTAACACATTTTTGTCCAGAACTAACAACATTTTCTTCTATCTGTTAAAGAAAATTCATAATTTATGTTCTTAAATAATATCTCGGAGATGAAGTCCCGCATTCTGATTACAACCAATTTAACTTGTATTTTTTTATGATTTCCGTGGTCGTAAAGGCAAAAGCCAAATTGAATATTTACATACCATGAAACTTAGTCGCTAT
Source organism: Ectobius pallidus (assembly GCA_964059195.1). Lineage (NCBI taxonomy): Eukaryota > Metazoa > Arthropoda > Insecta > Blattodea > Ectobiidae > Ectobius > Ectobius pallidus. The sequence continues at coordinate 171,337,785 of CAXKWD010000007.1, forward strand.
TTCATCGTGTATCATGTCCATTTCAGTTGAAATTTACTCCATAAAATACACCATAAATGTACGTACACTTCCAGTTGATCTAGAAAACTTAGACTTGGCAAACTGATACCTATTAGCTTGTAACCGACGGGAAAATTCCGAAAAAAACCCCAAAGTCTTCCCACACTTATTTGTCATGTTTATTGTGGCCAAAAAGGTAATAGCCAATACAGCAGACTAAATACACGCACTCTATCTCTCATAGATCTTTTAAAAAACCTTTCCTGAGAACCTCAGCAGGGGTTTGGGGGCGCAGCCCCCAATGAGCGAAGCGAGTCTCTATATAAAAGGCTTTGTCCTGACTGACAGGAATCAACGTAGAGCCTAAACTATAACAGGTAGAGACTTGGAATTTTGACAGTACCTTCGTTTCACAATGTAGGTGCTCACTAAGAAAGGATTTTGAAAAATTCTTATTTTAAATGCCAAAAATCAAATTTTTTGAGCATACTTAATCCCTTCTTACACAGAATTATCGAATCCGAATCACATTTGACATTAAAACATATTGTTGCCAGCGGGTTTCAGATGGGTTTGGAATTAAATTACATGGAAGTTTGACAATTACAGTTGGCTTTGTCTATTTTTGTCATACCTTGAAATAAAACTTTCGCGATCGCTTGAATGTTGTAAGCCCCAATATGGTCAAACATTGTTTAATTTGGACGAAACTCACTAAACAGGGGTTTTCTGGACCAAGGAACTCGAATCTGAGGTAGCTTTTACCAGGCGACGCTATCGAATCGTGGTATGTAGTCCACGTGATTTAGGTGTTCATAAATATTTCTGAACATAGCCTAATGTGAAGAAATTAGTAATAATTTGATATTGAAATTTTAAAATCCCTGAAAATTATATCAGGCATACCACAGTATTCATTCAAGGTTTAGCCTCTAGATTATAGTGTCAGCTGTGAATAATAATAATAATAATAATAATAATAATAATAATAATAATAATAATAATAATAAAAGATTACACCAATCAGATTGGCTCTTTGCAAGAAATCATATTTCTTAGGCCTTACCGCATGCTGAAAAATACAAAAAATTAATTTTCTAATATCAACCTTCATATTTGTGACATTATAATAATTTTTGTGCACATCTTAAGCCCCAAGTGTATACTTCTTATATCCAAAATTTCATTTTGTTATTGCAAATAGTGTTGAAGATATTGAACTTTTACTGCAATGCCTGCTCGGGTATGGTCTCTTGGTGTATGAGCCCCCTTAAATGAGCTGTTATAACTTCTCAAGAATTCTACCTCTTCCTGATATAACACCCTGTAGATTTGAATGTATAGTGTAGGCTACACCAGAGTATAGTTACACAGAGACTAAGTTTCTACGCTATACACGTCCGAATATAACACAATTAGAATTAATGGAACAGAGAACAATAGAGACGCGTGAACCCGCCAAATTGGGCTAATTCTCTCTTTCGCTAGGAAGTCGGTCCCTTAGGCAAGTTTAACAATGCAGGCATGTCTATAGCTTTCTTACAGGCTCACATAGCCGTGTTATTTAGAAGTTAACGGGAGACATTCGGGTTTGGTACTGGGAAATAAGTGAAATTCATTTTTTTCACTGCTCTGTAGCATTGTAGGCTAAACTGACATGCCCTTTATTACGAGGGTTGTGCAAAAAGTAAGTTTCCCTGTTTTCTTAATTGTCATCCAAAGTTCCACCTTAACCACAAAACAATAAAATAACAGAGATTGTAAACTGGATACACGGTATCTAAAAATTATTATATTCTTATAAGCTACAGTATAGTTACACAGTATAGTTATATTAATAGTTATATTAATCAAGATAAAGCTTTCCCTGTTTTGTTAAACAGGGGAAAATTTTTGTGGGACTCTCATATTTTGAGGGATTTTTATTGCATATGTAGTGGCAACACTGAACCTGTTACCATTTCTTTACAACAATTAGTTTGGCATCAGTAGCTTCTAAACCATGGAGAAACCCTTACTCTATCACTCTACCATCGAATTGTGTTCTGTGATCCGTTTTCTCCATGCTAAAGGCAAAAATCCAACTGAAATCCACCGAGAAATTGTTTCTGTGTATGGCGCGGGTGCGATGAGCATCCAAATGGTGAAAAAATGGTGTTCTGCGTTCGCAGAGGGCCGTCAGAATGTTTGTGATGAACTGCGCTCCGATCGTCCTTCGACCGCCACTGAGGGGGACTGTGTGCAGTGCGGTTCAGAGACTGTTGAACATGATAGGTGCCTCACCATCGATGGTATTGTTGCTGCCTTACCTCCCCACATAGAAATCAGTCGCAGGTCAGTGGCTAACATCTTAAAAAAGAATTTGGGAATGACAAAAGTGTGTGCACATTGGGTCCCCAGCGAGAAAGACAGTTGAGCTGCTTGAAAAGTTAAATTGGGACATTCTGCCACATCCACCCTACTCTACAGACCTTGCCCCAAGTGACTACTACCTGTTTCCGAAGTTGAAAGTTCACCTGGATGGACAGCACTTCCACAATGATGACGAACTCAAGATGGAAGTCAACCAATTTTTGAAGGAGGTGGCGCAAGCTGAGTATGAGGCTGGAATGAAAATGCTTGCACCACGGTTACAAAAATGCATTAAGAAAAACTGTGACCATGTAGAAAAATAGTTCTTGAGTCGAAGAATCGAAAAATAAAAGAATTTTTTCGATATTTCCTGTAGTTTTGTTTCTAAAAATAAAGGAAACTTACTTTTTGCACAACCCTCGTAACTACTTCTACAATGTTACATACTATTTTCATAATTAATCAAACTGTTACAGTTAAGGATAATTATCATAGGTAATCCCACGAGATTTCGATTTATTAAGACTATTCCATGAATAAAAATGTAACCGATTATACTAATAATTATTATATAAATAAAACTAACAGCTGCGAGATCACGGCCTACTATGAATCAACCATCCATGAATCGATTCGAGTAGCCATGTTGTGACCAATGCTACCAATGGTACATAATAAGACATAGTTAACTTCATTCAGGTAAGCTAACAACAGAACAGAATAAAAGCACACGAACTGGCTTGCACCCAATCGAAATTGTGTATTTAATCAACGGACATTTATATTATTTAAACTTCCAAACAAGTTATGTTGTATAATATGTGTTTTCATTATGTTCACTGGCAGCATGTGACGTATTATTACCGTACGTTGATGCCTTACGTGTCCGGTAACGAACTGACGTTTTATCAGATAAAATTTCATCCTCATTAATAGCAAGCATTTTATAAGATAAAGCGGGTCATTGGTCTATATCCGAAAAAATGCTAAACGTTATTGGTCAATATCAAACACGCGGCGTATGAGTGGAATAGTCATATTAAAATATTGATTGACTTTAAATAGTTTAACCTAAAATTTACTCTTTTGTGAATTAAATTTATCATAGGTATTCCCACGAGAGGTGGATTTAACCTATTCTATGAATAAAAATTTAACGGATTATACAAATAAAAATTACTTTCGTACTTTGTTGTATAAAAACAAAACCAACAGCTGCGAGATCACGGCATACTGTGAATCAACCATCCATGGATCGATTCGAGTTACCAGTGTTTTAACCAGTGCTACCAATGGTGCATATAAAACATAGTTAACTTCATTCAGGTAAGCTAACATCAGAACAGAATAAAAGCACACGAACTGGCTTGCACCGAATCGAAATTGTGTCCGTAATCAATGTACATTTCTGTTATTTCAATTTCCAAACACGTTATTATTATTATTATTATTATTATTATTATTATTATTATTATTATTATTATTATTATTATTATTATTATTATCCCCTCTCCTGACGAAATCTACCTAGCCTACTCTAAATGCTTATTGAACCTATAAACACGCACACATTTATTTTAAGCATTCGTAACGAACCGCGCGGTAAACAATCACCATAACGATTACCAGTCGCAATACAAAAGTGTTCATTCTTCTCTGACATACATACCTTACACTCAATTTGTTAGAAGAAAATTAAATTGTCTCCATTAGGCATAGGCTATAAGGAAATACTGTAGCCTAGGAATATGCAAAAAGACACGGCATTTATTTGACATGCTTTAAATTCAAATAGGACTAATCTATAGTAATAAAAGGAAGTGTCTGTCTTTCTGTCTTGTCTGTGCGCGATGCCCAGCGAAATCTACTAAACGCAGATATCTGAAATTGTATTACAAAATAAAAAAACCTGACGTAAGAATATTATATTGATAAATAGGGGGCGGATTTCTATGATCTAAAAAATATTATATATGCAAACATTCATGACCTAAAAAACATTAAAATATGACCAATTAAATTTAAAATATGACTTTGTATACACATTGTGTATATTTTTTTAAGTTTAATTACAATTAATTTTATTAAAATATAATGAAAATTATTTAAAATAACTGTAAATTCTCAAAAAGTATCGTTATAATGCATAATTTACAAAATATGATATGAAACTTCAAAATGTCTTCAATATGCACACAAATATGCGAAAAATATGATCTAAATATGCATATTCATACTAAATATGCTATAATAGTTGTAAATTTCCTAAATACGCAGTTATATGCACAATAAAAGCCGTTCCATTTTCACCAGGATGCTTGGAATCGGGTTTAAATTAGTCGGAAACCTGAAATAATGCAAAGGGGAAAAATAAGACATGTCATAGAAATCCGTCCCCTGATGATAACCATTAGGATACAGAAATTCATTATAACATTAGTGTGGTATCGATTACTATCAGAGACGAAATTTTGAGATTAGCAAATGAAACTGTGTAGTAAAATAAAATCAATTCCGTTTATGATAATTTTAATATTATTTTACATTGAATTAGTTGTAAGCATACAGATCCTAACTGCCTCAGTTCTAGGAAACATTTACCCTATTCCAGCTAAGGTACAAATAAGATGGTCGTCGTGTGAAGCCGACACCAATGCAGAATGACTTCCATCTGTGTAGCGAATAGTATTACCCACAATAAATACTTCAATTTATTCAGAAATTGCCAAGAAAAGAAATAGCCGCTCTATTACGGGAGGCTACCCCCCCAAACCTGTAGATTTTCCGGTTAGAGAACAATAGGCCTACTATTGTATTATTTTGTAGAAAAATGTGATGGTGTGGGAAGAAGGCGTAGGCCTATTAAAGTGGAGTCCAATTTATACCTGCATTTAATAAAAAGTTGATTGTGGAAAACTGCGTAGGAAGTTCGCAAGATAATACGAGCTTAGCCTATTAGGTACAATTACAAACATATGTACACATGAAGGGACATCTTTTGTCTATTTTTCTATACAGTCGCCAAGTTTCTCAACACATTTCTCCCATCGTGATACCAGTTTCCAAATACCCAGTTCATAGAAGTCCGTTCGGTTGGAGTATAGCCATTTGTTTTCACTTCTGCATCTGACGCAAAGCGTTTACCGGCCAGGAATTTCTTCATGGGACTAAACAAATGAAAGTCCGACTGTGCCAGGTCCCTACATGTTGCTACAGCTGTTCGTGTGAAAATCAACAAATTTGACTGGGATGTGCTCCAGTATCCTCCAAACAGTCCAGACCCCCAACAGAAATGAGTACCAGGAGCAATCCTGGGGGTAAAGGCGGCCGGCGCGTAAAGCCGATAACCTTACCACCATCACGTGCCGAATGTCTAAAAATCTGGGAGCCTCAACCTCCTGGAATCCTCCTTATGGGTCTCCACGGCCCATATAGGGATTGTTTTACTTTTTTTTTTTAATTGGCATAATTGTTTGTAGTATTTATTATTTAGGATATGTACAATTTTTACTGGGGCATTGGAAGAAAAGACCTTATGGCCTTAACTTCGCCAGTATAAATAAATAAGTAATAAATGTATCGTGGCCAAGTTTGAATCAAAGACCTTCAGATCCACTACCTCTGCACCACCTCGGGCAGATGTACAATTTTTTTTTATTATTATTATTATTATTATTATTAAGGAATATTCCACAATACAATGGTTTTCCTTCATCCCACAACAATCTTTTGCCTCCATAAGTCCCTGTCCATAGCATCTTCTTCACTTAATCCTTTTCTCGCCATACTCCTTTTCACCCCATCCATCCAGCACTCTTTGGGCTTCCCTCTTCTTCTTTTTCCTTCTACTTTCCAATCAAAAATTTTCTTGGGTATTCTATCCTCTGTCATTCTGAGTAGCCTACATGTCCATTACATTTCAAGCGTCTTTCTTCTACAATTTCCAAAATATTCTTTTCGACTTGCATTATTTCCCTTGTTCTATTATTCCGAATTTTTTCTTTCCTAGATTTTCTTGCTGAACGTCTCCAAAAATCCATTTCTAATACCATTAATGTTTTTTATGATGTACTTTGGAATAATGCCATAATAATAATATTTATTCGTCCAAGGTCAAAATTATTTGAATAGGACTTCATCAAATAGGTTCCATAGGTACAGGAAGTATTGTTTTCGACCCCCAAATTCGAAGTTGAGTTTTTAACATAAGATACATATTCTGAGGTTCCCTGATTCCAAACTTGTCTGTGTGTGTATGTCTGTGAACCCAGCTCCAGAACGAAAAATTATATGAAAGCAAGATTTTTATTTGGGTTAAGTATATACCTTCTGAGGATGTGACACGAAGACTACTGTAGATATTCCAAATGTTGTAGATGGTGTTGTTCATCTCTATATAAAAGGCTTTGTCCTGACTGACAGGAATCAACGTAGAGCCTAAACTATAACAGGTAGAGACTTGGAATTTTGACAGTACCTTCGTTTCACAATGTAGGTGCTCACTAAGAAAGGATTTTGAAAAATTCTTATTTTAAATGCCAAAAATCAAATTTTTTGAGCATACTTAATCCCTTCTTACACAGAATTATCTAATCCGAATCACATTTCACATTAAAACATATTGTTGCCAGCGGGTTTCAGATGGGTTTGGAATTAAATTAAATGGAAGTTTGACAATTGCAGTTGGCTTTGTCTATTTTTGTCATACCTTGAAATAAAACTTTCGCGATCGCTTGAATGTTGTAAGCCCCAATATGGTCAAACATTGTTTTATTTGGACGAAACTCACTATACAAGGAACTCGAATCTGAGGTCGCTTTTACCAGGCGATGCTATCTAATCGTGGTATGTAGTCCACGTGATTTAGGTATTAATAAATATAATGATTTAACTATTATGCTCTTAATTTGTAATTTTTGAAATAATTATCGCGGGCGAAGCCGCGGGCACATGCTAGTATGATAGGCTATATAGGACTACAAACAGACAACTCGAGAAATTGTCCCAGAAACTTGGCTGTCATTTTGTAACGACTATTCCACTCATATGCCGCGTGTTTGATATTGACCAATAACGTTTAGCAATTCCTCGGATATAGACCAATCACGGCCGTTTATCTTACAATATTCTTGTAGGAATCGTGAGGATGCAGTTTTATCAGATAAAAGTCTACTCTTTACTGGACACGCAAGTATCAGTGTGCAGTGATTAATAGTCAGATGGTGCCACTAAGCGACACGAAAACAGATTAGCCTATTTCATACAACACAACTTGTTTGGAAATCGAAATAATAGAAATGTACATTGATTGTGAACACAATTTCCATTCGGTGCAAGTCAGTTAGTGTGCTTTTATTCTGTTCTGCTGTTAGCTTACCTGAATGAAGTTAACTATGTCGTATATACACAATTGGTAGCACTGTATTATACCACGGTAGCTCGAGTCGATTCATGGACGGTTGATTCATAGTATGCCGTGGTGTCGTAGCTGTTAGTTTTGTTTTTATACCACAAAGCACGAAAGTAATTACTACTTGTATAATCCGTTACATTTTTATTCATGGAATAGTCTTAATAAATGCAACTCTCGTGGGATTACCTATGATAATTATCCTTAACTGTAACAGTTTGATTAATTCTGAAAATAGTTTGTAACATTGTAGAAGTAGTTAATAAAGGGCATGTCAGATTACAAGGCTACAGAGAAATTAAAACATGAATTTCATCTTTTTCTCAGTACCAAACCCGAATGTCCCCTGTTAACTTCTGAATAACACGGCTATGTGAGCCTGTAAGAAAGCTATAAACTTGCCTAAGGGACCGACTTCCTAGCGAAAGAGAGAATTAGCCCAATTTGGCGGGTTCACGCGTCTCTATTGTTCTCTGTTCCATTAAAACTAATTGTGTTATATTCGGACGTGTATAGCATAGAAACTTAGTCTCTGTGTAACTATACTCTGGTGTAGCCTACACTATACATTCAAATCTACAGGGTGTTATATCAGGAAGTGGTAGAATTCTTGAGAAGACACAACAGCTCATTTAAGGGGGCTCATACACAAAGAGACCATGCCCGAGCAGGCATTGCACTAAAAATTCAATATCTTCAACACTATTTGCAATAATCAAAATGAAATTTTGGACATTAGAAGTATACACTTGGGGCTTGAAATTGGTACAAAAATTATTATAATGTCACAAATACGAAGGTTGATATTAGAAAATTAAAATTTCTAATATTTCAGCATTCATGATTTCTTGCAAAGGGCCAATCTGATTGGTGTAATCTTTTTTCTTCTTCTTCTTATTCACAGCTAACAGTATAATATGGAGGCTAAACCTTCAATGAATAGCCTACTGTGGTATGCCTGATACAATTTTCAGGGATTTTAAAATTTCAATATCAAATTATTTAGATTTGTCCTCTGGAACACATAAACAATTATGTGTGTGTGCAAAATTTCATGCAATTTGGAGCATTACTTTAAGAGATATTGTGTTTTTTTGTGTTGAAAATATTAAGTTACGGGAAAATGGCTTTGAAAATTCAACATGCCTTTCAACTTGACGCACATACTGACATTCAAACTTGTATATCTCCAGTAAATGACCGAATTTAAATATAAAAATTATAGGGTATGTTCAGAAAGGTGTGTTCTTTAATATGAGAGTAAAACTGGTTGGTGTATGAGCCCCCTTAAGAGATCGCCTGTTATATTGTGGATGCCACTTCTTAAAGGCTCTTTTCCTAGAACTGCCTCTACCTGCCGCCACCCTAATCCTCTTCGACCTGTCAATCAGTGAATAGAAAGGCAATTAGGCGTATTCACACTTCCCTGCAGTCCAGTACAATGTTGCCAAATACGTACCACAGCAGTTAATTCACTTGAGAAGTGGTGAATGACAGCGGCAACACTGGAGAAACCCACGCAACTACAAGAGCACCTGTTCTTTGTCGGTGTCGGTGCAGATTTTCGGATTAGGGAACAATGCTATTATATTCTTTTGTAGATAGACGATGGTTTGGGACGAGATCTTCTTAAAATGGCACCAACAGTAGGCCTACACCTGTTATATGGGGCAACTACCTTTTCTTTTGAAAATATGGAACAATTTTGAAAATTTGAAATACATAACTTAAATGAAAGGGCAGGGTATGGAATACATGTAACTTATAATGCAGATTATGGATACTAGATGTAGGATAGTAAAGGAAACAGACACCCATAAACATCCATATGCGACTGCATCGTGCCACTCTAATGTATCGCTGTAGTTGGAAGCATGAAAGCATGCTTAAAGTTTCCTTAATGATCCCTTAAAGTTCGGCACGGATGGACATTATTCCCCAAAGCTCCTTGTGGTATTCTCTCCCTTGTAAAGTGACTATTTTGACGTTCACTCGGCGGCTGACTCAAAACTGAATTACCATCGCCTCTATTCGTATAACCGTACATCAGAATGTTACCAAATGATGTGTCCACGTACTAGAGATGCCACACTCTCCCGTGACATACAAATTCTCATGGTACCATCGCCTTACTTTGAGTAAAACTCTAAGCTCTAAACTCTATTGTTGCGGTGTTTTATGTAGCCTACATCATGTCTCAAACGACGTTATTATTATTATTATTATTATTATTAGAGAGTTTTTGCCATAGCGTGTTGTCGAATACGGTAACACTAATATCATGTGATCGAATACGGTAAATGGAATAACGTCTTGTGCTACGATGGAGTTTTTGCCAGCGTAAATTGATACGGTACGGTAAAGGTAACAGAGAAAATGGAGGAATTGCTTCAGATTGCTGCACTTGGAGGTTTTAACAATGACGTATTGGAGGATATGATACCCAATTTTTCCCCGAATGTAATAGGCCTATGAATAAATTTAATTGTCCATTGTTTCTGTTATAAGACTACAAATATAGGCCTATGAATTCCACAGCACCTCATAACAGAATATAAATATTAACATAACCTCAAAATTGGATTTTAATCAGAAAAATATGCTAACATGTAAAAATTTATCAACACTGCTACGTACGTTTATTGAAATGTTTCTGGGTATATTACATGCATTAAATTATCTGCAGTGGTTTATTATACTGGAAATAATTGAGCTTATAAATAAACATCATTGAGCCAGTAACCTTAAGGAAGAAAATTAAGTCGTTATTTGTGTTAACGTTTACAATGCTGAATGTATAAGCCATCATCAACTGAAATCATCAGTGGGATCTAAGTTTGAAATCAATAGTGAGAATTGCAGTAGAATAGCTAGTTACTGTGGATTACAGACGAACACAAGGATAAAAATTCTCACAATTTTGCATGTAACTTTACTCTATAAATATTACATTTCTCCTTTTATACAGATTTTCAACGAACGAATTTATACGTCAGTAGCAGTGAAAAGGTTAAAGCGAAGTCTTCCCTGTTTTTCGGAATTCATGTCTATTACCGTTGTGGGCTGTTAAAAAAAACTGAGTCTCTAGGGGATACACTTATAGTTTGCTTGTAATATAATGCCAGAAGACGCCTACAACACTTCAGCATATAAAGTAGACAACAAGGGTTGATTAGGAAGCAATGATAGGGCACAATTCCAGAGAGATCAGAACCATCTGGAGGAAGGAGGTAGAAAGCCACAACACACCTCACGAATCCCAAAGAAAAACAAGATGACCTGAACAATTTTAATGGAATATATCAACCATATAAATAACACTCATAATTCCATCATAGAAATACCTAAATATGAAACAATCCATATATATATCGCAAAATATTATGGCCTACCAAATTCAACCATACCTTGTTATAAACAAGTAAATATTAAATTAAATTTCAAAAGAATAACATGCCAAAGAAAGGCTCAGCTCACACAATTTACTTAAATTTAACAATAAGTTACACCCAATCGCACTGGGTCAGGCCTAATGAAATCTTACATTCATTCAACTAGTAGCAATTTACTTAGCTTGAGAAAATATTATAGGCTCCATGAAATGACTGCCCTAGGCCTATATAGGCCTAATTAAATTCTAAGATTGAAAATATCAATCCGATAAATAATGAAATCTTACTTTCATTCAGTTAGCACCAATTCACTTAGCTTGAGAAAATATTATAGGCTACATGAACTGATTGGTCTAGGCCTATATAATTAAATTTCAAGTTTGAAAATGTGAATTTTAATAACCCTACCTAGACATGGAAATATTTTAGCCTATCTAACTTAGAATATGAACTAGTTAAGAAAACACTATACAATCGATGATGACCACCATAGCAAGGGTGAACTAATCCATTTGCAAAATGGCGTCGAAACATGAGAAATACTTGATTTTAATAACTTTTATATATAAATGTATCTCCAAGATTAATAGAATGCGTCATGCTTCCTAGAATATCACTAATCAAGGCACTTAAACAATATAAGGAGAACCTGTACACCTAAAAAAAGTACAGAGAACTATTTATAGAAATAGGGGGGCGTATCCCAACTAGAATACGATTATCAACTGCAACTTAGCATGAAATCACCTAACTTATGTAGATCATTAATTTCCTTTTACCACACTTTTACAATTACTGTTCCCTTGGCAAAATACATTGAATTTCTGCAAATAATTAAACAGATAGCTGAAGGAGGCGGAATTGCCCTACTAACGTCATTATGTATGTTTCATCTTACTCAGATAAAAGGTTACAGAACTGATTTGTAGGTATGCAGAAGGCATTCCTAGAACATAATTTTGGTCAGAAAGAATGGTACTTACAGCACAACATCGGATCGGCTCCCAGACGCTACAACTCACTCACACAACCAACGGTAACTAACTGATCGCAAGCAAAACGTCAACCCACCACAAGAAACCGCGCAAGCGCCATCTTCACAGGCAACAGAAAACAATGGAAGCACGCACGGCGGAAACACAGAAAAAGGAGGGGAAGCAGCGGCATTTTTAAATACCGCTGCACCGTAAGCTTCACGCTAATCTGTCCGAAATAACATGTCACCTTATCAGATATAGCGTTACGGTAAACCGGCGCATGCGCAGAGCATCAATCACGTGACTTTAGCGTTTACGGTAACTTAACGTAAGCTTGGCAAAAACTCTCTATTATCCCCTCTCCGGCCGAAAACCTAACTAGCCTACTCTAAATGCTTATTTAACCTATAAACACGCACACATTTATTTTAAACACTCGTAACGAACCGCGCGGTAAACAATCACCGTAACGATTACCAGTCGCAATACAAAAGTCTCTGACATATACCTTACACTCAATTTGTTAGAAGAAAATTAAATTGTCTCCATTAGGCATAGGCTATAAGGAAATACTGTAGCCTAAGTATTTGCACAAAGACACGGCATTTATTTGCCATGCTTTAAATTCAAATAGGACTAATCTATAATAATAAAAGGAAGCGTCTGTCTCTTTCTGTCTTGTCTGTGCGCGATGCCCAGCGAAATCTACTGAACGCAGATATCTGAAATTGTATTACAAAATAAAAAAATCTGATGTGAAAGTCACATAACTTCCTCTGCCCAAATAAAAGTTAGCAGTATTCACATATCCTTGTACAGAATCGCAAGACACAATTTTACGCTGATTATCCTATAAATACCTTTTCTTTCAATGATGCGACTAAAAACGCAGTGTATATAACAAACTTAAAAAAAAAGAACAAATGACTGCAGACGTTTATCGAACTTTCTGCCGTAAATAATTCCCGAAATTTATAGAATATTTCCCTCAGATACATCTTTACTCTATGCATGGCCAACAACACATCTTTTTCACTTCACATTCTTATATAGAATAAGAGGCCGTGAAAGAGCGCGAATTCAGTTGTACATCACGTAAGACAAACTTTCTACAAACAGTGGGTGAACAGTGGGTGGCTTGTAACCATAGGCGTACCGAGGGGGGGTTTTGGGGGTTCGAACCCCCCCATTGATTAAAAAAAGGAAAATTGTATGGGTTTTTAAAGTCTGCCCATAAATTACTTAAAACAAGTATAACGCGTGGAAAGCTTAAATCTGTTTTTTTTTTGCGTCTTAATTTTTAAAATTTTCCGGGGGACTACCCCCGGAAGCTTAAAACTCGTTATTTTGCGTCTTAATTTTTTAAATTTTCCGGGGGGTCCCCCTGGAAGCTTAAAACTCATTGTTTTGCGTATTAATTTTTAAAATTTTCCGGGGGAGGACCCCCGAAAGCTTAAAACTCATTATTTTGCGTCTTAATTTTTAAAATTTTCCGGGGTAAACCCCCGGAAGCTTAAAACTCGTTATTTTGCGTATTGATTTTTAAAATTTTCCGGGGGAGGACCACCGAAAGCTTAAAACTCGTTATTTTGCATCTTAATTTTTAACATTTTTCGGGGGAGGACCCCCGGACCCCCCTCTCCCTGGAGGGTATTCCATACCCCCCAGACCCCGCGGATGTTATAACCCCCCCCCCATTCGGTCGGTCTGGTTACGCCTATGCTTGTAACTACCCGCAGAGAATTTTCTCGAAAAAATGTTTCAAATAAAAGTTTTAGCTCTTAGTATAAGCAGCCCATGTGCAAAATTTAAAGAAAATCGTTAGAGCCGTTTTTGAGAAAATCGCGAAAAACAAAAATTTCTTCATGTAAAGTACCCTTAAAAATAAGGGAAATATGTCGCCAATTTACGAATCACATCTTCAGAAGGTACCTGACCCAAATACGAAATTTTGTTTTCATACGATTCTCCGTTTCGGAGCTAGCCTGTTCACAAACTTCCAGACGGACGGACAGACACACACACACACACACACTGACAAACAGACATGTTTCCAAAAATAGTATTTTTGGATTCAGGGGGCCTTAAAACGTGTATATATGCTAAAAACTCAACTTCGAATTTTGGGGTCGAAAACAATACTTCCTCTACCTATAGTAGCCTACCTATGGTACTATGAAATTATATTTTACGGCAGAAAGTTCAATAAACGTCTGCAGTCATTTGTTCTTTTTTTTAAGTTTGATCATTACAATTCATTTTATTAGAAATAGAATGTTAATTGTTTAAAATATATGTATATTCTCAAAAAGTATCATTATAATGCAAAATTTACAAAATATGATATGAAACTTCAAAATTCCTTAAATATGCACACATATATGCCAAAATAATACCTAAATATGCTACAATAGTTGAAAATTTCCTAAATATACAGTTATATGCACAATAAAAGCCGTTCCATTTTCACCAGGATGCTTGGAATCGGGTTTAAATTAGTCGGAAACCTGAAATAATGCAAAGGGGAAAAATAAGACACGTCATAGAAATCCGTCCCCTGATGATAACCATTAGGATACAGAAATTCATTATAACATTAGTGTGGTATCGATTATTATCAGAGACGAAATTTTGAGATTAGCAAATGAAACTGTGTAGTAAAATAAAATCAATTCCGTTTATGATAATTTTAATATTATTTTCATTGAATTAGTTGTAAGCATACAGATCCAGAGCTTAAAGTTTATCCTCCTAGACTGGCACATAAATATCAAGAAGAGATTGGAAGTGCTAAAAATGTGTGTCATACCAGTCCTACTATATGGCTGCCAGACATGGGCATTAAGAAAGGAACAAGTTAACATGATAGAGATTTGTCAGAGAAAGATGGAAAGAAAACTGTTGGGAATAAATCTAAGGGACAGGATAAGAAATGAGGAGTTAAGAAAAAGAAGTGAACTGGAAAACGCAGCGATTGTTGTAAGAAAAACCAAATGGAATTGGGGAGGTCACGTCATCAGAATGAATCAAGAAAGATGGGCGTATGCAACAACTGTTTGGGACCAGAGGAAGGGTAAAAGAAGCAGAGGCAGACCTCGACGCAGATGGGAGGACGAATTCAGGGAGGAGTTAGGAATGAGATGGACAAGATAGGCCAAAGAAAGAGTGTACTGGAAACAAGTGATAAAACATTTAAATCATTAGGAAAACAGTGTCCTAGGAAAGTGTTGTTAATATATAGGTCTTAACCCACCAGGAGGCAAAAACCCAACTCTCCAAGGAAATAGCTCACCTTGGGAGAGTAAAACAGAGCCAGCCCTACCTTGGTAGGAGGCCCTTGCCCTATAAGGGATTGTGACGGGCTTATTTATTTATTTATTTTATTTTATTTATACAGATCCTAACTGCCTTAGTTCTAGGAAACATTTACCCTATTCCAGCTACGGTACAAAAAAGATGGTCGTCGTGTGAAGCCGACACCAATGCAGAATGACTTTCATCTGTGTAGCGAATAGTGTTACCTACAATAAATACTTCAATTCAGAAATCGCACAGAAAAGAAATAGCCACTCTATTAGGGGAGGGTACCCCCAAACCTGTAGATTTTCCGGTTAGAGGACAATAGGCCTATGCATCTGTATCTGGTACCCTATGCTCCCCAGGTGGGGCGAAGGGGCCTCCAATGGAGGTTTCATTACCTATACTAATTTTGATATGCTTATTTTCTGAGAGAGGGTAGAGGGACAGGTGGTAAGCCCATCGCCTCGCAACCCCCCTCTGGAAACTAAGTATTTCTTGGACGTGAAAGGGCCGAGAAATTTTGTCCAGAGGCTCTAATTTAGGCTTGGAGTTCTTTTCTATTTCAAATGTACAAAATAGGCATTAAAAGAGTAAAAATAGGCTCCAAAGGTCCAAATAGGCATTTAGGGCACTATAAAAATCTATCAATATAAGTGATTTGTCATGAAACGTCAACATATTTTAAAATGTTCATGTTATTTCATAAGCAACAAAATAGGCATTTGCCTTAAAATCCCAGGTCTAATTATAAGCCAGGCTCAGGTTTGAAGCTGAAACAACTGAATACGCACTTCTATCACGGGATCTTATTCTTTAACAGAATTGTTTCAAGTGACAAAGTTGTACTGCTTATGATTAGAGTAGAGAAAGTCATGTGAGTGTATCACATTCGATATTTCATTTTTATTTTATGCCTTCAAGTGTAACAGCTAAATAACATGTAGAAGGTAACAATGAAATTGCCCCTATTGTAGTGGATACAGAACTGACGTGCGTTGGAACATCAATCAAGATGGGGAGAGAAGTGGAGAGCACTCGAGACACAAGAGCCCCTAGCGAGCGTTCCCGTAACGAGAACAACTGTCACTCATTCTTATTATTAGCACAATTTACTGAATTAAAACGCGAAAAGACATTTGTCTTAATTTTATTAAGTAGCTCTGACGGAACGAAGTGGCATTTCCTTCTCCCGTCAATTTATTTTAACTCTTTTCAGTTTGTGAATTTTCCAACTTATGTTTGTAGGTAACGAATGGACGCATCAGTCCATACTTTTCCTTAAATATTCTTTAAGGGGGTAAGTACAGTTAAGTCATTGAAAAATTCACCATATCTTATCCTATTAATTAGTTCGTTTACCCGTACCATAAATACCACAGGTATAGGAAGTATTTTTAGGTAGATTTCGAAGAAATATATATATGTATATATATATATATATATATATATATATATATATATATATATATATATATATATATATATATATAGGCTATATCTTTACACGCTAGCGGCCGTAATTTTGAAGATATTTGAACCAAATTTTATTATGTCATTTCTAGGCCCAATAGTTCGGACAAGTTCGTTAATGAGCAAATTTGGCCCAAGGGGGTGGTCGGGGGAGAGGGTTGAAGTTTTTAAAAATGTATATCTCGGCCCCTATGAAGTATAGACGGAAACTTTGTTTGAATAAATTAGAGCACTCCCTATGGAGTTCACAGTGACACCAACGATTCGGGGGTTCGAGTGAGGGTGGGGGTTTGGGGTGGGGGATGAAAATTCGAAACTTTTGAAACCACGTCTTGTGGGGTATCGTTGAAAAGCTCTTGATGAGTACTCTACAAATCAATAAATAGTTTCTTGATAGCTCTCATATGACGCGAGATTTTAGTGTTTGAAAATAATAACACTTAATAGTATATTGCGATACAAGTGCCGTAAGGCACGTTTACGGGTCGAGGAAACAGATTGAAAACCCGAGGCTGCGCCTCGGGTTTTAAGTTTTCGAGACCCGTAAATGCCTTTACGGCCCGTGTGTTGCATGCTATTTTTTGCACGATGGTTATTTATATCAATTTAATTATATTAATTGTAATATTACCTGAAAATATTATGTAAATACATTCTTGAAAATAGATGTTTATTTCAGAAAGTGATTCGCATGTGTTTGTTGTTATGGGAACCGAATATTTGTCCTGGGGGCCGTGCCCATAAAGGCTTGTATTATGAAGTGTATCGTAATGAATTATGACGTAGCGCTTGGACCGTAAGTAATTTAACCTCATCGCAACAAGACTGTGTGGGAATGTCAACTTACGATCGAATACAGTCCTTATTATTGCGGGTTTGCCGTGCCAAGGCTAAAGAAGGAGAGTGCTGCGCAGCGACAATAAATGAAACCAAAAGCGCTTCGAAATCTACCTCAGTCTCTAGGCCTGCCTAGAGGGATTTTTTTGTTTCTTTTTATGATAAAATGTCCACCCATGCTCAGTATGAAAGTAACTTTAGACACCTAACCTATTTTAAAAGCATAACTTATCCCATGATAGTTTACATAATATAAGCTATAAGCAGCATAAGCAACTAGTCTATAAATATAAATAAATATATATAAATATATATATATAGCTATATATATATATATAAAAATCTTGTGTGCAGGTAGAGAAAAAAGCGGACCGACTATAATATCTAAGTCGCCGACATGAGCCACTTCGCATGCCTAGCGGCATTCACAGAATAGCAGGGAATGTTTTGAAATTTCTTCTACAGCCGATAAATTGCTTGGATTGAGAAATAATTTCACGTAATTTGCATTGCTTGTGAAAAACAAACGTTTCCATTACATCTCTTACATTTATTTACGTACCACAAGGCTCTGAAATCAGCTACAAGAGTCGGTCCGCTTTTTTCCCCCTACCTGTAGGCCTACATATGATACAAGAGTGATAAGCATATTAAAAATTCTTACCATTGTTTAAAATATGTTAATATCTATAAAAATGCAAGTATTATAATAAAAAGCTCGTCAACAATAACAACACAAGCGGTGATAATTATGCTAGAAAATATTGCTTTCTTTATTTTTTTAATTGATTCATATTAACGTCGCTTTAACTAAAAAGTCATATCGCGACTATAACACTAAAATACAATGGAATTAAAAAATAGATATCATTACAAAGTTCATGTATTTCATGAACTTTAAGGGGGCTCATACACAAAGAGACCATGCCAGAGCAGGCATTGCGGTAAAAGTTCAATATCTTCAACACTATTTGCAGTAACAAAATGAAATTTTGGATATTAGAAGTATACACTTCGGGCTTGAAATTGCCAAAAAATTATTATAATTTCACAAATATGTAGGTTGATATTAGAAAATTAAACTTTTTAATTCTCCAGCATGCGGTAAGGCCTAAGAAACATGATTTCTTGCACAGGGCCAATCTGATTGGCGTAATCTTTTTTTTTATTCACAGCTGGCACTACAATCTAGAGGCTAAACCTTCAATGAATACTGTGGTATGCCTGATACAATTTTCAGGGATTTTAAAATTTCAATATCAGATTATTACTAATGTTTTCACATTATGTTCACAAGTGAAATAATCTTGTGATGCAAATACATCAGATTATTTAGGTTTGTCCTCTAGAACACACAAACATCTATGTGTGTGCAAAATTTCATGCAATTTGGACCATTACTTTAAGAGATATTGTGTTTTTTGTGTTGAAAATATTAAGTTACGGGAAAATGGCTTTGAAAATTCAACATGCCTTTCAAGTTGACGCACAGGCTGGCATTTATACTTGTATATCTCCAGTAAATGACCTAATTTAAATATAAAAATTATAGGGTACATTCAGAAAGGTGTGTTCTTTAATATGAGAGTAAAAAAATTAAAAAATGTTGACACTGGTGGGTGTATTAGGCCTCTTGAGACTTTGATGTGGTAGGCTATATTGGTTGGCCCAAAGCCATGGTGAGGTTCACAGTTCATTGATCAATATACTTGGGGCAGTACGTCAATAGATGTTCCACAGTAGCCTAAGAGCAGATGAACACTTGGTAACAATGAAACAAAAGATAATAGCTAGAGATTATGGTAAACTTAGCAGCTAAAACTACACTAAACTTTAATGTGAGTAGCTTATATTTTGACCTGGGATTTTAAGGCAAATGCCTATTTGGTTCCTTATGAAAAAACATGAAAGTTTTAAAATCACTTACATTTATAGGGGTTTATAGTGCCTTAAATGCCTACTTGGGCGTTTAGAGCCTATTTCACTATTTTAATGCCTAAAATTCCCATTTTGTACACTTAAAATAAAACTCAACTTCTCTAATTTTTATAATGGACATCCCTCAATGAAAAGCAGAAAAGCAGAGGTGGGTTCTTCACAGAAACTTGATTATTCCAAACAATTGTCGCTAAATGAATGCTGACAGACAGGGGAGCGGGAGGATTAAGGGGGAAGGATTACTGTGTCAAAACACCAGTGAAAGAACATCTGTTTAAGTGAATATAGTTCGTGATGCCTAATTTTGCAGTTAATTCTGTTAAGAATAGGTATACCACGTTTCTTGCAGTAAAAAAAGGATCATGTTAGAGTTTAAGTGTAGGCATAATATTGTATTATTTTAAAGTCTATTTTCTATCTACTTTATTTATACATTTTTCAAGCATATATTAAGTGCCTATTTAATCTTTTAAAAGCCTATTTACTTGTTTTAAAAGCAAATTTCAGGTGCCTAAAACTAATTTTTTTAGAGCCTAAAATCCCAGGTCTATTTATATTCCATTTAGAAACCCCCTTTCTTATTTATGTGCTGCCGGATTGATGTGGTTTCGCTGTGCTGTGTTATTGTAACCTGTACGGCTGTGCTAAAGCTACGGTATAGCATACATGCTCATTGAATCATATACAAACGTCATCAATAAATTGGCATGTAAAATCTCGGAGATGAGCCTACATGTATTTTTAAGCATTTTTATGTGATTGTACACGACTGTATAATGGTGAACCTAATCACTTAGCGAATTTCCGGTTCTTCTAGCCTTTGTCGAAAAGGGGAAAGTGCGAAAGTTTCACACGGGGGTTATTCGAGTTTGTGGTAAAATGGTGGAAGAAAAATTTAAACGCCATATAAATTACAGAATAAGGAAGCAAGAAATAAGCTACGAGCCTAGTCATTCTGTTAACTGTTTTCTTCGCGGTCCGGCACGGGTTTGTATATTGTGTGAGAAACTGAGTCTCTTAAAGTAAATCTATATTTCCTTACTAAACAGTTGGCCTTGCTTATTGTAGCAACAGCTAGTTCTGAATAGAGGAGAAAATATTTCAATAATTTCATATTTTATCGTGTTTATTATTTGTGTTTGGTGTTAAATTGTGCAAAAGTTGTTCCTGTGATAGTGTGACTGTTATCTTTAAATAATAAACAGTGTAAGTGCTAAAAAGTTAACTAATATGACGGACCCCTATGTGGGCATACAAAACAATGGTGAATCTGATATCTCAATATCAATAAAAGAAAGACCTTCAAATGTAAAATTGCCAAATACACAGTTTGTATTCATGAACAAAACTAATATTAGAACATACAGTAATCTAAAGGACTGGAACAGCAAAACTGTAAGTGGCTTATCAGCTATTAATAGTAAGTCAAATAACACTTTAATGCAGTCTGTTCCAACAAACGATACAGAAGCAAGGATTTCAAATCCTGACCCCTTCACGCAACAAGATTTGTCACTGGAAATGTCCTGTGATATTGAAACTAACCCTGAATGGCAACTTGTACGCTGTAAGAAGCGTAAATTAAGTGAAAAGGAAATTAGGCTCACACCAACTATTACTGCACCAGTGCCTGTGCATAATCAGTTCGATACACTTACGAACGTAAATGACAATTCAACTCCTACAGAGTCTTCCTCGGCATCAGTGCCACTGAAACCTCCTCCTATTTTTATCCCAGATGTCGTAAAAGTGCCTAAACTGTTAAGTTGCATTAAGCAAAAAGTTCCTGAATCAGATTTCTCCTACAAAATGTACAAAGATGAAGTTAAATTATTACCAAACTCTATAGAACCTTATAGGTCATTAATCAAATTACTCAATGACAAAAAAGCTATGTATCACACGTACCAAATAAAACAAGAACGAGCTTTTAGGGTTGTCCTTCGCAATATGCACCATTCTGTAGATGTACCATCCATTATTTCGGAATTACAGGAACAAGGAGATAGGGTTCGCAATATTTACAATATTCGACACAGAGTTTCCAAGGAGCCATTGCCTCTATTTTATGTTGACCTTGAACCCCAGGCTAATAATAAAGATATCTATAAAATTGACTCTTTGATGCATGCAAAAATTACATTTGAAGCGCCTTATAAAAAGAAGGACTTAGTACAGTGTATGCGATGCCAGATGTATGGGCACACAAGAAAGTACTGCAAGAGGTCTCCTAGATGTGTCAAGTGTGGAGATTACCATCTATCTGAAACATGTCGGAAGGACCGTTCTACTCCTGCAACATGTGCTCTTTGTTCGGGAAGTCACCCAGCAAATTACAAAGGATGCGCAATTTATCGGGATATTATAAGTAGGAGATATCCGACTACCTCGAGACCAGTAACTTCACCTTCGTCCAGTCAACCAAAGCCAAATGCTGCAGATTTTCCGCCTTTGCATTCTTCCTCACATCCTCCGTTTTCTTCCTCCTATAATTATGCCCAAGCAGTCAAACACAATGAAATTGATATTGCAACCATTATTCAACAATCATTCCTCAAATTTGAAAATCTACTCAAACAGCAAGCTGAACAAATAGGATCACTACTTAACCTGCTCTCTGTCATTGTGTCCAAAATCAAATAATTATGGCTTGCATATGTAACATAGCTCTCTGGAATGCAAATGGCCTACTTCAACATCGACAAGAAGTAATACTGTTCCTACATGTTAACAGCATAGACGTAGGCCTAATGTTAATTTCGGAATCACACTTTACTGATAAAAGCTACTTAAATATATCAGGTTATACTGTTTATAATACGCAGCATCCTGATGGAACTGCCCATGGTGGAACAGCAGTCATTATCCGTAATAAAATTAAGCATCATTGCCTACCTGATTATAAGACAGAGCATATACAAGCTACATCTATTATGTTAACAGAAGCATGGGGTCAATTAGCACTTACGGCTGTTTATTGTCCACCTAAACATAAGATAACGCAGCAAGATTTTTCTATATTTATTAAATCTATTGGAATGAGATTTATAGTGGGTGGAGACTATAACGCAAAACATCAATATTGGGGTTCTCGTCTTAATACAACAAGAGGTTCAGAACTTTTTAAAACTTTGTCAGAACTTAATATTCGAATAATGTCTACTGGAGAACCAACTTATTGGCCCACTGATATAAATAAAATTCCAGATCTCTTGGATTTTTTTCTAATCAAAGGAGTACCGTTAGAAAAAATGGAAACATAAAGTAATTATGATTTAAACTCAGATCATTCTCCTGTATTACTGACTCTGGCTTCTTCTGTTATTGAATATTGTCCACCTCCAAAGCTATATAATAATTTCACTGACTGGAAATATTTTAAAGACAGAGTACAAGAAAAATTATCACCGCATATGCCTCTTCAAAATAGCACAGAAATCGACGAAGCCATTGAACATCTAACAACTACTATACAGCAAGCTGCAAGGGATTCGACACCTCCTACTAGTAAGAAACAACAAAATAAATATCCACTTAACATCATGGAAAGAATTGAAGAAAGAAGAAGGTTACGACGTATATGGCAATGCTCAAGACAACCCGAGGATAGATGTGCATTTAACAGAGCTTCCCGGCAATTGAAAAGTCAATTACAGTCTTGCCGAAATGAATCCATCACCCAATACTTCCAATCATTAAGCCCTAATGTGGAATCAAACTATTCACTTTGGAAAGCAACAAGAAGACTACAGCGACCAAAATCTTACATCCCACCCATCAGGAACAGTGACAACACCTGGGCTCGCAGTGGGAAGGAAAAAGCAGAACGGTTTGCAGAACATCTAGCAACGGTTTTCGAACCTTCTACTCAAAAGAGCTCTTCTGAGGACAACATTATTAAGTATTTGTCTGCTCCACTTCAATTATCACCCCCCATTAAACCTTTCTCTTCAAGTGAAGTTAAAAGGACAATAAAGAATCATGTTAATCCTGCAAAAAGTCCAGGTTACGACCTAATTACTGGTAGAATCCTCCAAGAATTACCGAAGAAAGGATATGCATTTATTACATCAATTTTTAATGCTATTCTCCGATGTAGCCATTTTCCAAATCAATGGAAGATGGCACAGATAATTTGTATTCTTAAACCTGGTAAACCACCCACTGAAGCAGCATTCTATCGTCCGATTAGTCTCTTGCCTGTACTCTCCAAAGTGTTTGAAAAATTGCTCCTGCAACGTCTAAAACCATTGCTCTCTGAAATAATTCCTGACTTTCAATTTGGTTTCCGAGAATGCCATTCTACTGTTGAACAAACCCATCGCATTGTTAACATTGTACAACAGGATTTTGAATCACGTCGTTACTGCACTGCAGCTTTCCTGGATATTCAACAAGCATTTGATAAAGTCTGGCATATGGGCCTTCTGTACAAAATAAAACTAAAACTTCCTCATCCTTACTATCTGCTGCTTACATCATACTTAAGTGACCGACATTTTCAAGTTAAAGTTAAAGACGAACTCTCCACATTCCATCCCATAAAGTCAGGTGTCCCACAGGGTAGTGTTTTGGGACCAGTTCTGTATCTTATTTATACACATGATCTACCAACAACAGAAAATACCACAACTGCAACATTTGCAGATGATACTGCTATTCTTGCTTCAAATGAAAATCCTACTTTAGCCTCAGGATACTTACAGAATCACTTAGATTTATTACTACTAAACTAAACTCCGTGGCGCTACATCCCTGAAGGGACTTGGCCTACCACCCGACCGCTGCATCATCTCCCGTAGGCAGATGGCAGGATTGGGGGGCATGTGGTCAGCATGCCGACACCCACGGCCGTTAATAGTGGTTTTCTGGACCGGAGCCGCTACTTCTCTATCAAGTAGCTCCTCAGTTCGGAATCACGAGGCTGAGTGCACCCCTACCAGACCTCCCTACCTCAGAAAAATCCGAGGAGGTACCGGGAATCGAACCCGGGCCGACGGATCTGTAGTCAGCGACGCTAACCACAAGACCACGCCGGCGGACTAGATTTATTACAACGCTGGCTAAATCAATGGCTCATTCAGGTAAATAGTTCAAAATCTCGGCATATCACTTTTTCTTTACGCCGAGAAAAATGCCCAAGAATACAAATAAATAACGAAGAAATTCCAGTTGTAGAGCATGTAAAATACCTTGGTTTTCATTTAGATGTACATCTAACCTGGAGACATCACATTATTACGAAAAGCAAAGAAGCCAAACTAAAGTTTCAACAATTGTACTGGTTATTAAATAAGCAATCTCAGCTATCCCTGTATAATAAAGTTATACTTTACAAGACCATAATAAGGCCAGTATGGACATATGGACTTCAGCTTTGGGGCACTGCCAGCAATTCCAATATTGACATCTTAAGAAGATTTGAATCCAAATCTCTTCGCCGACTTGCTAACGCACCGTGGTATGTTTCCAATGCTACATTACACCACGACCTGGACATCCCTACTATTAAAGAAGAAATCACCTTGTACAGCATTCGATACCAGCAACGCCTAAACAATCATCCCAATTCCCTAGCCATCAATCTATTGGACAATAGTTCCTCAATCAACCGTTTACATCGATATAAGATTTTAGACTTGGCATTCCGATTCAGTGACTTACCTTAAAGAGTTGTTATTCAATGACTTACCTTAAAGAGTTGTATTTTACAGCTCTGACATCATGACTGTGACATTTATACCATTTACTGAATGTTCATATTTGAACAGATTGTAAATCTGCAGAATAAATAAAAAAAAATAAAAAATATTTCCTTGCTAGTATAACTTCTTGGTGTGTTTCTGTGAGCTTTGAAATTACAACTCAGGTGGCTTTGCTAGGCCGGTCTGAGCTGGGTTTGATTTTGGGATTTTCCTTTCCCTAGACAAATTGCCTTCCTTAGCTATAGAGTCTTGCCCACCCTCCTAATATATTTTTGGTGTTAGGAACCATAGACGAGTTTGTCTTCGCTTTGACTTCGTGCCCCTGTTTACACGGTTGTGGACTGCTTTTCGCTTAATGTGTGGAAATCAACAGGCATGCAACTATACGTTAAACAAGAAGAAGCATACACTCTTAATCCATATCTGTCATGTTAAAAAATCAAATCTCTGCGAATTTTAATGTTATAAACAACTGGATGAAGCATAGCGGGCTAACAAAATCGAGTTGATCGACAAATTGGCGTGTTATGTAGCTAGAAATGGATTTCACCGATTGTAATGGTTGCTGAGCAAGGCAACCTATAGTTCATTTTACAATTGAGAGATTTTACTGGAAACTGGTATTTCGATAGCGCTCAATATTCACGTTTTCTGCAGTTTTTCACTCATAACTCGTGAACGAAAGCGATTTGACTTTTTAATTTATTCATATTAAAGTCGCTTTAACTAGAAAGTCATATCGTCTATAACACAGAAATACAATGGATTTACAAAATCAATTAGATAACATTACTAAATAGAGTGTCTTTCATGAACTTAAGACTTTGATATGGTATCTTGGTTGGCCCAAAGCCGTGGTGAGGTTCACAGGAACTTTGAACCGAGTTCGTTGATCAGTAGCCTATATTTGGGGCAGCATGTCAATAGATGCTCTACAGTGATATGACTTTTTACTTAAAACGACTTTAATATGAATATATATTTTTTTTAGTGAAACTTGTTTTAATTTTTGGATTTTTTCAATTTTTGATTGTTGGACCTTTTTAATAGGCTTATTGGGTTTTTAGACTTTTTACATTTTTTATTTTTAATCTTTACATTTTTTCAATTTTGGAATATTGAATTTTTTCAATTTTCAATTTTGTTATTTTTTTATTTTGGATTTTCGTTTTTTTAGTTTGGATTTTTAGATTTTTTCAATTTAGGATTTTTTAACTTTTTTTTTAAATTTTCGATTTTTAAAATTAGTTTTTATATAGGCCTATACATGCTTACATTCATGATCCACAGATTATTGTCTCTGTTGGACATTACATGAGAATATTATAGTAGAAAATTTCCTCTGACACTGAGATTTGAACCCAGGACTCTCTCCATCTGGACTGTGAAGTGATCTCTGACTTAGCTCAGTTGGTAGAGCTTTGGCGCGGATAGCCAAAGGTCCTGGGTTCAAATCCCATTGTCAGAGGAATTTTCCTCCTATAATATTCTCATGTCAATGAGTGCTTTTTCGGAAATAATCGGCTCTGAAAGCTGGTTTTACAATGCTCGCTGCTGTAAAAACTACTTGAACACGGCCTCGAAGCTAGTTGCAATTCGGATAATTGAAGTTCCATTGTAACATGAAAATTTGAAACAGAGAAAACAGGCGTTTAAGGGGGACATACAGCTTTGGATCCTGAAAAATAGGTGAAGTTTTTTCCCCTCTCAGCAATGAATTGTTCTGTAGCCTTGTAATCTGGCATGCTCTGTATTGACTAGTTCTACAATTGCATACAATTTTCAGAATTAATTTAACTAATACAGTTATGTGTAATAATCATAGGTAATCCCACGAGATTTGACGAGTTTATCGATAGATTCGCGACAGGAGCGAATTTATCTGATGCAACTCGTCAACTCGAGTTGGATTTATTGAGACTATTCAATGAATAAAAATCCACCAGATTATACAAATAATAATAACTTTCGTGCTTTGTTTTAAAAAACAAAACTAACAGCTGCGAGATCACGGCATACTATGAATCAACCGTCCATGAATCGATTCGAGCTGTTTTGGTGTAATCAGTGCTACCACCAGTGCATATAAGACATAGTTAACTTCATTCAGTAAAAAAGCTAACAGCAGAACAGAATAAAATCAGGTAAACTGATGTAAGAAAGTGCCAGTACGTTTTTGTTTAATCAGTTATGACTGCAATTATGAAATGCAGAATATATTTTTTTTAATGATTTCCAAGGTATGCTCCATATTTATTCATGGAAAGAACAAAGGCCTAGGTTTTTTTTTTTTTTTCAAAAAATCTGATTAAAATCTTCCAGCATCATCTGTACTGTACAGATTTGTGATATCTTGACAATCACATAGGCCTACTCACATAAAAATACAAAAAAAAAAAAAGTGAAATTGGCAGGTTTTGGGATTTGAACCATGGAACTCCAGAATGTGAGGCCAACAATAGTGTTTTTGGTCATAGCTAAGTGTATTTAATTTCCAAAGCCCTATAATATCACAGTAAAACAATTGACTATGTTGTCAAGATAACTGATTTGCTTTTTACTTTCTCGCATATACGTAGTATAGAGAAAGTATTGTGATCGTGACAAAAATTCGAAGTCGAGATAACACCGGGAAAGCATGTTTCATGAAGCCTGGAAATCTACAAAAGTATTTTTGGAATGACGTCTGTCCGTCTGTCCGTCTGTCCGTGGACATGCACAGCGGGTAAACGGTTCATTGTATTAACTTCATTTTTAGAATGAAGGACTTTTTCGAAATTTTGTCGAACCGCCCAGAAATTTAGCTTTACAGATGAAATATTAAGGGGACTTTTCATGAAAACTTTTTTTTTAATTTTGATTTTTGAAAAAATGGCTCTTAACGGTTTTAATAAAAATTTTAAATTGGTAATTCTTATCTATGACTAATAAAATGGCTATATCCGTATTTCTGCAAGAATGACTTAAGGGGTACTTTATTCGTAACCATTTTCAATTTTTCTAGATTATATCCATTACAGTAGGCGATACATGAAAGCCTACCATAGTAAAGTTGTAGAGAAAATTAAATTTAACATTTTTTTATACAATTTATAGGTATCAAGATAAAAACGAAATAAATACGACTTAAACGCGAATTTCGGAACATAAGTTAATTAAAATACGAAATGATACCTTGTTGCCCTTAGTAACAAGAAAACTAATTGTTGTGAAATGCATTCTTTTTACCTCAGTCGTAATGAACACACCAAAAGCAATTACAGCGAGGTGGTATAGGCTAATAGGGAAGAGGTCCTGGGTTTAAATGAAACCTCGTGGCCGCCCAACTTTACCAGTAGGCTATTCTAATTAATAACTCATTCGTGTAGCATTTGCTTTATTGTTCGGCGATATCTCAGTATATCCTGTAGTTTTGCCTTTGAGATTGAGGAAACCGTGCAAATATCAAATTATTATTATTATTATTATTATTATTATTATTATTATTATTATTATTATTATTATTATTTCACGGTAAAAGCAATGAGCATAAAGATCGACCTTGATGCTTTCCGTTCTAGATACTTGTATACTTTTATGAAAATGTAATAAATAAAATGTAATTGTGTCTATAATTTACTTTTTTCTGTGATAGCCCTTAACATGTAGCCTATATGCGAGAAAGTTTGTGCAACATATTTTTGCACTATTTATTTTTTGTATAAATTCATTCGAATACGTTTATTATCATAAAATAGACACTAAATTGAGCATTATCCAGAAACAGTTCAACCGATTTCATCCAATATCAATAGACGTCTTCCCATGGACATTATAAATGTATATACCAAGTTTCATAAAAATCCGGTAAAGCGTATTTGAGTTACCGCGTTTTTAAAATAGACACTAAATTGGGTTTTACTCCGGTACCGGTCTACTGATTTGGTCCAATATCAGTAGAGGTCTTCCCATGTACATTATAAATGAGTAACTTATACAAAGTTTCGGGAAAATCCAATAAAGCATATTTGAGTTATCGCGACTTCTCATATATTAACATAAAAGGCACTAAATTGGGTATTATTCCGGTACTGGCAAACCGATTTGGTTGAATATCAATAGAAGTCTTTCCATGGACATTATAAATGAGTATACGAAGTTTCATAAAAATTCGGTAAAGCGTATTTGAGTTACCGCGTCTTTAAAATAGGCACTAAATTGGGCATTACTCCGGTACCGGTGAACCGATTTGGTTCAATATGAACAGGGTTCTTCCCATAGACATTATACATGTATTTTCAAAATTTCATGAAAATCCGAAAAAGCGTATTTGATTTACGGCGCGTACAGACACACGGACGGACGGACAGACATTTTTCGTCCCCACACACAATCTCATAAAGTACCATACTGGCCAGTGGCGGCTCGTGAGGTTCCACAGGGGTGGGTCACATACAAATATCAACCAAAAATGTTAGGAGGAAAACAGAACTTACACTTAAGCTAAAACTTACCTTTCTGTTTCATTTTTTTGTATAACATTACTATTCTTCAGGATATTGCCAAGTGTCGCGGTTTAGTTCATGAGACCTTCGAAAACACCTGGGTTATCAGAACTCGCTGTCTCATTATGCCCACGCTAGGCCAATTCAAATTCCCCGCAAAATTTTATGGCATCAAGAATGCGTGACGAAATATATGTTTTTGTCAACAAGATCTTATGCTTACGGACACATGTTCTATACCCATCATCAAGTTGCACCCTGATATCAGCCTTCCCTAAGACAGCAAGACTCATTTCATTGCCTAAATGGTGTTTTGACAAACTGTGCTTCTTACATCTATCGGGCAAATGTTCACCAGTTTTTAGTCCATGCATCTTCTCCACCGAATAGAATATGCGAAATACAGAATATTGCATTAGTTTTCGGACACCCGCACATCCACTTCCACTTTTTATATATGGAACATTTTTATTGAAATTCCTCTTGTACACTCTGTTTTTGTCTTCATATGTTAGATTTATCGTAAGCTCTGTTCTAGGCCGCCCTAATTCTTTGGCTAATAACCGCTCCTCGAAATTTAGAATTTTATTTTGTAAGCATCTTATCTCATTCATTTCACTATCACTATATAAAAAATACTTTACGAACTAAGGAAAAATTCAGAAGCACGCACTAACACTCAACATGAGAAAACTTCTGGCTTTAGCCTACTTGAGATGCGGAAGGGGGTAGGAAAACAGCTTTTTTGCACTCGCCCTTCCCAACTGGACATGTTTTTCGGGAAGATGTTATTGTATTGTGATACCCTGAGGGGATACCCTGGCTATATTCTGTCGTCTCAATACGTAAATATGTTCTCAACTATAGAGTAATAATAGTGCATACCACTCCATCTAGCGGATATGAATCCAATTATCCATTCAAGAGTGCATACAGCGCCAATTCGTGTGAAGTCGCAAAAATACTGTGACCCTGTACAAACTAAACTATTAGCCATAACCCCTCCCTGCAATCCGTCAGCTTAGAAAGGGAATATTAAGGGGATGAGAGACGGCCGGTCACGAACGAAATTTGACCCATGCTATGTTGCCAAACTTGACAAGCAAAGCAAAAGCGCGAAGTTTGAAATAGATGTTACGTTATTTTATTAGTTGCTACAAATGCAGTACAGTTTATATTCAAAATGGATGGGGGTGGGGGGGCACGTGACCCTGTGACCCTGTGACCTATAGCTAGAACCGCGCCTGATACTGGCACTTAATAAAAGCACACGAACTGGATAGCACCGAATCGAAATTGTGTCCATAATTAATGTACATTTCTATTATTTGAATTTCCAAACAAGTTAGGCTATGTTGTATAAAATAACCTGTGTCGCAGCATCTGATTATTAATTACTCTGCACACTGATACTCGCGACTCCAGTAACGACAAGACCATTTTAGCCGATAAAACATTGTAAGATAAACGGCAGTGATTGGTCTATATCCGAGGAATTGCTAAACGTTATTGGTCAATATCAAACACGCGGCGTATGAGTTGAATTGTCATTACAAAATGGCAGCCAATTTGTTTGCACTGAAATGCCGTTTCCCTCATAAATCAAACATTTATTAACATATTGCAGTGAAAGTTTGCATGCCAGTATATTTAATATTAGTAAACAACACTGTCTAGAATCATTTATGTAACTTTAGTAGTTGATTCTTTTTAATATTGCTAATGTAAAAATCTGTAAAAAAAAGTGAAGAATTATAAAAAAAATATTTATACTGCAGATAATCTAAAAATTCTAGATTATGTTGGTCATATGATATTTAAAAATGGATAGAAAAAGGAATCACTCAGAAATATTGGAATTTATGAAAATTATCAGGGAAACGGCACTTCAGTGCACAAAATTTGGCTGCCATTTTGTAATGATAACTACCCATAACTGTAATAGTTAAATTAATTCTGAAAATAGCATGCAATTGTAGAACTAGTCAATACAGAGCATGCCAGATTGCAAGGCTACAGAAAAATTCATTGCTGATAGAGAAAAAAATTAACTTCACATATTTTTTCCACGACTTAACTAATTAGTGGTACTTACGAATATTGTTGCCGTGGATCGTAAGTTGACATTCCCGCACGCAATCTTGTTGCTATGGAAACAAAACAAATTTCCGTGCGGTAAGAATTTACTTACGGCACTCATCATAATACAAGCCTTTATTGACAAGGCCTCCCAAGACAAATATTCGGTTCCCATAACAACAAACACATACGAATCACTTTCTGAAATAAACATCTATTTTCAAGAATTTATTTACATAATATTTTCAGCTTAGATTGATATAAATAATCATCGTGCAAAAAATAGCATGCAATACTCGTGCGGTAAGCGGATAAGGGATCTCGGAAATTGAAAAAACTCGGCGCATGTGCCTCGTTTTTTTCAAACTCTTTCCTCGATCCGTATGCATCGCTTACTGCACTTGTATCGCAATATACTATTTCAGCATCGAAAGCTGTATGTCCCCCCTTAAAGTTTGCATGCACTGGCAGTTTGAAGATCACGGTACTTTAAATATGGCGTCAGCAGCATTTTTCCATCCACCCAAAGGCATAAAATTTTACAGAGCTACACTTTAAGGCACTGAATCCGGAATTTATTGACAGTAAAAAATAGCCTTTCTTTTACCAAAATGGCATACACCTTACCACCTTCATGTACCGTATGTCACGATCTGGGAGCCTTAATCTCCTGGAAACCCTACGGGTCTCCATGGCCCATACAGGGATCGCATTACCGCTTTTTAGGTGAAATCTACCTATTGCAATCGATACCATGTCATGATTTAAAAAAAAAAAAAAAATTATTTGATATCTTTACGTTTCATGCATTCCTAAGTACGAAACCACCGCCTGTTAAAAAAAAAAAATAATAATAATTTGTGATATATATATATCTTTACACGATAGCGGCCGTAATTTTGAAGATATTTGAACCAAATTTTATTATGTTATTTCTAGGCCCAATAGTTCGGACAAGGTCGTTATGAAAATAAATGGTGCAAAAATATATTGCACAAACTTTCTCCCATATACGTGTTAAAGGCTAGCACAGAGAAAAGTAAATTAAAGAGATAATTAAATTTTACTTATAAAAACTAACAAATATCTAGAACGGAAAGCATCAGGGTCGATCTTTATGTTCAATGCTTTTACTGTGAAATAATAATAATAATAATAATAATAATAATAATAATAATAATAATAATAATAATAATAATAATATCAATGGCAGTAAAACTTCATATTATTGGTACTAATATTACGGGAAAATTCAAATATAAATTGCACCATGGGATGAATCGGTCCCACCCAACCCACCCTCACCGATGCAGTTTCTTTTATACCACGATCTAGCGAATTCTTCTGTCCTTGTATTATGAAGAAACTCGTGACTGGACGTTGGAGGTGTGACTTCTTACCGCTAGACGAGAGGTGGCAGGCTGACAAACCTTGCGGGAGATATAATATGCCACATTTTCGAAACCTACAAACAGTGTATCGTCCTTTTTCGAAAATGCAAGGGCGCTTCGCAACGGCTTCCGCCTCCGCTTCGCGCACTTTAACTATGTGGTTAGTGCTATGCATTATTTAGTTATATGTAGAGGGGGATACAAGGCACTTGCGACAATATACAAGGACAGTTGGTCACTCTGCTTCGCTCAGAAACAAAATACATCACACAGTCCATGCAAATGTGAATATCGAATGGGCGGAGCTTAAGGAGCGACTTATATTTGAATTTCACCACTACTGCTACTACTTAGGTTATATTGCACGCTTTAACTGCATGTAGGTCATATAACGTGTTTAGTATGTTTGCGTGAACCATTAGTCGATAGTAACAGCTCATCTGCATCTATTGTTTAGTGATGTCTTCTTATGTAATATTCAGTTTAAACGATTATAATATCCACTGACATAGCGGCGATGAGTTGTGGAAAATAAGCAAGTCCTACAAACCCAGCGTTTGCCTTTGCGAACGAGGAAACCATGAAAAACCCAAGTCAATTTGGGCAGCCATGAGGTTTGATTTGAACTCAGGACCTCTTCCCTGTTAGCCTATACCACCTCGCTGTAATTGGTTTTGGCGTGTTCATTACGACTGAGCTAAACTGACTGCATTGCAACAATAAGTACATTAGGCCTATAGTTTTCTTGTTGCTAGGGGCAACAAAATGTCATTCATATTTCAATTGACATTATGTTCTGAAATTCGCATTTAAGCCGTCCTTATTTCGTTTTTATCTTGATATCTATTAAATGCATAAAGAAATGTGTTAAACAAAAAATGTTCATTTTAAATTTCTCTACAACTTTACTGTGGTAGGTTTTCATGTATCGCCTACACTAATGGATATAATCTACAAAAATTGAAAATGGATACGAGTAAAGTACCCCTTAAGTCATTTTTGCAGAAATACGGATATAGCCATTTTATTGGTCATAGATAAGAGTTTCCAATTTTCAATTTTTATTAAAATCGTTAGAGCCATTTTTTCAAAAATCAAAAATTTTCAAAAAGTTTTCATGAAAAGTCCCCTTAATATTTCAGTTGTAAAGCTAAATTTCTGGGCGGTTCGACAAAATTTCGAAAAAGTCCTTATTTCAAAAAATGAAGTAAATACAACGAACCGTTTACCCGCTGTGCTTGTCCACAGACGGACAGACGGACAGACGGACAGACGGACAGACAGACGGACAGACGTCAGTAGTAATAAGGGAGCTATGTATCAAAATGGCCGCCAACCGACGCCGCCCCCGACGCCGCCCCCGGTGTAGAGTCACGTATAGGTGAAACGTGACGATTCGAAAAAGCGAAAGGCGCCCGTTCGTCCTGTGCTAATGCCCACCCGCCCCCAAGCCCCCGTAAAGAGCTATGCCCCAAAAACAAAACCGACGCCGCCCCCGACGCCGCCCCCCAAACCCCCGTACTCTGGTCCTATATGACATGATGGGATTCGACTCGAACAAAGCAGACGTGGGCAATAAGCCCGTGCTACCCCAACCCCAATCAACCCAATTCAAAAACCGACGCCTGCCCCCAGTGGGCCCCCCAAACCCGTACTCTGGTCCTATATGACATGATGGGATTCGACTCGAACAAAGCAGACGTGGGCAATAAGCCCGTGCTATCCCTACCCCAATCTGACCCACTTCGAAAACCGACGCCGCCCCCCAACCCCCGTACTAAGGTCCTATATGACATGATGGGATTCGTTTCGAACAAAGCAGACGTGGGCAATAAGCCCGTGCTACCCCAACCCCAATCTGACCCACTTCGAAAACCGACGCCTGCCCCCCCCCCAGAGGGCTGGGTACAACCCCCCACCAGATACGAGGCTTGGGGCAGAGGTTATAATGCAAATGCCCTCTAAAATAACACGTTCCTATGTTATTCATATCCTTTAGTTACAACCCAATGATAACATATGTATACCCTTAGGCCCTATGGCTAGATAGTGTAATATTGCGCAAGGGCACATGAATACCATTACCTAGTTATGGAAAGATAAAATAGGTTTATACTTACTTCCAGAGGAACTAGGCCTAGTGTGTATTAATTAGATTCATACGGGGCCTACATAAGATATTAATATCAGCTAACTCAAATACGTTGTATTAACCATGGGAATAAAACCTATAGGAAGGTGTGTGTGTGTGTGTGTGTGTGTGTGTGTATTAGCATATTACAGAAATAGTACTGTGCAATACCCGACAGTGAAAATAAGATAAACACAATAACAACTCTGTTAGAATAACAAGTTAGATGATAATACAGATATCGGCTTGGGGCAGAGGATATAATGCAAATACCCACTAAGAAACACTTCCCTTTAGTTACAACGTAATGATAACATATAAGCCTAATGTATTAATTAGATTCTTAAGGGTTGTGTATCCTTCTGGGATGGCTTTATGCTCTGTGCCTATCCTTCGTTTATAGATAGATAGTGTAATATTGCGCAAAGGTAGACATAGGTATGAAAAGATAAAATAGGTTTATACTTACTTAACCAATTCTTCATCCATTCAGCATCCGATGAACACTAATACTATTACTATCAGCTAATGAGAATGATTATGCAAGGAATATGAAATGGATAAGGGTATAGTTTCATTTCAGAACGTCACAACCTTATTCTATATTAAGGCTGTCACGCTCATATGAAATAATGTGTATACACAAATGGTTTATAATAGAGCTGAATGGTTTATTTCAAAAGTATACATATCTACCAAACTATATAATTAAACACTTCGGTATGACGAAGACATCCTCTATGAATCATGGAAGATGAGAACATAGCGTTCCAGACACTGCAGCGAAACTGAGCTAGTCCAACGAAATAGACCTGCTTCCATTCTGAAATCAATAAATACAGGTTTTAACAAGTCTGTAAACCACTTTCTAATCTGGAAATAAATCCCTGTTGTTGATGTAGTTAAATACCAACATTGCAGCCATCTACAAAACTATGCTACTATCAACAAACAAAACATAAAAAAAAAAAAAAACATTCCATACTGATAACATCTAGAGAGAGAGTGAATGACTGTTGTCAAAGAATGGTGGTGGTGTGTTATGAAAAGATAAAATAGGCTTATACTTACATAACCAATTCTTCTTCTTCCTTTCAGCATCCTTCCGATAACAAATAGTTTTAAACTCAAACTCCCATCCCCCGTAGGCGATGTATGTTTACATTGAATAACATTCAACAGATTGCTATGTTGTTGGAATAAAGAAAACCTAAAATACTGCACGCATGCATATGTCTATAAAGCATCCGATCGATTCATACCATATATGTAAATAAAACGTTAGCATTTAGTCAGTATAAGGAATACAGTAGACTGCAATAATTTGACAACAAATGTAGTAACCTTCATGCCTGTTGGTGTTAAATACCTACATTGCATAACATCTGGAAAAATCTCTGGCATCCTTTCCTTGTAACCATTCATCACTGTCGCATGTATCCTAATACCGAAAACAAGTATTCTATTTAAATAAAAACATGTCATTGTGGTGAACGCATGCCAAAGAATTAGTTTAAACTCAGACTCTCTCTCTCCCTCCCTTAGGCGATAATGTCTATACATGGAATACCATTCATCAGATTGCTATGTTGTTGTTGATAAAGAAGCAATTGCCTGAATGGTAATGAATAAACATATTACGTAATCGTGTTATAGCAAGAGTAAACATATCCTTCATATACTTTATAAAATACGTGGATGTGTTTTATAACACTAGATAATTAATTTATGTGCAAATAAAAAGATTATACGCATTCATTTAAAGAAAACATTGAATACTGCATTAACTGACAATGAAATGTAGTAACCTTCATGCCAAGGTCAAATGTATTTAAATAAAGAAACAGTTTTAGAACTATTGAAAATGTAACAGCATTAGCAAATGAAGGTTTATAACCCTAATACAATGGAAATGATTATAATGGTCATACAGTTAGGTAGTTATATTCTTATATTGTAAGAATACCTATAGCTTGTCAGGCATTTGTTTCTTTCCTCATTTGCATAGAGTATAAATAATTACCTGCATCTGAAATCATAATTAGAAATACGGAAATTGTAACAGCATTATCAGATGAAGGATTATAACTCAAATACGAGGCAAATCAAAAGTGCTCAGATACGATTTAAATGAATTTCATATTCAAAGAATTCAACACAACTATATGTACATGTGTTTTAGCGGAATACAAGGACACTAAAACCATTATCAATTGCATGTTGAAAGATAACATATATGACTTAGCGAAAAGGCTGATGAATTTAAGTATATCACCCTTTGCGTTTAAGATATAGCACAGTTCTATATAATATAATCAAGACTTCAGCAATTATATTATTACAGAAAGGTAGCAGCATAACATAACATATATATATATATATATATATATATATCACAAACCTTACTTATATGGTGGTACGAATGGATTATTTTGAAGTCTAATAGCTCTTAATATGCGTATGCCTGACAACATTAACAGCTTTATGTGCCGAATGTCTAGAACCTAGGAACCTCAACCTCATGGAACCTTCAATGCCTCCATGTCTTTAATCCTAACAATAATCTGAAATCAGAATTAGAATTATTGAAATTGTAACAAGATTAACAAATGAAGGGTTATAACTCAGGAAACCATAGCAATCTGAAATACTAAGTATATACACGTAAGGAAAGGTTATGTAACACATCAGGATTATATTACGTATCTAGACATACCCAAGTAATAAGGCAATACTATTACGTTTATATATATATATATATAATATCTATACCATAGGTTTACATTTTGAGGCATGAGCCAAAAGTCTTTTTGGTAATACATCCAGGCATTCGACATGCACTACCTTGACCACAATTATAGTCATGAAAAAATGCAGCCTTCGTCTGAAACACACAATATAACATCACATAAGTAACACAATATGATACTAGAATTAAATGTTAAGGTAGCTGATAGAATTCTACTTACAGCCCTTTTCAATGTGAGGAATACTTTACACTTTCTAGTGCATTTAGTACTCCAATGCCTATGTTTACCCTCTCGAGGCGAAAGGCATCTATGAAAATGCCTCGAACCGTGGCACACCTGATCGTGTCCTGCATCCGTGTGGGTAATAACGTCTCCAGCCATATCCTCAAGAGTGTTACCACACGGAAGGATTTCGGAGAGTTCTACATGTTCTTGATTATGGCCCCATACCTCTGTGTGTCGGATGGGGAACTCCTCACTCCCAACCTCATGTCCCCAACCGTTATGGATCCTAATTGTGTAGGATCCCGTAGGCTCCGGCGACGTGGAGGTAGGAGGCTCCATATCGGGGATAATATATTCCTCGGCCTGAGGAACAACCTCTTCAGGGATATCCCTGCCCATCTCCTGAAGTAGATCCTGCGATGTAGACATGGTTAAGATTTTAATGTTGACAATTAATAGTTCCATATATATATATATATACGAGAGTTCGCATGCTGGGTTCTCCTACCACACGTGTCAAGGTGGGGGCTGTGTTGTGATAATAATGTCAAACAGGAATTTGTTATTGCTTTACGAAACTGATGTCTGAATGTTTGAACAATAAACATATTGCATAAATATGCTTTCCCTCCTTACAGTATGATCTACATTGAGTAAACAGTTGTCATGAAGGTAATCAACTTCCGATGTAATTAATAAGGTGATGGAATAAGGAATACTCCCCAATCAAATAAATATTGTGCCGAATGTCAGAATCACGGAGCCTCAACCTCCTGGAACCCTCAACGCCTCCATAGCATGTAATAAGGAACACATTGTAATAGGTCTATATAATATGCATACCGCATGCATGAATTTAGATTTAAGGTGACATTAAGTCAAAATAGTATGAAAGAGGAAGGGATTGAATATAGAATGTAGGTGACAATAAGTCTATATAATAATAATTAAATCCAGAGGAAAGGGATTCTGTATGAAAGAGGAAAGGAATACAATAAATACGATACAAAGTGAATCTGATTATTATTATTAATATTAATATTAGATAGCAGACACTTAACACTAATCTGTGCACATCAACTGTTCCTAAAATACCTCTGTAACTTAGGTAAACAGGCCTCATAACATTACAGTGATCTAACCATTAATCAGACATAGGTTAAACGCCTGAGAGTTAGGATATTTTCCTTTATACACTAGAAAGACATTACGTTCTCCTCTGTTTATAGCCGAGATCTCACTTTCGTCAAACACCTCTGTGTATTTTCTAGGCAAAAATACCGATAACATCTCTGCACTATCTTTCATACGAATATGAAGCAGTACACAACGTCCATATCGGGTTTCTTTTACAGATGCATATAGAATAGCGTAACTGCTGTTCTGCTCGAGGTCTGATATACTAACACAACGTGGTTGTGATGGGGTTGAATTGAATTTCTCTACCAATGATGTCATCTGTAAACATGAACGAAGTCTAATTAATAACTTAATAACAACAATAATATAGCTTCCGCACAAAGTTTTTTTATTGCTAATGTCATAAAATACGGTAGATGTAGTGTTACCTTGTTAGTTGAAAATCAGAAGATGATGATGATGACTGTAGAGCTGTTTACACAATTATCAAGACCTCCTACATACATGTCTTTTTATACAAAACTAACCAAGCAACAATATGACGTAGTATTGGTATATGGGGTTTTTACCATTTACGATGTTGTAACAAAGACTGGAGATATCGTTAAGGCTGTTATCACACAACTATGTAAAACATATTTGAAAGCCATTGTATTATTGTTTTCAACATGCCTTTGTATTTATCCTTAATTTTACTGTCCGCGTATAACATTCCTCTCTGTTTATTGCGCCTATCATACGGTCTGAGAAATAGATTCATATGGTACTATTCCACAGATTCCC
Source organism: Ectobius pallidus (assembly GCA_964059195.1). NCBI lineage: Eukaryota > Metazoa > Arthropoda > Insecta > Blattodea > Ectobiidae > Ectobius > Ectobius pallidus. The sequence goes on from CAXKWD010000007.1 coordinate 171,378,149, forward strand.
TAGTTCATATCCCTTTACTAATTAAGTCATATGGTTACAGTTACTGTAATAATGACCTAAGTACGTCAACAAGGCTGTAATGCTATGAATACCTTATTATTGACCATTATTCCTACCCTAGCCTATTAATAATGAAAGGTCTAAACACAGATACGTTTTAAATGAATTTAATATAAAGGGAAGAACTCCTATACCACCAAAGGTATGTATACCTTTGTTTAGGTAATGTTTGAACAACAACAACATAATAATAACAATCGTTGTAGGGCGTTTAGTTATAATCGCATGATATTAGTCATTGTCCGCATAGAGTATAAATAATTAACAGCAATCTGAAATCATAATTAGAAATACGGAAATTGTAACAGCATTATCAAATGAAGGATTATAACTCAAATACGAGGCAAATCAAAAGTGCTCAGATACGATTTAAATGAATTTCATATTCAAAGAATTCAACACAACTATGTGTACATGTGTTTTAGCGGAATACAAGGACACTAAAACCAATATCAATTGCATGTTGAAAGATAACATATATGACTTAGCGAAAAGGCTGATGAATTTAAGTATATCACCCTTTGCGTTTAAGATATAGCACAGTTCTATATAATATAATCAAGACTTCAGCAATTATATTATTACAGAAAGGTAGCAGCATAACATAACATATATATATATATATATATCACAAACCTTACTTATATGGTGGTAGGAATGGATTATTTAGAAGTCTAATAGCTCATAAATATGCGTATGGCTGACAACATTAACAGCTTTATGTGTCGAATGTCTAGAACCTGGGAGCCTATCTCAAATAATAAAACTATGGGAAATTTAGTTTCGGTTATGTTAGGTTATTGCGAACTGAAATTTAAGAAAATCGCAAGGTGTTTTCCATTGTCCTTAGTCACGTTAATTGAAAGGCATTAGTATTTCAAGTTCACACAGACTGTGAATACCCTAGGAGGGATTTTTTAAAATCGTTACGGTGCAAATGCGCATGTTGAGGTGTAGGTTTTTTTCGAAATGTAAAGGCAATAGGTTAGGAAAGGTTAGGTTATGTTAAAATTAAATAGGTTTTACAAGGTAGGCAGCTTTAAATGTTGGACGAAGGTGCAGTTAATATCTCAAATAATATAACTATGGGAAATTTAGTTTAGGTTATGTTAGGTTATTGCGAGCGCATGATGAGGTGTAGGTTTTTTTTTCGAAATGTAAAGGCAATAGGTTAGGAAAGGTTAGGTTATGTTAAAATTAAATATGTTTTACAAGGTAGGCAGCTTTAAATGTTGGACGAAGGTGCAGTTAATATCTCAAATAATACAACTATGGGAAATTTAGTTTAGGTTATGTTAGGTTATTGCGAACTGAGATTTAAGAAATCATGTCTAGTTAGGTTACGGTATGTTAGGTTATCTCGGCTGAGGAAATTAAAAAACTCGTCGCGCGCGACGAGTTTTTTCTTCAATTTCCTCCGAGATAACCTAACATACCGTAACCTAACTAGACATGATTTCTTAAATCTCAGTTCGCAATAACCTAACATAACCTAAACTAAATTTCCCATAGTTGTATTATTTGAGATATTAACTGCACCTTCGTCCAACATTTAAAGCTGCCTACCTTGTAAAACATATTTAATTTTAACATAACCTAACCTTTCCTAACCTATTGCCTTTACATTTCGAAAAAAAAACCTACACCTCATCATGCGCTCGCAATAACCTAACATAACCTAAACTAAATTTCCCATAGTTATATTATTTGAGATATTAACTGCACCTTCGTCCAACATTTAAAGCTGCCTACCTTGTAAAACCTATTTAATTTTAACATAACCTAACCTTTCCTAACCTATTGCCTTTACATTTCGAAAAAAACCTACACCTCAACATGCGCATTTGCACCGTAACGATTTTAAAATATCCCTCCTAGGGTATTCACAGTCTGTGTGAACTTGAAATACTAGTGCCTTTCAATTAACGTGACTAAGGACAATGGAAAACACCTTGCGATTTTCTTAAATTTCAGTTCGCAATAACCTAACATAACCGAAACTAAATTTCCCATAGTTTTATTATTTGAGATAGGCTCCCAGGTTCTAGACATTCGACACATAAAGCTGTTAATGTTGTCAGCCATACGCATATTTATGAGCTATTAGACTTCTAAATAATCCATTCCTACCACCATATAAGTAAGGTTTGTGATATATATATATATATATATGTTATGTTATGCTGCTACCTTTCTGTAATAATATAATTGCTGAAGTCTTGATTATATTATATAGAACTGTGCTATATCTTAAACGCAAAGGGTGATATACTTAAATTCATCAGCCTTTTCGCTAAGTCATATATGTTATCTTTCAACATGCAATTGATATTGGTTTTAGTGTCCTTGTATTCCGCTAAAACACATGTACACATAGTTGTGTTGAATTCTTTGAATATGAAATTCATTTAAATCGTATCTGAGCACTTTTGATTTGCCTCGTATTTGAGTTATAATCCTTCATTTGATAATGCTGTTACAATTTCCGTATTTCTAATTATGATTTCAGATTGCTGTTAATTATTTATACTCTATGCGGACAATGACTAATATCATGCGATTATAACTAAACGCCCTACAACGATTGTTATTATTATGTTGTTGTTGTTCAAACATTACCTAAACAAAGGTATACATACCTTTGGTGGTATAGGAGTTCTTCCCTTTATATTAAATTCATTTAAAACGTATCTGTGTTTAGACCTTTCATTATTAATAGGCTAGGGTAGGAATAATGGTCAATAATAAGGTATTCATAGCATTACAGCCTTGTTGACGTACTTAGGTCATTATTACAGTAACTGTAACCATATGACTTAATTAGTAAAGGGATATGAACTAGGGAATCTGTGGAATAGTACCATATGAATCTATTTCTCAGACCGTATGATAGGCGCAATAAACAGAGAGGAATGTTATACGCGGACAGTAAAATTAAGGATAAATACAAAGGCATGTTGAAAACAATAATACAATGGCTTTCAAATATGTTTTACATAGTTGTGTGATAACAGCCTTAACGATATCTCCAGTCTTTGTTACAACATCGTAAATGGTAAAAACCCCATATACCAATACTACGTCATATTGTTGCTTGGTTAGTTTTGTATAAAAAGACATGTATGTAGGAGGTCTTGATAATTGTGTAAACAGCTCTACAGTCATCATCATCATCTTCTGATTTTCAACTAACAAGGTAACACTACATCTACCGTATTTTATGACATTAGCAATAAAAAAACTTTGTGCGGAAGCTATATTATTGTTGTTATTAAGTTATTAATTAGACTTCGTTCATGTTTACAGATGACATCATTGGTAGAGAAATTCAATTCAACCCCATCACAACCACGTTGTGTTAGTATATCAGACCTCGAGCAGAACAGCAGTTACGCTATTCTATATGCATCTGTAAAAGAAACCCGATATGGACGTTGTGTACTGCTTCATATTCGTATGAAAGATAGTGCAGAGATGTTATCGGTATTTTTGCCTAGAAAATACACAGAGGTGTTTGACGAAAGTGAGATCTCGGCTATAAACAGAGGAGAACGTAATGTCTTTCTAGTGTATAAAGGAAAATATCCTAACTCTCAGGCGTTTAACCTATGTCTGATTAATGGTTAGATCACTGTAATGTTATGAGGCCTGTTTACCTAAGTTACAGAGGTATTTTAGGAACAGTTGATGTGCACAGATTAGTGTTAAGTGTCTGCTATCTAATATTAATATTAATAATAATAATCAGATTCACTTTGTATCGTATTTATTGTATTCCTTTCCTCTTTCATACAGAATCCCTTTCCTCTGGATTTAATTATTATTATATAGACTTATTGTCACCTACATTCTATATTCAATCCCTTCCTCTTTCATACTATTTTGACTTAATGTCACCTTAAATCTAAATTCATGCATGCGGTATGCATATTATATAGACCTATTACAATGTGTTCCTTATTACATGCTATGGAGGCGTTGAGGGTTCCAGGAGGTTGAGGCTCCGTGATTCTGACATTCGGCACAATATTTATTTGATTGGGGAGTATTCCTTATTCCATCACCTTATTAATTACATCGGAAGTTGATTACCTTCATGACAACTGTTTACTCAATGTAGATCATACTGTAAGGAGGGAAAGCATATTTATGCAATATGTTTATTGTTCAAACATTCAGACATCAGTTTCGTAAAGCAATAACAAATTCCTGTTTGACATTATTATCACAACACAGCCCCCACCTTGACACGTGTGGTAGGAGAACCCAGCATGCGAACTCTCGTATATATATATATATATGGAACTATTAATTGTCAACATTAAAATCTTAACCATGTCTACATCGCAGGATCTACTTCAGGAGATGGGCAGGGATATCCCTGAAGAGGTTGTTCCTCAGGCCGAGGAATATATTATCCCCGATATGGAGCCTCCTACCTCCACGTCGCCGGAGCCTACGGGATCCTACACAATTAGGATCCATAACGGTTGGGGACATGAGGTTGGGAGTGAGGAGTTCCCCATCCGACACACAGAGGTATGGGGCCATAATCAAGAACATGTAGAACTCTCCGAAATCCTTCCGTGTGGTAACACTCTTGAGGATATGGCTGGAGACGTTATTACCCACACGGATGCAGGACACGATCAGGTGTGCCACGGTTCGAGGCATTTTCATAGATGCCTTTCGCCTCGAGAGGGTAAACATAGGCATTGGAGTACTAAATGCACTAGAAAGTGTAAAGTATTCCTCACATTGAAAAGGGCTGTAAGTAGAATTCTATCAGCTACCTTAACATTTAATTCTAGTATCATATTGTGTTACTTATGTGATGTTATATTGTGTGTTTCAGACGAAGGCTGCATTTTTTCATGACTATAATTGTGGTCAAGGTAGTGCATGTCGAATGCCTGGATGTATTACCAAAAAGACTTTTGGCTCATGCCTCAAAATGTAAACCTATGGTATAGATATTATATATATATATATATAAACGTAATAGTATTGCCTTATTACTTGGGTATGTCTAGATACGTAATATAATCCTGATGTGTTACATAACCTTTCCTTACGTGTATATACTTAGTATTTCAGATTGCTATGGTTTCCTGAGTTATAACCCTTCATTTGTTAATCTTGTTACAATTTCAATAATTCTAATTCTGATTTCAGATTATTGTTAGGATTAAAGACATGGAGGCATTGAAGGTTCCATGAGGTTGAGGTTCCTAGGTTCTAGACATTCGGCACATAAAGCTGTTAATGTTGTCAGGCATACGCATATTAAGAGCTATTAGACTTCAAAATAATCCATTCGTACCACCATATAAGTAAGGTTTGTGATATATATATATATATATATATATATATGTTATGTTATGCTGCTACCTTTCTGTAATAATATAATTGCTGAAGTCTTGATTATATTATATAGAACTGTGCTATATCTTAAACGCAAAGGGTGATATACTTAAATTCATCAGCCTTTTCGCTAAGTCATATATGTTATCTTTCAACATGCAATTGATAATGGTTTTAGTGTCCTTGTATTCCGCTAAAACACATGTACATATAGTTGTGTTGAATTCTTTGAATATGAAATTCATTTAAATCGTATCTGAGCACTTTTGATTTGCCTCGTATTTGAGTTATAATCCTTCATCTGATAATGCTGTTACAATTTCCGTATTTCTAATTATGATTTCAGATGCAGGTAATTATTTATACTCTATGCAAATGAGGAAAGAAACAAATGCCTGACAAGCTATAGGTATTCTTACAATATAAGAATATAACTACCTAACTGTATGACCATTATAATCATTTCCATTGTATTAGGGTTATAAACCTTCATTTGCTAATGCTGTTACATTTTCAATAGTTCTAAAACTGTTTCTTTATTTAAATACATTTGACCTTGGCATGAAGGTTACTACATTTCATTGTCAGTTAATGCAGTATTCAATGTTTTCTTTAAATGAATGCGTATAATCTTTTTATTTGCACATAAATTAATTATCTAGTGTTATAAAACACATCCACGTATTTTATAAAGTATATGAAGGATATGTTTACTCTTGCTATAACACGATTACGTAATATGTTTATTCATTACCATTCAGGCAATTGCTTCTTTATCAACAACAACATAGCAATCTGATGAATGGTATTCCATGTATAGACATTATCGCCTAAGGGAGGGAGAGAGAGAGTCTGAGTTTAAACTAATTCTTTGGCATGCGTTCACCACAATGACATGTTTTTATTTAAATAGAATACTTGTTTTCGGTATTAGGATACATGCGACAGTGATGAATGGTTACAAGGAAAGGATGCCAGAGATTTTTCCAGATGTTATGCAATGTAGGTATTTAACACCAACAGGCATGAAGGTTACTACATTTGTTGTCAAATTATTGCAGTCTACTGTATTCCTTATACTGACTAAATGCTAACGTTTTATTTACATATATGGTATGAATCGATCGGATGCTTTATAGACATATGCATGCGTGCAGTATTTTAGGTTTTCTTTATTCCAACAACATAGCAATCTGTTGAATGTTATTCAATGTAAACATACATCGCCTACGGGGGATGGGAGTTTGAGTTTAAAACTATTTGTTATCGGAAGGATGCTGAAAGGAAGAAGAAGAATTGGTTATGTAAGTATAAGCCTATTTTATCTTTTCATAACACACCACCACCATTCTTTGACAACAGTCATTCACTCTCTCTCTAGATGTTATCAGTATGGAATGTTTTTTTTTTTTTTTATGTTTTGTTTGTTGATAGTAGCATAGTTTTGTAGATGGCTGCAATGTTGGTATTTAACTACATCAACAACAGGGATTTATTTCCAGATTAGAAAGTGGTTTACAGACTTGTTAAAACCTGTATTTATTGATTTCAGAATGGAAGCAGGTCTATTTCGTTGGACTAGCTCAGTTTCGCTGCAGTGTCTGGAACGCTATGTTCTCATCTTCCATGATTCATAGAGGATGTCTTCGTCATACCGAAGTGTTTAATTATATAGTTTGGTAGATATGTATACTTTTGAAATAAACCATTCAGCTCTATTATAAACCATTTGTGTATACACATTATTTCATATGAGCGTGACAGCCTTAATATAGAATAAGGTTGTGACGTTCTGAAATGAAACTATACCCTTATCCATTTCATATTCCTTGCATAATCATTCTCATTAGCTGATAGTAATAGTATTAGTGTTCATCGGATGCTGAATGGATGAAGAATTGGTTAAGTAAGTATAAACCTATTTTATCTTTTCATACCTATGTCTACCTTTGCGCAATATTACACTATCTATCTATAAACGAAGGATAGGCACAGAGCATAAAGCCATCCCAGAAGGATACACAACCCTTAAGAATCTAATTAATACATTAGGCTTATATGTTATCATTACGTTGTAACTAAAGGGAAGTGTTTCTTAGTGGGTATTTGCATTATATCCTCTGCCCCAAGCCGATATCTGTATTATCATCTAACTTGTTATTCTAACAGAGTTGTTATTGTGTTTATCTTATTTTCACTGTCGGGTATTGCACAGTACTATTTCTGTAATATGCTAATACACACACACACACACACACACACACCTTCCTATAGGTTTTATTCCCATGGTTAATACAACGTATTTGAGTTAGCTGATATTAATATCTTATGTAGGCCCCGTATGAATCTAATTAATACACACTAGGCCTAGTTCCTCTGGAAGTAAGTATAAACCTATTTTATCTTTCCATAACTAGGTAATGGTATTCATGTGCCCTTGCGCAATATTACACTATCTAGCCATAGGGCCTAAGGGTATACATATGTTATCATTGGGTTGTAACTAAAGGATATGAATAACATAGGAACGTGTTATTTTAGAGGGCATTTGCATTATAACCTCTGCCCCAAGCCTCGTATCTGGTGGGGGGTTGTACCCAGCCCTCTGGGGGGGGGGCAGGCGTCGGTTTTCGAAGTGGGTCAGATTGGGGTTGGGGTAGCACGGGCTTATTGCCCACGTCTGCTTTGTTCGAAACGAATCCCATCATGTCATATAGGACCTTAGTACGGGGGTTGGGGGGCGGCGTCGGTTTTCGAAGTGGGTCAGATTGGGGTAGGGATAGCACGGGCTTATTGCCCACGTCTGCTTTGTTCGAGTCGAATCCCATCATGTCATATAGGACCAGAGTACGGAGGTTTGGGGGGTGGGCCCACTGGGGGGTAGGCGTCGGTTTTCGAAGTGGGTCAGATTGGGGTTGGGGTAGCACGGGCTTATTGCCCACGTCTGCTTTGTTCGAGTCGAATCCCATCATGTTATATAGGACCTTAGTACGGGGGTTTTGGGGGGCGGCGTCGGGGGCGGCGTCGGTTTTGTTTTGGGGCATAGCTCTTTACGGGGGCTTGGGGGCGGGTGGGCATTAGCACAGGACGAACGGGCGCCTTTCGCTTTTTCGAATCGTCACGTTTCACCTATACGTGACTCTACACCGGGGGCGGCGTCGGGGGCGGCGTCGGTTGGCGGCCATTTTGATACATAGCTCCCTTATTACTACTGACGTCATTCCAAAAATACTTTTTTCGGTTTCTAGGCTTCATGAAACATGCTCTCCCGGTGTTATCTCGACTTCGATTTTTTGTCACGATCACAATACTTTCTCTATACTACGTATATGGGAGAAAGTAAAAATTGGCCCAAGGGGGTGGTCGGGGGAGGGGGTTGAAATTTTAAAAAAATTATATCTCGGCCCCTATGAAGTATAGAGGGAAACTTTGTTTGAATACATGAGAGTACTCCCTATGGAGTTCACAGTGACACCAACGGTTCGGGGGTTCGAGTGAGGGTGGGGGTGGGGTGGGGGTGGGGTGGGGGATGAAAATTCGAAACTTTTGAAATCACGTCTTGTGGGGTATCGTTGAAAAGCTCTTGATGAGTACTGTACGAATCAATAAATAGTTTCTTGATAGCTCTCATATAAGGGGAGATTTGAATGTTTGAATAAGTGCTCTTTCCTCTTTTTTGCAGTTATTATTGCGGGTTTGTTATGCCAAGGCTAAAGAAGAGGAGTGCTGCGCAGCGACAATAAATTAAGACAGAAGCACTTCGAAATCTACCTCAGCCTAAAGGGATTTCTTTTACATTTTAGGGTACCGTATCCCGAATTTAGTGACAATTTTTTTTAAATGGCCTTTCTTTTACCAAAATGGCTAAACCAACACGTCTTGAAGGTCGCAATAAAATCAGTTAGGAAGTTGTTACGAGTTCCTTGACTTGGTCATACGGAAGTCACTTCCTGGCCTTGCTATAGAGTAGGATCTGTGTCACGGGCATGCGCATTGGAAGTGCATAAGATTATGTGAAATTTAATTCTTATTACATAGTCGGTATCTTCTAATACAATGAACGCCGCTTAATGTAATCGCGGATAATGTTATCAGTCGGGTAATGTTATCACTTTTATGAAGTACCGTACGGATTAATACTTATACATTGAAAAAATGTTGTTTATTGTGATCAAAGATTCGGTTTATGTTCTAAAATTTTCCTTTTTGCTGCTATATTTCAAAGTATTGTACTGTACAGTCGGTCAAATAAAAAACGTCGGGACTCGTATGCTGTTAAAATTAAAGTTTTGACGCATTAGTTCACAAGTTTCCTATAAAAAACACAAAATACAGCTCATTTTCGGAACATATGAGGCCATGCGGCAGGAGGGAAAATATGAACAAGGAGGGAAAAAATGAACAACGCGGAAAGCGCAACACACTATATTCAACTTAATGCATTGTCATAATTCATTTTGCTTTGTGTCATCGCCACATACAAATGCTAACGTGAGAGAAAGTGTAGTTAGGGCTGTAATTGACCTGCATTTTTCGGTCTCTGAAGCAGCGAGAAGGTTCCATATTTATGAAAGAGCAGCTCAGAGGTGGAAACGTTACTATAATGCGACCGGAAGTTTTCATAGGAAACGTGGATCTGGCCGGGCACGTATTTCGATGCTAGATTGGTTGCAGAAATTGAGCGTAAGTTATTGATTTTGCACTAGAAGTACCGGTATTATAAAATAAAATCTTTAAAAAATGCTCCTTGAATAAACATATTCCTCGCGAATCTATTAATTATTAATATTATAAAATTTGCAACCAAGAATATGGCGGATTTGAGGCATATAGCCACAGCCTTCTATACATGTTTGTTTTGGAACAAAACTGACTAAATAATCAAGAAAATACATGGATAGACAGGAGGCGTGTGTGAACCTAACCTTAAGTCATCCTGTACATGCGCATATGCTCGTTCGTGATACTTAATCAAATACCGCCCGACGTTTTTTATTTGACCGACTGTACATCATTCACAATTTTGTTTTTAATGATTTGGGTCCTAACTGAACTGTGTTGTGTTGGGTTGGAAGTAAAGCTATGGTTTGTCTACGGCGTTCATCGCCGGCGATGACCGCCGGGGTCAGCGATCATCGTCGTAGGGGTGGTTTGTCTACCGGCGTTCATCGTCCATGATACTGTTGCTATCCACAGTTGTAGTTGGCCATGTCAAACAGCTCGATGTGGTGGGGGGACATGGAATTTGGAAATTTGTTAGCATTGTACTCACTCAAGATAAAACGCTGACAGGAACAAAGGAAAGTCACTTTTGATGAACTAAATGTTAAATGGTTCAATGAATAACAAAATAATAAAACCGGTAATAATATTTCGAAAATTTTTTACTAATAAATGAGCTGGTAATTTTACTGTACGTTACATAAATTGTAATTACAGATTCCAGTGTTTTCTAACAATTTATCTACCATTTGCAACACATTTTGTTTTGTGTAGCTATCTTTATGGTCTTTTAAGCTCATGTCATAACTAGGGACCGGATTTTTAGGTTTTTAAAAACACTGTTTTAGGTTTTCCATTAGGTGAAATAGTTTTTTTTTAGGTTTTTTGTCCAAAATATAGTTTTCGGGTAGAATAATTGGTTTAATGAATTTGAATATGCTACATAGGATTCAATACATAATACTTGTAAAGTTTAACTTGAACAAAATTGACTTAAATTTGTGTAAACTTGCTTTAGGACAATAGGCCTATTACACAATTCAAGAAATAAAGCATAAACAATCAAAAGAAGCAGTGAAAATAAGATTGCCCCACATTTCCTGGTTACAGTATATTACAGTGAATCTTTCAAGATTCTCAACTGTGAGTTGTATTGAATGACAACGTCTGTCATATACAGCAGGAGCAATTCGGAAAACGACAGAGCAGACGTAGAAACCCGCGGGGTGCAACGTCATAAAATAACCTCAGAAGAAGAAGAAGAAGAAGAAGAAGAAGAAGAAGAAGAAGAAGGAAGAAAGAAAGAAAGAAAGAAAGAAAGAAAGAATGAAAGAAAGAAAGAAAGAAAGAAAGAAAGAAAGAAAGAAATAAAGAAATAAAGAAAGAAAGAAAGAAAGAAAGAAAGAAAGAAAGAAAGAAAGAAAGAAAGAAGAAGAAATTAAGGTCGTCGCCAATCCACTGCCGTAATAAACTCGATTTCATTTGTTTCGGCATAATTAATACGTCTTCTTAAAACTCACAGTGTGACCACTCAGAATGAATAACAGGGAAGTACTAAAGACAAACAACTGCTTTAAAACAGAAATCTATATCCTTGTTCATACACGGCAACAATAGTTGTTCGTACGAATATTTTAAAAGGAATACGCCGATACTCTTACACTTCGTTTCTTGTTACTGTCCATCCTAGACGACATAGGTTGAACGAAACGCTGGTTTTATTAATTTCAACCCGACAAAGTTTTGTCTCTCTGCAAAATATCGATTTCTCAACTGACTAACAAAAACTACAAAAAAGTAGCCTAAATTAGATATTTTAGGTTGTATATCCCGTTTAGGTATATTTAGGTTTTTATACCCCATTTAGGTATTTTTAGGTACCACAGAATTAATGTGGGTGAATCCTATGGACATGATTCGAAAAAGTGTATGAGCGCTTTTTGTTTTGGAAGTAAGGAAAAAAATAGGTAAAAACCTAAGAATCCGGTCCCTAGTCATAACAGATTGACAGAAACCGTTAGGTTCGATCTTTCTTTGTCGGGACCTCGTGTCAATCAATTGTACAGTGCATACCATCCTTTCAGTAAAGAATACTGTATTGTTACAGTAATCCCTACAATGGTAATTAATAGTGTTTTCCTAGTAGCGCCGCTTTCCCGTTCCACTCCACTAAGGGTCAGACATTGACTTAATCCTTAAAGGATGCCGATGTAGCAAATTGGAAATGTTTGACAATAATAGGCCTACATACAGGCGTAACACAGGTATGTAGGCCTATTTATTTATTATTTAAAACAATATCGTGCTCATTAAACGTTTATTTGCGATTTACCCATTGATTTAGTGATATTTCCGTATAATCCGAGTTTTTTGTAATTCGAGGTAGCCTCAGCCCCAATTAGCTCGAATTATCGGGGTTTTACTGTAATATTAAAAATTGTCTGCGAATACACACCACATAAATCAGTGATTATCACGTATATCAATTAGTATTTTACTGTCTCAACCCTAGAGGTATATTCTTTTAGTTGCTTTGAATCATACGCAATCGCCAAATTAGCAGTAATGTATATAAATATTCATATCTGCATAACATTTTGTACGTCGGGAACATAGTAATGTAGTTAATAGCGGGCATTTCACGCAGTATTTGTCAGCTTTTTCTTCTTTCTTTTCGACATATATAGCGTCTATCTTTTGCAATTTTTCTTAAAGTTTTTTCACGTAAATATATTCAGGAAGTGTCCAGTTATACAAAGAAATGCGCCTAGTAGCGTTTTACCCGCTACAAAAAAAGAAACGTTCGAACGTATTTTTCAGTCTGCTAAGATGAAACGCCATTTAAAAGCATGGAACCAGCAGACAACAACTTGAAAAACAAGTGACGAACGGCTAGCGCATACCGGCTAGAGCAGTGGAGACATCTGTTGGTTCTAGTTCGCTACATCCCTATTCAAATGAAAAGTACAACGAATTAATTAATTATGTTATAAAATACGTCTAGTATTTAGTAACTTATGTCGCTTTTTTTCTTCAGAATCAACAAATTTGCCAAGGCAACGATAAAAACAAATTAAATGTGTCCTGTCGTTTCATTGGCTAATGCACCATCGCATACTTCACTATAGTGCGACAATCTCAGTCAAATGTTTACTTCCATTCCGCACACATCATACAATTATTTATATCTTATGTAATTGTGAAAACATAAGTTCTGTTGAGTAAGACAAATCTCTCAATTCCGGTGGTGAATATGTTGAAAAATAGCTGAACACTTACTGTGTCTGTTGCAATAACTATTTACTTGAAATTGTGTTTTGTTTCTGTAAACGGACCCAGGGAAACTTACTTCGTGGACGCCTCTCGTACTAATATGAAACCTAAAACCCTAAAAGCATACATTATGTGTGATATTATCCATAAAAGGTCCAAAACATGAAAATTTGCTTTACTTATTTGGAATTAGTAAAGCATGAAATGAATATTTAGCAAGTTTGAGATCTACAAAAACATTCATTTGCAAGGAAATCGTGCCTTTACCTATAAATAGACGTGGAATTTTAAGACAAATGCCTATTTGGTTCCTTATGAAGTAACATGACATTTGTTTAATATGTTGACATTTCATGATATATCACTTATATTTATGGAGTTTTATAGTGCCCTAAAATGCCTATTTGGCTCTTTGGAGCCTATTTTTACTATTTTAGTGCCTAAAATGCCTATTTTGTACATTTAAAATAAAATTCAACTTTGTAACTTATAAAATCATTTAATGGACATCCCTGAATGAAGGGCAGAACAGCAGAGGGTGGGTTTTTTCCAAAGAAACTTGATTTTCCCAAACAATTGTCGCCAAACGAATGCTGACTGACTGGGGAGGATTCGCTCAAAACAACAAGCAGCAGATATATAGTAAGAAGGGACCAGAGGTGTACAAATCTCGATTTTAGCTTGCCCATACCCGCTTGAACGCCAGGCAAGCAAGTTGCCAGCGTCATAGCTAGGAAGCAGGCAGGTTTCTTTAAGCTTGATGGGTCAGGTCAAACCCAGACTAGGCAAGCTAGAATAAGCTTGCGACATTCCTATCAGCTAAACAACTGTAGTTGCTAAGTGTAAGTAATACTTTCTTGCTTTTCTACATGCTGGTAGAAGAAATTCACCATGCAGATAAATAAAAGGTGGATAAAGTATTAAAAATCGTTTTAGCGTCTGAACACAATTATTATTTTTATTATTAGGTAGATTTCGAAGAAAAATCTACCTAATGACTTTCAAAAAATTCGTTCATATCTTTACGTTTCATGCCTGCCTAAGTACGAAACCACCGCCTGTTAAAAAAATTGAGATATCTATATTTATATACAGTATATGCATGGGCGTACGGTAGGGGGGGGTTCAGGGGGTTGAAACCCCCCCCCCCCTGAAATATCTGCAATATTTTTAAAATTATAACATCATGTAACAAAATTAAAAAAAAAAACACTGTTTCGGTTGTTACATATTTTACAACTTTGTACATACAGTATCAAGGCATTATTGAAGATGTATCATTTTTTTTGAAGATTCGAATTTCAAAATGGCGTGGTGTTGATAGTTCTTCAGCTTCACAGCAGTGACATGTTACTAATAAATAAAACTCCCTTCGGAATTGTGGTGTGATTGTTTGGATACCGTAATTTCAATTGATTTCAGCTTAATTCATGCAAAAATTTGAATATACCCAGGTACATAAAAACCTATATTCTGGAATGGATTTACGAACTTCCTACCGGCAAGTCTGCAATCAATTTGTCGATGCTGATATACTGATTCGTAGACTTTGTACTTGGTATTTGCGTAAGCTGGTTACAGCTTATAAATCTACCAGTGTCACCACTACTCATACAGTTCAGACGTGGATCTCGATATTATCTGTTTTTAGTAAAGGTCCTAGTGATCGGCATATAGAGCTCATGTAGATTCTAGCCCATAGTGTGTATAGGGTACGTTTTTAAAATCATGGATTAATTTCATCAGCCTATTAATAGGCTATTTATATAGTCACCGGGCAATTCACAGTGAAGCATCAGATTGTTTGTAACCAGCCCTTGACGTTAGGTACCGTATTTAAATATACAAAATGTATTATGAACTTTAATATGCTTATAACATGATTTATAAGAATGAAATCACTCTGTTATTAGTTCCCTGTCCATCATATAGGCCTATTATAATTGACACGTCTTGCAACTTACACCACTCAAATACACTCACCGAAATTCATCAACCTTTTTTTTTTTTCATTCATTTAGCCAGCCATAGACCAATTTTCCTGAATTATTTATCTTGTTTGCCGTTTTGTTTTGCATTTTTTCCTTATTACACACAAACACCCATGCCCGAGGTGGGACTCGTACCCACAGCCTCCTACTCCACGGCTCCAAGGCCTTAGCTACCACGGCTAAGGGGACCAGCATCAGTTCGTAAAGTCAACAGTAATGAGTAGGGCAAGGCATTTAATGACCATAAAATAGTGAAAAAGTGCAAAATAAAAATTCATTTATGACCTAAAAATAGTGAAAAAATGACCCGAAATAAGAAAAAGACCAATAAATTTACTATTATTACTTAAAATTAGTTTTTTTAATGAATTGCTAAAAACAATTTATGACAGTGTGTTATATATGAATTTACATTATAAAAACACTTATTTTGTTACTAAAGAAGTAAGTCAATTTATATTACTTGGACACCCTTAGCGAAAAATAAATTCTTTCTGAATTGGCAAGCCCATCAAATTGCCCCTAGCAAATATGTGCCATTTAAAAAGAAATAAAAAACATTTATTGCTACAAGACAAACTGCTATGGGGTTTACAATAAACCTGAATTAAAATGAACTATGAACACTTTGTGGAGATTCTCAAATAAAAACGATTGTCTGTTGTCTGAAAGTAACGATTTGTACTTGGAAAAGCTCCTCTCTACCTCAGCTGAAACATGACCTAAAATGCCGAAAATGCCGAAAATGACCTAAAAATGCTGAAAATTACCTAAAAATTGCGAAAATGACCTATCCCTTGAAAATGACGAAAAATGCAAAATAATAAAAAAAACAAATTGCCGTTATTTAATCAATTAGTTCTTGATACACATTTGTATATATTCGAGCTATTTTTTAACCTTCATATAAAAAAGATGCAAAATCATCAAATGCCTTGCCCTAGTATTGAGGAACACAACACAAAATCCTCGTGGAATAATCGGCATTAATCTGAGGACTTCTCCACCAATGGATTTCAGATTACTTTAAAAATGTGCCCTATACATCATAAAGTACTATGATAATTTGTCAAATAAAGTTTTTATTTATACTCTAGAAACGGGCAGATACCTCATGAAACATGGAATCAAAGACTGTGCTCTATTTTAATTATAGAGTACTAGCTTAAAAGACCCGGCGTCGCCCGGGTTTTGTATTTTGTAATTGGAAATTAGCTTATGAAGGATTTTCAATTTTCAATTCTAGGTCCTTATATAGGCATTTATAATTTGAAATAGGAAGAACGACTTATTACACTCAAACTATTCCCTCAGAAAACGCTTGATATAGTTTTTTATGGCTCATAGAGGATCTAGAATGTTGCATCCCATCGCTTGTACAGTGCACAGCAAGCCTGGTAGAGGTTTAAATAAGAAGAAACACAAATTCCAGTAACATAAAATTGTAATATCGAGGCGGGAAATTTCCCACTCTTATGTTACCATAAAGCATTATCACTTTCATACTTTTCTCTCCAAAAACCTGCGATATAATATAATAATATACACATTACCATGCCTCGTTTTGTTTTCTCTATGTCCAGGGTAGAGAAAGTTATGTGATTCCATTATTTTAGTGGATTTCATTCTGTAATATTTATTTATAACATGAATTATTTTGATAACTTCTCTTATTTGTCAAAAGTGCATTTCATTTGTTTTTTCCAAGCCCACCTGATACCATTTGGCAACAATATATTCTGTGATTTGGAATTGATAATTCTATGTAAAAAGGGATTAAGTATTTTCAAAAACATTTAATTTTTGGCATTTAGAATCAGAATTTTTCAAAATCCTTTCTTAGTGAGCATCTACATTATGAAACGAAGGTACTGTCAAAATTCCAAGTCTCTACCTGTTATAGTTTAGGCTGTACGTTGATTCCTGTCATTCAGTCAATCAGTCAGTCATTCAGTCAGTCAGGACAAAGCCTTTTATATATATAGAGATTAATGATGACAATACAACACTGTATAGTTATTTTTTAAAAAAGAGTATTAACTTACAATGTGCACAAGAACATGGAACTGAAACAACTTTACATTGAACCCCCCCCCGAACAAAATTTCACCGCACGCCCATGAGTATATGTATATGTATATATATATTGAGATATATACATATATATAAATATATATATATATATATATATATCTTTACACGCTAGCGGCGGTAATTTTCAAGATATTTGAATCAAATATTATTATGTTATTTCTAGGCCCCATAGTTCAGACAAGTTCGTTAATGAGGAAAATTGGCGCAAGAGGGTGGTCGGGGGAGGGGGTTGAAATTTTAAAACATTTATATCTCGGCTCCTATGAAGCATAGAGGGAAACTTTGATTGAATAAATTAGAGTACTCCTTATGGAGTTCACAGTGACACCAACGATTCGGGGGTTTTGGGAGTACGAGTGGGGGTGGGGGTATGGGGATGGAAATTCGAAATTTTCGAAACTACGTCTTGTGGGGTATCGTTGAAATAATCTTGATGAGTACTCTACAAATCAATAACTAGTGTCTTGATAGTTCTCATATAAGGCGAGATTTGAATGTTTGAAAAAGTTCTCTTTCCTCTTTTTTGCAGTTATTATTGCGGGTTTGTCATGCCAAGGCTAAAGAAGAAGAGTGCTACGCAGCGACAGTAAATTAAAACAAAATCACTTCGAAATCTACCTCAGCTTGTAGGCTTGCCTAAAGGGATTTTTGTTATTGTTATTAATGATTTTATGATGTTTTCTCGAAAATGTTTGAAAATTTTTCCCATGCCGGACTAGTACCTTTGTTCATTGATAATTCAAACTGTCCACATTTTAGTTTCTCCTCGGCTTCCTTCAGGGTAAAATTCTCTAAACACATCTGAAGTTCCTCAACTACGTAACTGCACGACTTACCAGTGCACTGCTATACCCAGTTTCATATTCTTTCCGCCAGGCCTTGCAGTTTCCTTAGGTCCTTTGCAACCCATCAGGTTATGAAGAGCTTGTGACTCATAGCGACAGCATTTCTTATCATCGTTGTAATCTGGCTTGCTTTCAAGTCAAGCAAGTTAAAAGCTGTGACTGGTTGCAGAATTTCAAAGGGGCAGGCAAGCTAAAATCAGAATATGTACACCTCTAGAAGGGACACACTGCGTCAATTTTTCATATAATCCAAAACTGTTTTTGATAAATGTATTTTCAATTCTGTCTTAATTTTGCAATTATTTCTGTTAAGAATAGGAATACCACGTTTCTTACAGTAAAAAAAGATCACGTTACAGTTTAAGAACATATTGTAGTATTTTAAAGTCTATTTACACTTTTTAAAGCATATTTTAAGTGCCTATTTCCTCTTTTAAAAGACAATTTACTTGTTTTAAAAGCCTATTTTAGGTGCCTAAAACAATTTTTTTAGAGCCTAAAATCCCAGGTCTACCTATAAATAACAAAGAAAATGAACTTTTCAGAATTTGAACTGTATGGCAGGTGTGAAAATAACTCTAAATACTCTGAGATGCAATAACAACAAATATGTCTATCTCACAGCTAATCAGAGTTAAGTGTGGGGAAGCAAGATGCTGCACAAAGAGGATGAGACCCTTGAAAAGGGCTCAAGAGGCTTTTCAAAGAAACTTTACACTGCTAACACAACTCAACAAATATGAGAGGTAACGGGGAGAGCTGGAAATAATAATAATAATAATAATAATAATAATAATAATAATAATAATAGGCCTAATAATAATAACTCTTGAGCCACTTTGCTTTTGAAAAATAATAATATTAATAATAATAATAATAATAATAATAATAATAATAATAATAATAATAATCCTCTTCGGTGTAGGTTGAAAATTTCATATGTTGCGGCCTTGACATTATAAACAAATGAATCGACCAGCGTGAGCTACAACATTCAAGCGATCGCGAAAGTTTAATTTCCAAGGTATGACAAAAATAGCCAAAGCCTACCGTAATTGATTTGGCATTGAAATGTATTACTGAAAACCGATGCTTCGAAATCGCAAAAAATACACGTTTTCTGCCCGTTTTTCTCTCATAACTCGCGAACGGAAGCTAAAATTAAAAATGTAGTATGACAGAAACCTTCCCGGGAATGTACCCAACAACTTCCCAAAGTTTCATGGCGATCGGATCAATGGTGTAGTAATGCATAAAGGACACACACACACACACATACACACATACATTCATTTTTATATATATAGATAGATTATGGCTATTAGAACGCAGAAGAGCCTGTTTTTATGCAGTTCAGAAACTCTTATATTCTCATGTTAAGTCCAGAAATCTATAAATAAAGATTTATAAGACTACTAGCTTAAAAGGCCCGGTGTCGCTCGGGTTTTGTATTTTTTAAATTCGAAAATAACTTATAGGTCCTTATATAGGTAGACTTTTTAGAATTCGAAATGAGGAAGAACGACTTATCACACAAACTATTCCTCAGAAAAGGATACATATAGCTTTTTATGGCTTATAGCAAATCCCTGCGGCTTCGCCCACGATAATTAATCGAAAGATTAACAATCCAGAGCAAAATAATAAACATATTATATTTATTAATAATTTGCACACGAAACATTCATAGGTCTAAACTAAACGACTGATAGGCCTAATTAATTAAACAGTCAGCTTTGAAGTGAATTCCACGATTAGAAAGCGCAGCATCGGGGGAAAAAAACCTCAGATTCGAGTTCCCTGGCCCAGATAACCCCTGCATAGTGAGTATGGTCTAAATCGAACAAAGTTTACGCATTGAGACCTATATTCATTATCCCTCTGCCGTCTAGGTTGAAAATTTCAGATATCTGCATGCCTTGACATTATAAACAAATGAGTCGACCAGGGTGGGTTTACAAAATTCAAGCGATCGCGACAAAAATAGACAAAGCCAACTACGACTCATATGAGAACTGAACTGTATTACTGAGAACCGATGCTTCAAAAGCGCAAAAAATGCACGTCTTCCAATTTTTCCCTCATAACTCGCAAAGGAAAGCTAAAATTAAAAATGTAATATGCCAGAAACCTCCGCGGGAATGTACTCACCAATTTCCCAAAGTTTCATGATGATCGGATGAATGGTTTAGTAATCCATAAAGGACAAACACACATACACCCGTTTTACTTTCTCGCATATACGTAGTATAGAGAAAGTATTGTGATCGTGACAAAAAATCGAAATCGAGTTAACACCGAGAAAGTATGTTTCACGATGCCTAGAAACCGAAAAACGTGTTTTTGGATTGACGTCTGTCCGTCCGTCTGTCCGTCTGTCTGTGGACAAGCACAGCGGGTAAACGGTTCATTGCATTTACTTCATTTTTTTAATTAAGGACTTTTTCCAAATTTTGTCGAACCGCCCAGAAATTTAGTTTTGTAACTGAAATTTTAAGGGGACTTTTTATGAAAACTTTTTTAAAAAATTTGATTTTTGAAAAAATGGCTCTAACGATTTTAATAAAAATTTAAAATTGGAAACTCTTATTTATGACTAATAAAATGGCTATTTTTGTATTTCTGCAAAAATGACTTAAGGGGTACTTTACTCGTATCCATTTTCAATTTTTCTAGATTATATCCATTACAGTAGGCGATACATGAAAATCTACCATAGTAAAGTTGTAGAGAAAAGTAAAATGAACATTTTTTGTTTATAACATTTCTTTATACATTTAATAGATATCAAGATAAAAACGAAATAAGTACGGTTTAAATGCGAATTTCAGAACATACATGTCAATTAAAATATGAATGACATTTTGTTGCCCCTAGCAACAAGAAAACTATAGGCCTAATGTACTTATTGTTGTGAAATGCAATCAGTTTAGCTCAGTCACAATGAACACACCAAAACCAATTACAGCGAGGTGGTATGGGCTAATAGGGAAGAGGTCCTGAGTTCAAATCAAACCTCGTGGCCGCCCGAATTGACTTGGGTTTTTCATGGTTTCCTCGTCCGCCAGTGGCGGCTCGTGGCCGGAAAATTAGGTGAAGAGGAAAAAAATGCCACATGCTTACGTTAATAACCGAACTCACCTATGTCTTGTATAGCAAATCAATCCTTCGATAGCCCTTTATGGCTGCAAATTTGTCGGTGATATCATCATAGGACGGCTGCATTTCTTCTAGCTGCAGTAAAGGTTCTTTCTGAATTGAAATATTCGCTAAACAAGATACTTGTCTGGCAACATTTTTTATCCTTCATTTAGTAGGCCTACGTCGTGATCTGACAGCTGGCACAATGATGATTTGATTTTAAACAATGCGGGTAAGAATATAGTTATTATTTATAAAATCTGATACATTTTATTCATGGAATACTCTTAATAAATCCCAATCGGGATTATGAGTTTCATTAGATAAATTCGATCCTGCTTTTCCGCCGCGAATCTATTGATGTTTATCGTAATTATTATTCTCCTAATCAGATTACTCAGAATATTCCATTCATGCGATGCGGACTTGGAATTGACTAATAATCTTTAGCAATGCCTCGGATATCGACCAATGACTGTTGTTTATCTTATAAGTTAATATGCTTGCAAGGGTCGGAAAGATGCAATTTTATCTGATAAACTTCAGCTCGTTACTGGATACTTCAAGGCATTAATATGCAGTGATTAATATGTCACATGTCGTATGATTTCCTATGAAAAAATATGCATTGTAGGAATGAAACGTCGTGATTCAACGTTGTCGTCCTATGGCGTCCTATCGGTGACGATCTCCGAAGATGGTTCAGTGTTGTGACACGTGACAGTGGGCTTTCATCACAGTACACAGTAGTCTTGGTATATGGTGACACACATTAAATAAATTAACTTCTAGTCTCATCCCTATGCCTCACTTTTGTGCTTTAGAATCGAACGCCTATGATTTTTTTTTTCCGTTAATGATATTTAATTTTATGAGAAAGAATCCAAGCTCCTCTACCGTTCATACTTCAATGAAGTATATGGTTGTTTATAAACACCTTTTAAATAATTAATTGAAAATTGTTAAAAAATAAAAATTCTAGCTCTTTAGCGTCTATGCAAATCGTGTGGAAAATTTAAACAAAATTGTTAGTTTTTTCTTTTTTTTTATAAAATCGTGAAGAATGAAAGTCTGTTCTAGCCTCGCCCAAAGATGTAAGACTTAAAAGCCTGAGTTTGTACAAACGATAGCTGGCTTATAACTACCCTTCAAAGTATAAGGATACCGTATAAAAGTAAGAAAAAGTCGTCAATCTCCCCAGAAGATATCTAATCCAAATAAGTTTTATTTATACACGATGTTTAGTTCTCAAGCCACACAGACACGTTCCTGAAAATATTATAGGACAGAGGAGAATTCAAAACAGGTATTTATGTTAAAAACATTGATTTCGAACATTTATTACCTTTGGTACGGGTAGAGGAAGTGAAATTGGTGCTTTGCTATTGATGGAGCTGTTAGCAGAAGAGGAGTAGCTATGAAACCCGCCACACACTGTCATTGTATATGCTGTGGTAACCGCGCGGCGCGCGCATCAAGAAGCCGAAGAATGAGACCTTCGTGGGTAGTCTGATCCCTTCAGCATGGACGTGGGATAAGCGAGAAAAATGCTGCTTGTAGCATCAGCCAGCATCATTTTTAGTGGACCAGACTACCCATGGAACAGGGGAAGTGAATCAAGGCTGCTTCGTGCTTCTTTGCGAGACTCGAGAGCTCTCTGGCGCTTCCTCCTTTAACATCACTCGTGGCGGGCAATACAAAATTACATACATGCATTTATAGTAAAAACAAACATTCGTGATATGGGAAATAAACTTTAAAAATACGTATTGCAAAGGAAAAATACTGGTGAAGTGCTACTTCACCTACTTCACCTGAATAGCCGCCACTGTCGTCCGCAGAGGCAAACGCCAGGTTTGTAGGACTTGCTTATTTTCCATAACTCATCGCCGCTATGTCACTGGATATTATAATCGTTTAAACTGAATATCACATAAGAAGACATCACTAAACAATAGAAACAGATGATGCGAATAAGTTGTTACTATAGAGTAGACTAATGGTTCACGCAACCATACTAAACACGTGATATAACCTACATGCAGTTGCGTGCAATATAACCTAAGTAGTAGTAGTAGTTGTGGCGAAATTCAATTATAAGTCGCCCCTTAAGTTCCGCCCATTCGATATTCATATTTGCACGGACTGTGTGATGTATTTTGTTTCTGAGCGAAGCAGAGTGACCAACTGTCCTTGTATATTGTCGCAAGTGCCTTGTATCCACCTCTACATATAGCTAAATAATGCATAACACTAACCACATAGTTAAGTGCGCGAAGCGGAGGCGGTGGCCGTAGCGAAACGCCCTTGCATTTTCGAATAATGTACGATACACTGTTTTTAGGTGGGAGGACAATGTTAGGATAGATTAAAGAAGTAGGATTTGGGAGGGATGGTTGGAAGAAGTTAGCATAGAATAGGGTTGAATGGCGGCCTCAGGTAAGCGCGGCAATGAACCTTCGGGTTCCTTGAAATAGATAATATTCCTTTAGCTTTCTGGACATAAGTACGTAAGTATGCTAATAATTAACTAAGATCCTATAAGTTACTTTAAAGTCGAACAAAGCTTAGTTACGATATCTCGATATAAAGTCCCAGCCGTGACTCAATTCAATAAATAATCATGACAACAAAACGAATGGAAAATGGTGGCGAATATGGTGAACCAACGAATATGTCTCGGCATAAAATGAGGCCAGTATGCACAGCCAGAAATAACTGTACAGAAATCATACTTGATACGATTCTTTAAATAAAAAATTGGGTCCTGGGATATCGGCTCTTAGTTTATATTTCCTTGTTTAATACAATACACTTACTAAGTGCCAGAATGAGAATGTATGGGGGACAGGAAAATGTCTGTCCGTGTGTCTGTATACGCTATAACTCAAATATGCTTTATCGGATTTTCATGAAACTTGGTACAAACATTTATAACATCCATGGCAATAAGCCTATTTCTTTTGGACCAAATCGGTTGATCGGAACCGGAGTAATGCTCAATTTAGTGCCTATTTTAATGCTAATATATTAGAAAGACGCGATAACTTAAAAACGCTTTATCGGAGTTTCATGAAACTAGGTTTACGCATTTATAACGTCCATGGAAAGAAGCCTATTGATATTGGACCAAATCGGTTCGCTGGTACCGGAGTAAAACCCAATTTAGTGCCTATTTTATGGTAATATATTAGAAAGAATTTATGAAATGCAAATTAGTTAATCATGACAACATATTGTTTTAGAGTCTTCATATACGGCTTTGGAAGTTGCTCTACAGTTAGCTATGACAACACTATTCCTTTACATATTATTTTCAAACTAGACCGTTAAAGTGAGCGAGGTGGCCGAGATGGTAAAGTCTTGGACTCCCATTCTGGAGGTCCCTGGTTTAAATCCCGAGACCGGAGGAATTTGACATTTTTTGTTTGCATTTTTATGTGAATGTTCGATTGTCAAGATATCACAAATCTGTATAGTTCAGCTGATACTGGACGATTTTAATATGATTTTTTTAAAACTAGACCTTTGTTAATCCGTAAGCCCTTCTTAATGAATTAATTATTAATGCAAATCAGTTCTCATGACAACATATTATTTTACAGTGTTAATATACGGCTTTGAAAGTTGCAATAGAGTTATCTTTGACAAATAACGCTACCCACATATTCCTTCACGTATGCTTATCAAACTAGACCTTTGTTCTTCTGTAAGCCCTGCTTAATGAATCGATCTGGACCTTAGCTCGGGAATCGATAACAAAAATAACTTATTTTCTGCATATCATAATTGCATTGGTTAAACAAAAGCATTCTTGATCTTATTTCCTTCAAAGATTGTCAAAATACAAGAAGAAACGCCAAGTGAAATCCCTATAATATAAAGCCACATGGCTGACTCACTCACTGACATTAATGTTTGCCCACTTCCAGATGAGCTAGAAACTTTAAATTTGGTACACGTATAGCTTTTAGGCTGTAAACCACAGGAAAATTCCAAAAATTTAATTTTTTATTTTTTAGCCCTAAAAACCCCCCGAAGAAGGGTTCGGCTCGGCTCACAGGCATTAATGTTTGTCCACTTCCAGATGAGCCACAAACTTGAAATTTGGTACACTTATAGCTCTTAGGCTGTGAATCACAGGACAATTCCAAAAAGATTATTATTTTAATTATTAGCCCTAAAAACCCCCCGAAAAGTGCTCGGCTCGGCTCACCAACAAAAAATGTTTGCCCACTTCCAGAGGAGCTAGAAACTTGAAATTTTGTACAGATATAGCTTATAGGCTACAAACCACAGGAAAATTCCAAAAAGTTTAGTTTTTTAATTTTTAGCTCTAAAAACCCCCCGAAAAAGGGCTCGGCTCGGCTCACCGACATTAATGTTTGCCCACTTCCAGATGACCTAGAAACTTGAAATTTGGTACACATATAGCTTTTAGGCTGTAAACCACAGGAAAATTCCAAAAAGTTAATTTTTTTTAATGTTTAGCCCTAAACACTCCCGAAAAGGGGCTCGGTTCGGAACACTGACAATAATGTTTGTCCACTTCCAGATAAGCTAGAAACTTGAAATTTGGTACACATATAGCTTATAGGCTGTAAACCACAGGAAAATTCCAAAAAGTTTGTTGTTTACAATTTTTAGCCCTAAAAACCTCCGAAAAAGGGCTCAGCTCCTCTCACCGACATTAATGTTTGCCCACTTCCAGATGAGCTAGAAACTTGAAATTTGGTACACATATAGATTTTAGGCTGTAAACCATAGCAAAATTCCAAAATGTTAATTTTTTTTTATTTTTAGCCCTAAACACTCCCGAAAAAGGGCTCGGCTCGGCTCACCGACAAAAATGTTTGCCCACTTCCAGATGAGCTAGAAACTTGAAATTTTGTACAGATATAGCTTATAGGCTACAAACCACAGGAAAATTCCAAAAAGTTTAGTTTTTTAATTTTTAGCTCTAAAAACCCCCCGAAAAAGGGCTCGGCTCGGCTCACCGACATTAATGTTTGCCCACTTCCAGAAGACCTAGAAACTTGAAATTTGGTACACATATAGCTTTTAGCCTGTAAACCACAGGAAAATTCCAAAAAGTTAATTTTTTTTAATTTTTAGCCCTAAACACTCCCGAAAAGGGGCTCGGTTCGGCACACTGACAATAATGTTTGCCCACTTCCAGATAAGCTAGAAACTTGAAATTTGGTACACATATAGCTTTTAGGCTGTAAACCACAGGAAAATTCCAAAAAGTTTATTTTTTACAATATTTAGCCCTAAAAACCTCCGAAAAGGGCTCAGCTCCTCTCACCGACATTAATGTTTGCCCACTTCCAGATGAGCTAGAAACTTGAAATTTGGTACACATATAGATTTTAGGCTGTAAACCATAGCAAAATTCCAAAATGTTTGTTTTTTTTAATTTTTAGCCCTAAACACTCCCGAAAAAGGGCTCAGTTCGGTTCACCGACAAAAATGTTTGCCCACTTCCAGATGAGCTAGAAACTTGAAATTTTGTACAGATATAGCTTATAGGCTGTAAACCACAGGAAAATTCCAAAAAGTTTAGTTTTTTAATTTTTAGCCCTGAAAACTCCCGAAAAGGGTATCGGTTTCCAAGGCAACGGTATTATCAAACTGTGTTGACGTATGGCACTGAAAGTTTAGAAATAATTATTTCCGTAAACCTAACGGTGTGGTCGAGATAGTAACGTCTTGGACTTGCGTTCTGAAGTCTCAGGTTCATAATAATTAAATCCAATTAACATATTTTTTTTCCAGAACCAACAAAATTTTCTTCTATCTTTTAAAGAAATTCCATAATTTATATTCTTTAATTATAACTCGGAGATGAAGTCCCGTATTCTTTACAACATATTATAACCAATTTTACTTGAACTTTTCAATGATTTCCCTCTTCGTAAAGGCAAATGCCAAATTGAATATTTACATACCATGAATCTTACTCGCAATTTCATCTTGTATCATGTCCATTTAAATTAATATCAGATGAAATTTACTATATAAAATACACCATAAATGTACGTACACTTCCAGTTGACCTACAAAACTTAGACTTGGAAAACTGATACACATTAGCTTGCAACCGACAGGAAAATTCCGAAAAAATCCCAAAGTCTTCCCACGTTTATTTTTTCAGGTTTAATGTGGCAAAAAAGGTAGTAGCCAATACAGCAGACTAAATACTATCTCCCATAGATCTTTTAAAAAACCTTTCCCGAGAACCTCAGCGGGGGTTTGGGGGCGGAGCCCCCAATGAGCGAAGCGAGTCTAATATATAAAGTCGAATGTGTGTTTGTGGGTATGTATGTATGTATGTATGTATGTTTGTTCCTTATACAAATCTACATTTCTTTACCAATTTACACGGAATTTTGCACACATACCCAGTTAAGCCCGGAAAGTATAGCGGTCAACATTAAAATTGAAACAAATCAGTCCTTCCCTTGAAAATTATATAATTTCTGTGAATATTCTACTGAAAAAAATGAAATGTTGTTCAGTTCACATGGCAACAGTGAATTGTTTACTGTGATTACATAGGGCCTTGGCAACTATATAGCCTAATGCTGGACTTTAACGAATTATGATTCCATGTAATATATTGCCGAAAATAATTACTGAAAAATGAATTACACGAAAATAAAGCACAGTGTGATGCAGTCACATAACTTTCTCTACCCTCGACATAAGAAATATTTTCTCACTTCACACTTTGATGTAGAATAAGAGGTCGTATTGCAGGAACAACTTAAGTGTGTGAGTATGCTATATCAGAAGTCGGTAAATAGTCAGTTATCCATAGCTGTAGGCTTTGTATTAGTTGAGATTTATCATAGGCCCTAAGCATGGGATGGAACATTTTGAGTCCTATACTCGCAGTATATTATGTCCCGGGTTTTAGGGGAGGAAAGTATGAAAGTGATACTGCATTTCTATTTTATTTCAGGCCCGAAACGGTTTAACATGAGAATGAGAAATAAAATTTTCCGTCAAGTCAATACAATCTTATGTAATTTATGTTTCTTCTTATTTCAACCCCTCCCAGGCATGATGAGTAGAAGCAACGGAATGCAGCATTCGACATCCTCTATGAACCATAAAAAGCTATATCTAGCGTTTTCTGAGGGAATAGTCTGAGTGCCATATGTTGTTCTTCCTCATTTCGAATTCTACATACATTATTATATCAGGACCTAGAGTTTCAACATCGAAAGTCCTCCATAAGTTAATTTCAAATTACAAAATACAAAGCCCGGGCGACGCCGGGCCTTTTCAGCTAGTTATTTATATAATCCGTTACATTGTATTCATGGAATAGTCTTAATAAATCCAACTCTCGTGGGATTACCTATGATAATATTGTTTAAAAATGGATTAATTCCTCAAAATAAAATAATGTTTGCTAAAAATCATATAAAATCGTGGTTATGTTAGCTTTTTTTTTGTGAATTCGCGTTATTTCGAGATTTAGGAGTGCTATTTATGAGTTTATAGGAGACAGTAAAATGATAATCTTCAATTATCTGTCGTACTGTCAACAAATTTTTTTATGGCGCCTCGCAAATTTCTCGGAGTATTATGTGAGAATGATCGATCCAATGTTGATTTCTCTTTCATTTATTGCTATTTCATATTAATTATATAGTTGCCTACAACTTTAAAATTGTTTAGTATTTTCTAATGCCAAATGGTGTAAATTACTTCACTATATTAAGATAAATGCTTTATTTTACAAATTATTAAATGGTAAATTGCTAAAATGAATGTCGCACACGCAGTCATTTTCCCTTAGCACACGGTCACTTCTTGGAATTGCTTTGTTCCATTCACCCAAACAACTTTTAGGGGGTCTGAATAAGTGCCTCCCATCTCCTTTTACATACCCCGATTTACAACCAGGCACAAAACATCCTGGCATTGTGAAAGTTACTTTGTTAGAGTCTTCACTGTTTAGCTGATTCTATTCGCTAAAGGAAATAAAATAACTTGTGAACAATCGCATATAATGATTATGACACAAATAACACTTCTAAAATCGACCATCACAAAATTAATTTATACAAATACACTACATAACACGGCATGGTTTAAGAACTTCACAATACACAGCTCTCAATGCCCGCGATTTTCTTAAGGGATGACGATCGCTACGACGCCTGGTGTAGGAGTTTGGAACTACTTCATCTGAACTATACGTTGTTATGGAAGTTCCAACACTTAATGCTTTACTCGCCCTGTTTTCGCCAATATATTACATCAATGGAATCATAATTCGTTAAAGTCTAGCATTATATAGTCGCCAAGGCCCTATGTCATCACAGTAAACAATTCACTGTTGTCATGTGAACTAAACAGCATTTCTTTTTTTCAGTATAAAATTCTCAGAAATTATATAATTTTCAAGGGAAGGAGTATTTTGTTTGAATTTTAATGTTGACCGCTATACTTCCCGGGCTTAACTGGGTATGTGTGCAAAATTCCGTGTAAATTGGTAAAGAAATGTAGAATTGTATAAGGAACAAACATACATACATACATACATACATACATACCCACAAACACACATTCGACTTTATATATTAGATTACTTTCGTGCTTTGTTGCATAAAAACAAAACTAACAGTTGTGAGATCACGGCATACCATGAATCAACAATCCATGAATCGATTCGAGTTACCATGTAGTGACCATTCCTACCAATGGTGCATATAAGACATAGTTAACTTCATTTAGGTAAGCTAACAGCAGAACAGAATAAAAGCACACGAACTGGCTTGCACCGAATGGAAATTGTGTTTGTAATTAATGTACATTTCTATTATTTAAATTTCCAAACAAGTTATGCTGTATGAATTAATCTGCTTTAGTGCTGCTTAATGGCAACGTGTGACGTATTAATCACCGCACGTTGATGCTTACGTGTCCAGTAACGAACTGACGTGTTACCCGATA
Source organism: Ectobius pallidus (assembly GCA_964059195.1). Lineage (NCBI taxonomy): Eukaryota > Metazoa > Arthropoda > Insecta > Blattodea > Ectobiidae > Ectobius > Ectobius pallidus. Next base: position 171,408,612 of record CAXKWD010000007.1, read on the forward strand.
AAATGGCATCCTCGCGATTCCTACAAGAATATTGTAAGATAAACGGCCGTGATTGGTCTATATCCGAGGAATTGCTAAACGTTATTGGCCAATATCAAACACGCGACATGTGAGTGGGATAGTCGTAATAATATTATAGGAGAAAAATTCCTCCGACACTGGGATTTTAACCCAGGACCTTTGGCTATCAGCATATGCGGACGACGCCGTTATACTCGTCGAAGGAATGTCTAGGAACGAACTGGAGCGCAAATCTCGTGTTGCGCTAGCTGCGCTCACACGTTGGTCCGCTAAAGGAAAATTAACAATCTCACACACTAAGTCACACATGATGTTCCTTAAGGGACAACTAGGAAATCACCCTCCAGACATACGACTAGGCCAAGTTCGACTCCCCCGAGTACAGGAAACACGATATTTAGGAATCACGATACAGGAAGGTAACAAATTCACAGCTCATGTACAGCGCATATGCGCCACAGCTAATAGACTCACGCAAGCCCTTGCCCGGTTATCGGGACAACAGTGGGGCTATAGATTCACAAATTACAAGATATTGTATTCCGCCATTTTCGAATCAATCATCGCCTATGCTGCAAACGGCTGGGCGCCCTACATCAAAGCAAAACACTTAGGAAAACTCCGCTCGGCCCAAAGACTTGCCCTAATCAAATTCACGAAAGCATACAAAACAGTTTCAAACGATGCGCTTCCTGTAATTGCTGGGGTATTGCCAGTAGACTTACTTTTAAAGGAAAGAATAGCCAAATACCATGTCCGAAAACAACTGCCACACACCATCCACGATCTCCAGATTGGGCCAGACGAACTAGTAAATTTTCACCGAACACAATTGTACACTCAGATCAGAAACGCTACCTTGCGCTCTTGGCAACGAAGATGGACCGTAGCTTTACATGGTAGGATCACACGAGACTTTTTCCCGAGCGTCATCCAAAGACAGTCCATGACCTGGATTCAATTAGACCACTACACCACGCAATTCCTAACAGGACACGGAAACTTTGCTGCCAATTTGGCACGATTCCGGCTAACAGACGCACCTAGATGCACCTGCGTAGATAACGAGCTTGACTCAATGATACACGTTCTTTACTCATGCGCACATTTCAGCGAAGCGCGCCGTCCTCTACGCGCGGCCGCTCGAGCAGAAAATGAATTATGGACACCAAACTTAAACTTTTGGACCAGAAAACACACTTTCCCGATATTAAAACAGTTCGCAAAAGCTGCACTGACTGAAAAGGACCACTTAAACTAGACAGGTAGATTGCCAACTGGCTGAGCAATGCTCACTACCCTAGGCTGGGCGAGGTTTAGAGAGGGGTTTTCCCTCGCCTGTAAGGCAAATGCCGGCCTAGTTCCACCCCTCAAAATAACAAAGAAGCATGCAATAATTACAACAATCAACAGTACAAAACAACTCAACAATCTCACAAACACACAACTCTAAACAATCAAGAACACTACTCACTCCGTAACACCGCACACACAAACACCTAGCTGATGAAAGCTAGAAAATGAATCAAGATACCAGCTTGGACACGTCACGATCCACCACATCCCTTCAGGATGGAACACACTCACGATAGGGACATAATCACAAATGGTTACCAGAATTTGGTTTGACCCGAGGTACTGGCTTCATTGCTTGGCACTCGGGGGGTAAGGGAGGGCACACAAAAAAAAAAAAAAAAAAAAAAAAAAAAAGTGCAATGCTCTATGACGAGTATATTATATACATATATATACATAGATAACATCGCCAAATAATGACACAGAAATATTGAAATTTTGAAACAAATTTCCCTTAAAAATAAAACCACTTAAATGGACTTATACGCATATAGTGCAGTTATTCATTGCATGGCCAGTCGGCTTCAAAGGTTTCGGTGTTTCTTTATGTTAACTGATCTGACTAAATCAGTCCTGGCTTCCGCTTTCCAAAACAAAAAGCAACGTTGCAATATTCTCTCATTTTTTAGCACTGACTTCAGTTCTTCCTTCGCTTTAATGAATTAACACGTGTTATTGTTTATTGTAACTTGATCTCGCAACCGCGCATTTCACTCCACGCGGAGTTGACGAGTAGCTGTCAAAATCGCCCGCCTGGCCATGCAATGAATAACTGGACTATACCTAAGAACATTCTTTCATAATTTTAACATTTAACTTTTAATGTTCTATACATAAATATCAATGTCACAGTGTGTTGTATGGTTATTTTAATAACAGGGTATAAGGAGGTAAATTCTGTTCAAAATAATCCTCCCTCTTGCAGCAAACATGAAATTTATCAATATGATATAGCTGTTGATGACTGAGCAATAATCAGGATTTTATCGATCACTAAGAAGACGTGAAGTCAATCTAATGAAAATTTTAACCCTATTTCGTTTAATTATTGACTTATGAGCACGAAATTGCAATGACTTGATTGCCCTGTAGCGTAAAGATTTTACGTCATAGAGCAAAATTCTCCTAATAAAAGTTTCTTGTCTATGCCCCCTCTATACACAGATAAAATATTTCGGTGTTATTCATTAACACCCTGTATATATATATTAAAAATAACCTAGCCACCTCGTCAAATAATAACACAAAAATATTCAAATTTTCCCTAAAAATAAAACCACTTAAATGGACCTAGCCTATATTCATATCTAAGAACATTCTTTCATAATTTTAACATTAAACTTAAAAAAATAATGACTTGAATGTTTGGCTACCCCTGTCTTGATAGCCAAGTTCTGACTGGTTCTGTCAGTTTGACAGGACTTGTATAAGAGCACTAAACTGATAGTGTAACACACACTGTCCACGTATCAGACAGAGCGATCTGAGACCTGTCTGAGTACAACACTCATCTTATGTAAGTCATTATCTCATTCTTTGTTTACATTAACTTTTTGTTGTACTGACACAGGCCAAATCCATTCGACAAGTTTTTGTGGAGAAGGGGGGATTTGCATCAACATCTTATACAGAATGTTAATGAAGAACTGTTTGGATATATATGCATCCATGAACCACACATTATTGTCTCTGTTGGGCATTATATGAGAATATTATAGAAGAAAAATTCCTCTGACACTGGGATTTGAACCCAGGACCTTTCGCTATCCGTGCAACTGCTCTACCAACTGAGCTAAGCCAGAGTTCACTTCACAGCGCCAGATGGAATCTCTCTCCTATGATTGCCCTTAATGGTTTTGAAGTTTATCTGTTTGTTTGTACAGAAGATAAAAACTGTTAAAGTCTACATAGTTCCAATATTTATGTAAATAGATGTAAATACAGTAAAACTCAAAATAGTTTTATAACAGTAAAAGTTAAGTGTCGACTAAAATCAGGAAAGGCCTGTTTTTATGCAGCTCAGAAACTTTTATCTTCTCGTCTTCTGTCCAGAAATCTAAAAATAAAATCCATAAGACAATTACCCTGCCGGTTGAATTATATGGATGTGAGACATGGCCCCTTACATTATCTGAGAGTATTCGAAAACAGAAGGCTTAGGAAAACATTTGGGCCTAAGAGAAATGAAAACTGCATAACGACGAGCTTCATAACCTGTACTCTTCACCGGATATAGTAAGGGTAATTAAATCACTGAGGATGAAATGGGCTGGACATGGGGAGAAAAGACCTATCTCAAAAATATTGACTGGGAGACCCGAAAGGAAAATACCTCTTGGAAGACCTAGACGTGGGACAATATTAGGATAGTTTAAGGGAAGTAGGATTTGCGAAGGATGGTTGGATGGAGTTAGCACAGAGTAGGGTTGAATGGCGGGCTCAGGTAAGCGCGGCAATGAACCTCCAGGTTCCATAAAATAGATAATATTCCTTTAGCTTGCTTAGGAATTGTCTATTGCCATTGAGTAAGTAACAGTAGGTTTAAAATTATACAATATCTCACAGATGAATTTAAAAAAAACCTATCGGTACCAGTTTTTTAAACGAACACTCAGATTAGACTGATCAAAACAGAATATTTCAATTTGACCGATGTTAAGATGCCATGAACTTGTATTGTAATTAAGAATTTTTAAATTTTAAATGTTTATTTTTACTATGTTGATGTAGCTTTACATGTGACGAAGTGTTGGAAAATAAAGTTAATATCAAATCATATCATACATAAATCGTTACTCTACTAATCTAACATTACTCCTAAAATACAATTTTTGGCGGTGACGGATTTAAACGTCAATAGCAGGTATCTAATATAGCCTATAAAATCGAAAGAGTGTATGTAGGTATGTGTGTATGTATGTTTCCCATACAAATCTACATTTCTCGACCAATTTGCACGAAAAGTTTGCACACATACCCAGTTAAGCCCGGGAAGTAACGCGGTGAACATTAAAATTCAAAGAAACTACTCCTTCCCTTCAAAATTATATAACTTCTGAAAATATTACACTGAATATTTATAAATTGCAAGACAGACCTCATGACAACAGTGTATTGTTCACAATGTTCACAAAGGGCTTTGGGATCTACATAATACTGGACTTAAACAAGTTCTGATGCTATCGATGTAATACATTGGTGAAAATAATTAGTGAAGAATGAAAACCTGTAAAATAATAAACAATGGGATGCAGTCACATAAGTTTCTGTACCCTGGACATGGAGAATATCGTTTCCTCACTTCACATTTTGATGTAGATTAAGCGGTCGTATTGCAGGGACAGCTTAAGGATTTGCCAATGAGTAGGCCTATGCTATATCAGAAGTCGGTAAAAAAAACCTTATCCACTGATACGTTAAGTTATTCATAGCTGTAGGCTTTGTATTAGTTGAGAAATATGGATGTTTATCATAGGCCCTAAGCATGTAAAAGGAGACAAAATAGGATGGACCATGTTTAGTCCAGTATATTATGTCCCAGAGTTTGATAATAAAAAGTCCTTTATAAGTTAATTTCAAATTACAAAACCGGTCGACGCCGGGCCTTTTAAGCTACTAATAGATAAGAATTAAAAACAGAAATAATAATGAAAAATTGTAAATATAACCTTTTATTTTAGAAAATTATAAAAATGCCGAAAAGACCTAAAAATACCAAAAAATAACCTATCTCTTGTAAATGTAAGACAAGACTAAAAACCTGCCAGCAAGTGAACAATTATGTCCGAAGTATTAGATCGCCTAACTTTCCCCTAAGTTTACCTCATCCCTGGCTTAGACCCAACTGCAAAACGTCCTCCAGGGAATTTTGTCTGGGTCAGATTGGAACCAAACCCAGAAGTTTGTGTCACTCCTCTGAGCTCAGCTTATCAGCAATACAAGGTTTTCAAGATGGAGGGTGACAGGGATTAGGACATAAGCCGCTTTACTCCGTCACACTCTTCAAATTAATACAAATTACTCACAACTACCAACATTCAAAACTACTATGACGTTGTGAATTATTAGTTTCACGATATTGCTATAAGAAGATTGAAATATAGATCGAATATATGGAAACTAGCAGGTGCCCGCGAATATTTATGCCGGTTGTCGACCAAGAGCTAAGCTAAGTTAGTTTAGCTTAGCTCACATAGTGTGGGATTTCATATGTAGTTGTTCCGACAAAACTACATGTGAAATCCTACACAACTACATATATGAAATCCCTCATTGTAAGTGAGCTAAGCTAAGCTAAGTTAGCTTAGCTCTTGGTCGACAACCGGCATTACTCAACTGCTAAGTGTTTCATATAAACCATTTTTGCACGACGTAACTAATTAGTGGTACTTACGAATTTTGTTGCCGTGGATCGTAACTTGACTTTCCCGCACGCAATCTGGTTGCTATGAAAACAAAATAAATCTCAGTGCGGTAAAAATTACAAAAAGCACAAGTGCCGTAAGTAAAACCATCATAATACAAGCCTTTATGGAAGACCGGAACCAAGGCCCCCTAGGTTGTGGCGACTTTAACAGGACAAATATTCGGGTCCCATAACAACAAACACATGCGAATCACTTTCTGAAATATAACATCTATCTTCAATAATGTATATACATAATATTTTCAGCTAATATCTCAATTAATATAATTAAATTGATATAAATATTCATCGTGCAAAAAATAGCATGCAATACTCGTACCGTAAGCGCATAACGGATCTCGTAAATTGAAAAAAACTCGGCGCAAGCGCCTCGTTTTTTCAAACTCTTTCCTCGATCCGTATGCACCGCTTACGGCACTTGTATCGCAATATACTATTATTTGACAGAAAAATAATTAAAACGTATTTATTAACAATAGCATCGTTTTTGCATAAATTGCAGAAATTGCATAATTCTAAGTAATAAATATAAATAATCAAACGAACAAAAGGAATCTTATGCTGTCATGTGGACATACAGATTCGAAATGAAAAGATTAAAAGGTAGGCTACCAACAGATTCATGATGTTACCCAAATCATGCATAAACAAAACGATTGATAATCAATAAAACTAAAATCCCGTCTTCGAGGTGCATTTCACGATTAAAATGGCCACCAGAGGAAAAAAGGATCTCACATTCGAGCTCCCTAACCCAGAAAAACCCAAGTCCAAATCATTCAATATTTTCCCTTTTAGGCGTGCTTTCATGATCCCCTTCTGTCCACCTATGTAAAAATAACAGATCTCTGCGTGTGGTGATGTTATAAACAACTGAATCAAGTACGTCAACCGAGCAAGGCCATCTTCAATTAATTTCAAAATTGAATACGATCTTGTTAATAGGTGGCGTTGCATGTATTCATAACATCACCGCCGTCTCGAAAATTACACGAGTAATACAGTCTAGAAGGCAGTGCATAACATAGCCTAGGCCTCTATATACCTACCCTTTTTTTCCCGGTTGCTATGGCAATTAATTTCACAATTCAATACTGTCTTGTCGATAGGTGGCGTTGGATGTATTCACAACATATACAGGGTGTTAATGAATAACACCGAAATATTTTACCTGAACTTATGCGCGTGAAAGAAAATTTCCTAAAAAGGTGCCAGTATTGTGTGGTTGCAAGAGGAGAACATTTCCAACACCTCTTGTGATGAGGTACGTGGTTATTTTCATTGTAATTTTAACTGTAAATGTGAAAACCTGGATCATTACACCGACCGCGGCATTATTTGCGTAGATATTTCACCCGATCGCTCGAGAGTTGGAGCTGTGCCCGCCGCGCCGCAGGAACCCGCGTCATTGGCTAACTCTTGCGTGGGACACACTGTACTACTCAGCCATTTCATAAAATATGGGAATTTTTCCCTCAAAGAGAGATGTTATAAAATTATTGTAATTGGGTGGTCAAATATAAGTTTAAAACCTCAAATTCACCGAATATTAAGGACTTAGGTGTATTTGAAGTTGTTTCATGTGTAGACCTGGGATTTTAGGCTATAAAAAAAATTGTTTTAGGCACCTAAAATAGGCTTTTAAAAGAAGTAAATAGGCTTATAAAAGAGAAAATAGGCACTTACAATATGTTTTAAAAATGTGTAAATATATAGAAAATATACTTTAAAATTTTACAATACACACTTAAACTGTAACATGGTCTTTTTTTACTGCAAGAAACATGGTAGGCCTATACCTATTCTTAATAGAATTAACTGCAAAATTAGGCATCACGAATTATATTCACTTACAGATGTTCTTTCACTGGTGACTTGACACAGTAGTCCTTGCTACTTGTTGTTTTGAGCGAATCCTCTCCCGTCAGTCAGCATTCCTTTGGCGACAATTGTTTTGGTAAATAAAGTTTATGTGAAAAAACCCACCCTCTGTTGTTCTGCTCTTCATTCATGGATGACCATTAAATGAATTTAAAAGTTACAGAAGTTGAATTTTATTTTAAATGTACAGAATATGTATTTTAGGCACTAAAATAGTAAAATAGGCTTTAAAGGTCCAAGTAGGCATTTTAGGGCACTATAAAACTCTATAAATGTAAGTGATTACTCATGAAACGTCCACAAATTTAAAAATTTTCATATTATTTCATAGGGAACAAAATAGGCATTTGCCTTAAAATCCCAGGTCTATTCATGTGTAAAATCTGTCGATTTACTTATTTATTGTGTTGTAGTTACTTTTTTTTGCAAGATTTTAACACTCTTTAATACCAAGTAGTCAAGAGTAATCAGCCATGTCCATTTTCATTTGAGATAATATACATCTTAAGGTACAACTTGGTATAAGATTAACTTTAAAAATATGTATGGTTAATTACTTATGTAAAATAACAAACAAGTGACTTTTATCCCACCCGCTATGGTGATAGTTTTGTTAAATTATTATTGATGAGTTAAATAAATGTTCTGATAATCTGGAAATACTTTATAATTTGTATTTAATCCCTCTTAACTTCATTAATAACAACATTAAGACCCTGACTGTAATAGCAGAACAGAAAATGAGCTTTTGTTTTGCATCATTAAAATCAGTGTCCAAATTATGTCCCACCCGTAATAGATTTCGAAAAAACAAATTTAAAATAAATTTAAATAATGCTTTGCATGTAGTGTGGAGGAGAAGGCATTGTAAATTTTACAGAATGTGAAGAACCAATTCTAGTTTATTATTTATAAGCAATAAAAAAAATCCGGTCATGAAAACCACCATTAACGGCCGTGGGTGTCGGCATGCCCCCCAATACTGCCATCTGCCTACGGTAGATGACGCAGCGGTCGGGTGGTAGGCCAAGTCTCTCCAGGGATGTAGGGATAGTTTTCATAATAGGCCTATGCTGGAATGTCCCACCCGTAATTATGAAATGGCTGTACTACAGTCTGCATGAAGTCTGCTCCATGTTGCGACACAGATTGTCTTCCTGCACTCTGATTGGCTGGCTATGAACACATCTACGGACCACATAACCTGCGATGCAACATTCCATTAATTCCATGCAGAATGCTAAAGAATCGCCCATCATCGGTTTAATCAAATTTTATCCCTTACTAAAAATGACAACGAAAAGAAGAGAGTAAATTATAGGGAGAAGCTAGATTCCAAATATTATAGGCCTAATAAGATCCATTTTACGTACGTGTGCACTTCAAGGTTTTTATATTTGCTACATTTTGTGGCACAAACTGACTTTGTAGGCTATATTAGCTTTGCTCATTGCGGGCTCTGCCCCCAAACCCCCATTTCTATCCCTAGCATGTCTAATGATTTGTCAAAGTGTATTGCAACTTCCAATGCCCCATGCGAACATTGCAAAGCATACCGTTGCCATGGAAACCGAGCCATTTTCCGGGGTTTTTTAGGGCTACAAAAATCAACTTTTTGGAATTTCCCTGTGGTTTACAGCCTAAAAGCTATACGTGTACCAAATTTCAAGTTTCTAGCCCATCTGGAAGTGGGAAAACTATGTCAGTGAGTGAGTCAGCCATATGGCTTTATATTGTAGGGATGAATACTACCGATATAGATGTAATGTCCAACAGAGACAATAATCTGTGGTTCATGAATGCTTATATATACCGATATAGGCTCTAAATAACATTACAACCTAAAATAGGCTCTATTCTCTATTGTGTGTTGCAAGCTACACCGCCCCCGAAAACATTAGTATGCAAGGTTCAAGTATTCGGATGGTATTGGTATGACCTAGCTTTCAATCCGTACACAAAACATGCTGGACTATTTTACGCAAAGGAAACACGAAGAATTGCTTGATATGCAGACATTTCCGCAGTAAATACAAGGGAAAATGCTTCCCACGCACGGATGGCTTGTTGGACAGCACACAGCCACGGAAAGGTTATGTTCCCGCTCGTGGTCGCGATAGCCATTTTAATTGCACAAATCTTGTCAGACTTTATCAATGCTGTTCTTACCTTTGCTGAAGCCGTGCTGACTCTCTAGCAGTATCAAAAGTCTCCACACAGTTTCCACTCAATTAGACCACACTTATTAACACTATAAATAAAGTAATTAAACACTAATTAACTTCAAATTACCGTCATTAACGCATCACTTCCACTCGGTGTCAGTTACACAAAACGACACTGATAGAGTTTTGTTCTGATATCTTGAATCATGGGAAAATCGTAGATAGGCAGAACGCGATTGGAATACCAGGTGTCGCCAGGGTTGCCCTGAATACTCAAGGTCCCTCATGGTGTAGCCTACCAGAGTAGAAACACCGCAAATATCTACTTTCTCTACCCGTACCATGCAGAGCAAATATTGGAAATTCCAGAGAGTTATCATAGGCAACTACAAGCCACGCGTTGCATTTATGACTATTTAATAATATTATTAATAATAATAACAACATGTAAATGCTCAGTGGCGATTAGACTCCCATGAGTCAAAGCGACTAAAAATAAATCATATTAAAAATATAATAATAATAACAATAATAATAATGTATTGAAAATTTGAATAGCACACAATTAATGAGGCAATTTCTGTTAATAAAACAAGACCAGTTAATAAACATATTTATTTAAGTACTGCTTGCTGAAATATAATATCGAATATATAGAGTAAAACTATTTTATTATAGTTATAGTTCTTTCGAAAACAGGGTGCTTAGAAAAATATTTGGGCCTAAGAGAGATGAAAATGGGGACTGGAGAAAAACTGCATAACGACGAGCTTCATAACCTGTACTCTTCACCGGATACAGTAAGGGTAATTAAATCACGGAGGATTAAATGGGCTGGACATGTTGCGCGCATGGGGAAGGAAAGGCATATCTCCAAATTATTGACTGGGAGACCCGAAGGGAAAAGACCACGTGGAAGACCTAGACGCAGAAGGACAATATTAGGATGGATTTAAGGGAAGCAGGATTTGTGAGGGATGGTTGGAGTTAATAGGAATATAGGACTTGAAAGCAGTTTTCTCGTAACTTTTATTTATGTATTTGTTATAAATGTTCCTTTTTAAGTAAATTGTACATTGTTTGGTGTCATTTTTCTTGTAATTATATGTAGAATTGATATATAACAAACATTTTAAGATAAAATGACATATTAAAAAAATCTAAGATTGATTGATTGAAGTAGACTAGGTGACTCATGGGGAGGAAATTACGGTTGGTCCTAATTCCCTCTGCTTGTAAATGTGAGGGTGCTTGCCGGTGAAGGAACCTACCTGGCCTCAACCGCCTTCCCTGGTTGCTAAGGGTATAGTACGTTTGCTAGTATATCATTGCAATCCTCCATAGTCCGGTTTAGAAAAGAAAATTTACTTATGTCTGTTCTGCTTTCTTTTATTTATTTTCTACGAAAGTTATTTTTTGATAAATGTGAGTGGCTGTGTTTTATCTTTTATTTCCTTCCAGGCAGGTTCAGGCAGATTTGACAAGTCTAGTGCATTTTCTCCTTATTGCAAGCGTATCTCATTGAGATGAATTATCAATTTGACATTTATTTGCCCGTTTTTTAATTTGATCTAAAGCCTTAATATTTTCCAGTCTATACAAATCCCAACATGCGGCACCTTATTCCAATATTGGTCAGACAAATTAAGTTGTGTTTTTGGATTTATGTGGCCTAAATATATCTGTACCTTGGTTCTAAAAGGGCCAATGTAATAAAATTTGCTTTTGTTTATAGGAGTAATATTTTTTCCTGAGAACTTCCGACAATAGCCTCTAAGGTTTCTGTACTATGTCTACTAATAGCAACAGACATTGGTACTTTTATTACACGAAAAATAAAGACTAGCCGAGCTCAATAATGCATAGATCTCATTTTTGCAAGAAATTGATATTTGCCTATTTAGAACCAAGCCACAGATATAACAGTCAAGAAACAAAGCTGTAAGATAGTTTAATTTTGGTTGGTTATATGGTTAATTACTTTGATGTACTGCAACTTAGGCCTGTGACCATCGTCAGTGTGCCCAGTGGTGTATCTAGAAATTTTCCGCCCATCGGCCAACAATAAATGCCACCCTTCATAATAAAGAACATGTTTAACTGATAAGGATATACCGGTAACATTTCATAAATCAGTAATACAATTCTCTTGATTAACTGAGGTTCCATAATTGTACTCAGAGCCTAAACTAATGGAAAACATTAAATTAATGATTTGCTGAAGATCAGAAATAGTGATTGATCTAAAACATATGTTAAAGACAAGCTTCATAACCTGTACTCTTCACCAGATATATTAAGGGTAATTAAATCACGGAGGATGAAATGGGGAGGAAAGACATCTCAAAAGTATTGAATGGGAGACCCAAAGGGAAAAGACCACCTGAAGACCTAGACGCAGGTGGGAGGACAATATTAGGATAGATTTAAGAGAAGTAGGATTTGCGAGGGATGGTTGGATGGAGTTAGCACAGAATAGGGTTGAATGGTGGTCTCAGGTAAGCGCGGCAATGAACCTTCGGGTTCCATAAAATAGATAATATTCCTTTAGCTTGCTAAGGAATTGTCTATTGCCATTGAGTAAGTACAAGGGTCATTTCAAAAGTTCTGCACACCGTTAAGATCAAATTAAAGAAAATAATTTAGTTTGCAACATACCTTTACAGGAGGGTTCAAGTCCCAGTGTCGGAGGAATTTTTCTCCTATAATATTCTCATGTAATGTCCAACAGAGACTATAATCTGTGGTTCATGAAAGCTTATATATCTATACCTTTATAGGCCTTCAATATAACCTTCATTCTTGTTTATGACAGCTTCCCAACGTTTTGGCAAATTCTATATTCCGGATAGGGCACTTTCACTGTTGATCTGTCTGCTTACTCAGGTCACCTCACTGGAAACTTCATCAATTGTAACAAAACGTTTTCCATGGAGTGGTTGCTTCAATTTGGGAAACAAATCAAAGTCTGGTGGGCTCAAATCAGGACTGTATGATGGGTGAGAAGTCTTTCCCATCCATAGACTTGGAAAACGTTTTGTTACAATTGATGAAGCTTCCAGTGAGGTGACCCGAGTAATCAGACAGCTCAACAATGAAGGTGCCCTATCCGGAATAGAAAATTTTCCAAAACGTTAGGAAGCTGTCATAAGCAAGAATGAATATTATATTGAAGGACTGTAAAGGTATTTTGCAAAATAAATTATTTTCTTCCATTCTATCTTACAGTGTGCAGAACTTTTGAAATGACCCTTGTACGCACTGCAACTTGGGCCTCTGACCGTCACCAGTGTACTGGAATTTTGTTGTGCAGGAGGTCTTTTACATGCCAGTAAATCTACTGACATGGGCCTGTCACATTTATGCACACATAAATGCCATTGACCTGAGCCGGGATCGAACCCACAACCTTGGGCACAGAAAGTTAGTATGATAGTAACTGTGCCACCCAGGCCGACTTGAAAAGTATGCATGTACTGTATTATTTTCATTTCATGTCAATACAATGATACAGACATGGGCCTATCACACCTAAGCACATGTAAATGCAATCAACCTGGGTCAGAATCAAACCCACGGCCTTAAGCACAAAAATTCAGTGCCATACTCACTGAGACACCCAGAACATTTTATTTTGAGAACACTTCATTCACTTCTCACCCTATTACACTTTCCCTCCAAGACGTTCATTTAAAAAAAAAAAAGTGGGCACTCTTTAAAGAAGTGATAGGACAAAACCAGTGACACGAGACTCCCACAAGCGTGCACCGGCAATGGTAGCTAGCTATGCATATAAACATAAATAACAATAACATGTTTTATTCACTAAAATATTTTTATACAAATTGATGGCTCATTACCTAAATATAACAGTCTTATAATTAACGTTAATTTTTAACAGTTTTTAACACACATCATCATTAAAATTAAAAAGTTTGTTAAAAAAAATTACAACACATATACCAATAACTTATGTGATCGTGGGGGGGGGGGGAAACTTAAGTAAATACATTTCTGCGTAACAGTAGAAAACAGCTGTCACGGTGTAAAATGTCTATTTCTATATTTTAAGACACCTTTGGTTTCATTAATGTACTACATTCTCTGATCACAACAAAAAATAAAATCAGGTAAACTGATATAACGCCAACAAAAAATGCATCATAATAAAATATAAATTTCTTTCAAATACCACACATACAGTCGGTCAAATAAAAAACGTCGGGACTCGTATGCAGTTAAAATTAAAGTTTTAACGCATTAGTTCACAAGTTTCCTATAAAAAACACAAAATACAGGTCAATCTCGGAACATATGAGGCCATGCAACAGGAGGGAAAAAATGAACAACGCAAAAAGCGCAACACACTTAATGTATTGTCATAATTCATTTTCCTTTGTGTCATCGCGCCACTACAAATGCTAGCTTGAGAGAAAGTGTAGTTAGGACTGTAATTGACCTGCACTTTTCGGCCTCTGAAGCAGTGAGAAGGTTCCATATTTATGAAAGAGCAGCTCAGAGGTGGGAACTTCACCATAATGCATATTTCGATGCTAGATTGGTTGCAGAAGTTGAGCGTAAGTTATTGATTTTGCACTACAAGTACCGGAATTATAAAATAAAATCTTTAAAAAATGCTCCTTGAATAAACATATTCCTCGCGAATCTATTAATTATTAATATTATAAAATTTGCAACCAAGAATATGGCGGATTTGAGGCATATAGCCACAGCCTTTTATACACGTTTGTTTTGGAACAAAACTGACTAAATAATCAAGAAAATACATGGATAGACAAGAGGCATGTGTGAACCTAACCTTAAGCCTTCCTGTACATGCGCATATGCTCGTTCGTGATACTCTATAAAATAATGCCAGACATTTTTTATTTGACCGACTGTACATAAAAAGATTCACATCTCATTTTCTAAAATTAAAAGCAAGATCTGTACAGTCGGTCAAATAAAAAACGTCGGGACTCGTATGCTGTTAAAATTAAAGTTTTGACGCATTAGTTCACAAGTTTCCTATAAATAACACAAAATACAGGTCATTTTCGGAACATATGAGGCCATGCGGCAGGAGGGAAAATGTTGAACAAGGAGGGAAAAATGAACATCGCGGAATGCGCAACATACGTAATTCAACTTAATGCATTGTCATAATTCATTTTGCTTTGTGTCATCGCCACATACAAATGCTAACGTGAGAGAAAGTGTAGTTAGGGCTGTAATTGACCTGCATTTTTCGGTCTCTGAAGCAGCGAGAAGGTTCCATATTTATGAAAGAGCAGCTAAGAGGTGGGAACTTTACTATAATGCGACCGGAAGTTTTCATAGCAAACGTTGATCTGGCTGGACGCGTATTTCGATGCTAAGATTTGGTTGCAGAAGTTGAGCGTAAGTTATTGATTTTGCACTAGAAGTACCGGTATTATAAAATAAAATCTTAAAAAAATGCTCCTTGAATAAACATATTCCTCGCGAATCTATTAATTATTAATATTATAAAAATTTGCAACCAAGAATATGGCGGATTTGAGGCATATAGCCACAGCCTTCTATACATGTTTGTTTTGGAACAAAACTGACTAAATAATCAAGAAAATACATGGATAGACAAGAGGCGTGTGTGAACCTAACCTTAAGTCTTCCTGTACATGCGCATATGCTCGTTCGTGATACTTAATCAAATACCGCCCGACGTTTTTTATTTGACCGACTGTACAAGTGTCAAAGGGTGGACTTCACCCCAAATTACAATTTCACACATAATTATGAGGGTGTATCAATAAATAACCGGACTAATTTTTTTAATTCACTCATAATGGCTTTATTTCATTCAAATTCACTCGCGAAGTATTCTCCGTCTGATGAAATACAACTATTACAACGATTTACCCATTGTTCGAAACACTCTCTGAACCCCCTTTTTGACAGTCTGTTCAGTATACCCATGGTAACGTTGTTCAACTCATCACTAGACCTGGGATTTTAAGGCAAATGCCTATTTTGTTCCTTATGAAATAACATGAAAATTTTTAAATATTTTGTGGATGTTTCATGATAAATCACTTACATTTATAGAGTTTTATAGTGCCCTAAAATGCCTATTTGGACCTTTAGAGCATATTTTACTATTTTAATGCCTAAAATGCATATTTTGTACATATAAAATAAAATTCAACTTCTGTAATTTTTACAATCTTGTAATGGACATCCCTCAATGAAAAGCAGAACAGTAGAGGTGGGTTTTTCACAGAAACTCGATTATTCCACACAATTGTCGCTAAAGAAATGCTAACTGACAAGGGAGGGGGAGGATTAAGGGCGAAGGACTACTGTGTCAAATCACCAGTGAAAGAACATCTGTTTAACTGAATATAGTTCGTGATGCCTAATTTTGCAGTTAATTCTGTTAAGAATAGGTATACCACGTTTCTTGCAGGAAAAAAAAAACCATGTTACAGTTTAAGTGTATATTGTAATACAGTATTTTAAAGTCTATTTTCTATCTATTTACACATTTTTAAAGCAAATTTTAAGTGAATATTTTCTCTTTTAGAAAAGCTAAACGGATGGGAGCAAGCTAAACAGAAAAGTCGGAGCAGCAGCAGTTATCATACAAAACCGATCAAAAAACTTAAGTACAAACTCAGTGATCACTGCTCCAATCAAGCGGAGCAGATAGCAATTTTAGAGGCTCTCTGAGAAATAGTAGACAACAGGGTATTAACGGTCGGGGAGAAACTAGGGGTAGTGTGCACTGACAGTCAGATAATAGTGGATCTTCTCAAAAACAGCCAAATCAGAAGTAAAATAATAGAAGAAATAAAGGCTAACATCAAGTATCTAGAGAACCACGGATGGACTATACACATAAAATGGGTTAAGGCACACGTGGGGTTATATGGAAACGAAATAGCGGATCAACTGGCTAAGGAAGCTGTGATGGAAGAAGGCAGCAAGATACCCAGAACCCATATAATCAAGGAGGCAGAGGAGAGAGGACTTAGCATGTGGCAAAACCAGTGGGAGAGGACAACAAATGGAAATATCAGCAAAATGTTTTTTTCCTTTAGTGCAGGAACGATTAAAGCTAAGGATCCCACTCAATGGACAAACTACTGCCATCCTAACTGGGCATGGAAGACCAGGGACTACTACAACAGGTTTTAAAATAATGGAAAGTCCAATGTGTAAGTGTGAACAACAAAATCAAACTGTGAATCATTTAATATATGAGTGTCTACTCCTGAATAATGAACGAATAACACTAAAACAAAACATAAGACTAAGCGGTGGACAGTGGCCAGCAACGCCTAATGATTTAGTTAGGAACTACTTAAAGGAGTTTTTAAAATTTATCAAAAAAATAGATTTTGAAAAACTTTAAAAAAAAAGTATTCCTTGTACATAGAAAATTGAAAAATTTAACTTGTTATAAATAAGACTAAGAATTGCATGTAGTGTTACGTGAGCATGCAGTATTAATAATAATAATAATAATAATAATAATAATAATAATAATATAAAAAATAGAGGACCCATTAAATTCAACATGTGGGAATGCACCGGAAAGGTGAAATATGGCGGTCTTCAGGATGGATACTACATACAATGTGCCATTATATTTTATGGGATAACTAGAACCAATTACCAGTTTTTTCTCACCTACCATAAAGACTTGCTTAGAGTGTGTGGCAACATCCCGATTGTTCTCTGCAGGAACAAAAGTGACTTACAATACAAAGTAAACAGAGGACCCGTGAAGTCAAACGTGCGAGGATGTGTGCCGTTCAGTTTTCGGCACCCAGTTAGTATGTCATTTCTAATATTTTTTCTGGTACTTACAAGCATGGTCTTCGCTTCGCAAATTCTTTCCCCCATTTTTGTTTTATGATGCTAGTGTTTTGTTTAATCTCTTTAATCTCGCTACTCTATTTGTCTAGTTATTTATTTGGCCGCTCATGCGGTTCTGTCGCTGCCCTCGCTTCTCGAGGGCGTTTTTCTTGTGCTTGCGTAAGAGAGAGAGTTCGGTCTGAGCATGCCGTCAGGAGTAGGAATCTGTCTCAGCATGCCGTGAGATTAGGAGCTGTCTCAGGATGCCTGTCCGTCTTCGTAGAGTTATGTCTTAAGTCCATAAGCTAACGTCAATTCATCTTTTTCTGCAGGTATGTCATAGTATTACTTCCTCTGCCCGTACCATAGGTACTATAGGTAGAGGAAGTATTGTTTTCGACCCCAAAATTCGAAGTTGAGTTTTTAGCATATATACACGTTTCAAGGCCCCCTGAATCCAAAAATACTATTTTTGGAAACATGTCTGTGTGTCTGTGTGGAAAATATCTGTGAACAAGCTAGCTCCAAAACGGAAAATCGTATGAAAACAAAATTTCGTACTTGGGTCAGGTATCTTCTGAAGATGTGAGGATAAGATTGGCGACTATTTTCTCTTATTTTTAAGGGGACTTTACATGAAGAAATTTTCGTTTTTCGCGATTTTCTCGAAAACGGCTCTAACGATTTTCTTTAAATTTTGCACATAGGTTGCTTATACTAAGAACTAAAACTTTTATTTGAAACATTTTTTCGAGAAAATTCTCTGAGGGTAGTTACAAGCCACCCACTGTTCACTCACTGTTTGTAGAAAGTTTGTCTTACGCAGTGCTTTAGTTGGAAAATATTTTATGGGGCTACTCACCTTCCATAGAACGCATATCTATTGCGAATTTAATAGTGTTTGTCATTATTAACAAATACACTCTCGTGAATTGGACATTTAATAAGTATTTTAGGACAATATCATTCCGGTACGACGTACCGGAGCACATATTTTTCCCGGTATGGTAGAAGGAAAATAATTTTATACCGGTATGCAGTACCGGTGCGTACCGGCCCAACTAAAGCACTGGTCTTACGTGATGAACAACTGAATTCGCGCTCTTTCACGGCCTCTTATTTTATATAAGAATGTGAAGTGAGAAAGATGTATTGTTGGCCATGCATAGAGTAAAGATGTATCTGAGGGAAATATTCGATAAATTTCGGAAATTATATTTTACGGCAGAAAGTTCAATAAACGTCTGCAGTCATTTGTTTTTTTTTTTTTTTTTTAAGTTTGTTATATAGACTGCGCTTTTAGTCGCATCATTGAAAGAAGAGGTATTTATAGGATAATTAGCGTAAAATTGTGTCTTGTGATTCTGTACAAGGATATGTGAATACTGCTAACTTTTATTTGGGCAGAGGAAGTTATGTGACTTTCACATCAGATTTTTTTTTATATTAAATTACTTTTCGTGTTCTGGTGAGTTTTCGTTTTTCCTTTCTTCTAAATTATTTTTATACAGTGGACTCTTAGTAATTCGAACCCCAAGGGGAATTAGAAAAAAATCAAATTATCCAAATTTCGAATTAACCAAAACAGTGACTTTTTAAACGAAAATGCTGTAAAAATGTAAAAAATAAACTCATTGCAATAAATAATAATTATTGTACAGTGAATCTTACCTTAATGATTGCCATCCTGTTGTTATGATGTTAATTGAAACCATTTTTTCTCCACACCAAAATTGTAACCCTAAATTTAATAAAGGAACACAATGGCCCATTTAAGGGATGTTACGATCATGCGACTGCTTAAACCATTTTAGAGTGCACTCGTCAACACTGGGAAATTCCCCGCCTCTCATACGTTTCCTATTTCCCCCGTTTTGTGTAATCTAACTTTCCAAGATTTTGTCATTTTTTATGTAGGTGGACAAAATGTTCGGTAAAATTCCATATTCCTTTGCAATGTCACACTTCTTTCTTTCCCCTCTCTCCACCTCTCGTAACACTCCACTTTTTTTGCAGGCGTCAAACTGGTGTATGCTCCACGCTTTGACATTTTCAAACACAGTCACACTTGGAGGATAGAATGAACATTAAAATTTTCACAGAAGTGTTGACTCCCTCCAATACTGTAGCGGAGGGGTGAACTTCACAATCCATTGAACATCGAGGAAGATAACGGTGGTTAAAAATACACTTTAGTACGATACCTGCTAGCGACTAATGTTCTTCAGCGAAATAGAGAATACTTGTGGAATTCGTGGAAACAATGAACTCTTGGAATTAGTGATGAGCAAATGCAAGACCAAGACCAAGACTAAGGCGGTCTTGGTCTTGGTCTCGCACACTCAGTCTTGGTCTTGGTCTCGCATCGGTAACCCTGGTCTTGGTCTTGGTCTTGCATACTCGGTCTTGGTCTTGGTCTCGGTCTTGCATACTCGGTCTTGGTCTTGTTGCAAGAGTCTTGCATTTTTCTTTTACGCATCTTACTGTGATTGATGGCGTTTACGAGATTTACAGTTACACCGATTACATGTGTGTTATTGCTTGCGAAAGTAACGAAAGCTAATTGCTTTTAGTTGCTTGAACCGTGAAAACAGTAACAAAACAACTGAAAGCTATTTCATCTTTAGCCATTAGTTATTAAGTGACAGAATGGCACTTTATGAAATTTGTGTGGGGGACGGGAAAATGTCTGTCCGTCTGTCTGTCTGTCCATGTGTCTGTACTCGCGATAACTCAAATGCGCTTTATTGGATTTTCATGAAACTTGGTATACGCACTTACAACATCCATAGGAAGAAGTCTATTTATTTTCGCTGTTGCGTTTCTACTGGCTGCAACCCCTGCAAGTGATTAGCAAAATACCTTCCTTTCAACTTGCAAGCAGTCGCACAGACGAGTTACGCGTTTTCATTCCTTAGAAAGTAGAAACAGCTATCGTTTCGTTGTGTTGTTGATTGTTGTAACGTAGTGTTTCAACATGAAACAAAAACGAGTAACCGTAACAAAACAAGGTCTGTGTGGCGTTACTTTACATGTAAGAGATCAATTTTATAAAATGACTGTAAATGGATATACCATTAAAATGGTTTGTGTCCCGTTCTTATTTTAAAATTTGAAGAGTTCAGGCTACAGTATAGTAGGATTAAGCCACCCACACAGCAAGGCCCATTTAATGTCCCGGTCAAGTACATATTTAGAAATCAGTCTCCCGGGGGTCCTAAACTGATGAACCAGAAATTACTGACATCTTCTCTTCCTAAGTAATACAAAAAATATTTTTTTAACTAATACTTTAAAAATCTCATATTTGGGTGGGGGGGGGGTGCGGTCCGGACCCACGTCCTTGCCTCCTGTCTATTGCCTTGCCTCTTGTCTATTTTAAATTCATAAAAAATTGTTGGTCTATACCTATCAAATTTTGCTGTTTTATTGCCATTGATATGCATATTTTAGAATTTAAAAAATGTTTAATTGGGAATATGTGGAGCAGTTGATTTTATACAAGCATTAAAACTATCCGTCGACCGGTGTCTGAAATTTCTTATATATAAATATTAACAATAACAAGTTATGTCCAAAAAATTAAGTACAATGTCATTTGAAACGTAATATATATTTTTTGGGTAAAACTTAAAAAGGTATTAACAGTACCGAAGGCATTTAAAAAGTGTTGGATTTTTACTTTGCATTTTATTTTCTTATAGTGACTTGTTCTTTTTCTGTTACATGTAAACATTAATTTAGGTATTGGTTAAGAATTTCAATGTATTTCACTTTTTTATTAAGTAATTTCATTTAAAGTACTAATCAAGAAGATTCATTATTATGCTTGTAGCAATGTGAGAAAACATTTTAACAGTTTTTCCAAGTTAAGGTAATTAGAAAGACCGCAAAGGACTATGGGCTGTGTGGGTTATGTTGGCACTGAAGTCATAAAACTACACTGCCACTATTCAGCAGGTAGCCAAAAGTTAGTTACTCACTCCACTATCCCACTGGGTGGAGTAGGGTGTATAGAAAAAATGGGGAAAACCAGAATTTCGAGGTTTAAGTAATCGCCAGATGTGTTTAAGCAGTCATATTGTCGTTTAGGAAAGAGACGTGGCGGCTTCACTGTAAATGGTGTTTATGTTAAGTCCTGATTATACAAATTCGTGGAGTGAGTAACCTTTCACAATAGTATGTTTCTATCTCTTTCTGTTCAATTACTGACTTCTCCCAAACATCTTCTGTCTCAATTTTCTGATCCGTGCCAACTTACAACAAACAGACTTTAGTGTCGGCATTACACCATGTCATAAATTTCTCAAGGGTCGGCGTAGCATATCTTTCAAATGAAGGTATGTGATTTACAATTGTCCTTGGAGACAATTTTCCTCTTTGCTATTTCTTACTATGAGGGAGGAATGTATTGTTCCTACCCCAAGAAGTAGTTTAAAACAAGTTCTCTGCAGGGCCGTGGAGAGAAAGCAAAGGACCTCAGTAAAAAATTTCCCGGGCCCCGTCAAATATTAATTTCACCACTGAAACCCAAAGTATGCAGCAAAAAGATTGTATAAAAATATTACATAATTATTATATAATGCATGTAATGGTATGCAAGTATCCTATTACTTGAAGACATATTATATTTTTGTTAATCACTAAAAAGTTAGTCATATTTTACAAAAAATAAAACCATGTAAGTTTAAAAGCTTTTCAGTTGTGCACACAGAGAATACGTGTTTTGGCAAAATGCTATCAATAATCATAAAAACTAATCACTGTACAACTAGTGTCTTACTTTTCAACTATAAATAACAACATTTAAATTATATATCGGTACCCAACTATGTTTAATCACTATGAAAAATTTGCTTGTTTTGAACAACATAAACTGAAGATAAGATAAACATATACGACTGACAATAAAACTTGACACAATGACATAAGAACTCTAATTAAGTACCAGAATGGTACTTTCTGAGATCATGTGGGGGACGGGAAAATGGCTGTCCGTCCGTGTCTGTCCGCCAGTCTGTCCGTGTGCCTGTATGCGCGATAACTCAAATACGCTTTATCGGATTTTCATGAAATTTGATATACATATTTATAACGTCCATAGAAAGAAGCCTATTAATTTTGTACCAAATCGCTTGACCGGTACCGGAGTAACGACTAATTAACGGTCACATGCTTATTAAATGGCAAATCATCACTATACTACAAAGCCGCTTAGCTAATCACTGAGGGCCTTCACCACAATGCAGTCAGATGTTTGTAAATCTCTATATATATAAAAGGCTTTGTCCTGACTGACTGACTGAATGAATGACTGACTGAATGACAGGAATCAACGTACAGCCTAAACTATAACAGGTAGAGACTTGGAATTTTGATAGTACCTTCGTTTCATAATGTAAGTGCTCACTAAGAAAGGATTTTGAAAAATTCTGATTCTAAATGCCAAAAATTAAATGTTTTTGAAAATACTTAACCCCTTTTTACACAGGATTATCAAAACAAATTCACAGAACGTATTGTTACCATTGGTATCAGGTGGGCTTGGATTAAATTAAATGGATGTTTGACAAATTAGAGAAGGTATCATTATAATTCATATTATCTATATTAATAAAAGGAATTCTCCTCGATGTCCAGCGAAATCTACTGAACGCAGAGATCTGAAATTTTAAACATAGGTGTGCTGAAGGGTCGGAAAATGCACCTCGAAGCCGGAATTTTAATTTTAGTTTTCGTTCGTGAGTTATGAGTGAAAAACGGGCAAAAAAACGTGCATTTTTTGCGTTTACAAAACATAAGTTTTCAGCTATACATTTCAATGTCAAATCAATTACAGTTGGCTTTGGCTATTTTTGTCATACCTTGAAAACAAAACTTTCGCGATCGCTTGAATGTTGTAAGCCCTAAATATGGTCAAACGTTGTTTTATTTGGACGAATCTCACTATACAGAGGTTTTCTTGGCCAAGAAACTCGAATCTGAGGTCGCTTTTACCAGTCGATGCTATCTGATCGTGGTATGTAGTCCATGCGATTTAGGTGTTAATAAATGTAATGATTTAGCTATTATGCTTTTAATTTTTAATTCTTGAAATAATTATCGCGGGCGAAGCCGCGGGCACATGCTAGTTTATTATATCACATCTTGCTTTAGATGTGAGGCATTCGTTCTGTTGTTATCCCACTTATTCCTTCACATGTGTTTAACGAACTTTCTCAAGAGTTCGGTCTAAAACTATATAGTTTCTGAAAAAAAAAGACCAATTAACTACATCTGGCACTTTTTTGTATCAGTTTACCTGATTTTTTATTATATTATGGCACAGTCTGTCTTATGCCGATATCAGACAAAGGTTGAGCTAATAAAGTATTCAAAAGGAAAAATGTTATTGTTACTGAGACATGTAATAGGCTATACTACAAAGTAATTATTAAAAGAATGTCTTAAGAATCCACCGTCTTAAAAAATAGCTTTCCTAGCTTTTTACTTTGCAAAAGTATCAATAATACTATTATAATTCAGTTGTCTAGCAAAGATATCTCCAAAAACGTCAATGCTATAAGAGGTAATGAATTTCCTGGGAATCCCGGGGATAATTTTGCAGAGATATGTACCAATTTTATATGTATTCTATGTATCAAAATTAATCATTTGAAAATTATTATTTTAAATGCCGAACGTTAGTGAGGCCTACTGTTGAGTCCAAAAGGATTTCTCCTTCTACTTTTAAAAAAATAATTTTTCTCCAAGAATAATCCGTTTCAGATTACCTGATTAATTCCGTGTCACCGTTATGCGACAGGACAATGCAGATAAAAAATAAACACATAAAACATAGCTTAAGCTGTTTGTTGACTTATAAAACATTTAATTTTAGGGTAAATTACAAAGTAAAAAATAAAACCTGGTCGGCTGGGCCGGGGCCCCAAGTCTTTAGTCTCGGCTGCTCCCCCTCTCGTCCTTGCCAGCCCAGCCGAAACAGTTCCAACAAAAATGCAAGTGAAACCGGTCTTTTGCAACCGTTTCATAAAACTGTTATGTGCGCGTAACAGTTTCGGCTACAACCTTTTTCTAGAAACAGCTTATTTTCCCACCTCTACCGGTAACGGTAACGGCACCTTTCAGTAGTGGTTGTTGGCTTGCTGCGTACACAATCGAGCATTTAAAACATTTTCAATTTTGCAAGACTGCAAGAGTCTTGCAGTTCGGTCTTGGTCTTGCCCGAGTCTTGCAGACTTGGTCTCGGTCTTGGTCTTGGTCTTGCACACTTGGTCTTGGTCTTGGTCTTGCTAACGCAGATGCGGTCTTGGTCTTGGTCTTGGTCTTGCATTTTCTGCAAGACCAAGACCAAGACTGCAAGACCAAGACTGGTCTCGCTCATCACTACTTGGAATCCTCACAACATTAACACGAGACAAATTTTGGCTTCGATTTATCCAAATTAAGCTTAAAAAATTCGAATTAACTGCAATTTTTTAACATACATTTATATAGGAATTTCAAGGGGAATGAGTATTTATTCGAATTATACAATATTTCGAATTATCCAACGTCGAATTAACCAAATTCGACTGTATCATGTTGATCTAAATTTATTTTCTTACCAGTTAAGTTTTTGCTGTTCTAATACTTACAGTCAGGTACAAAACACTAGCATCATAAAACAAAAATGGGGGAAAGAATTCGCGAAGCGAAGACCATGCTTGTAAGTACCAGAAAAAATAATATTAGAAATGACATACTAACTGGGTGCCGAAAACTGAACGGCACATCCTCACACGTTTGACTTCACGGGTCCTCTGTTTACTTTGTATTGTAAGTCACTTTTGTTCCTGCAGAGAACAATCGGGATGTTGCCACACACTCTAAGTAAGTCTTTATGGTAGGTGAGAAAAAACTGGTAATTGGTTCTAGTTATCCCATAAAATATAATGGCACATTGTCCCGGTATGTAGTATCCATCCTGAAGACTGCCATATTTCGCCTTTCCGGTGCATTCCCACACGTTGAATTTAATGGGTCCTCTTTTTTTGTTTGTTTTTTTGTTTTGTTTTATTATTATTAATACTGCATGCTCCGTTACTCACGTAACACTACATGCAATTCTTAGTCTTATTTATAACAAGTTAAATTTTTAAATTTTCTATGTACAAGAAATACTTTTTTTTTAAAGTTTTTCAAAATCTATTTTTTTGATAATTTTAAAGACTCCTTTAAGTAGTTCCTAACTAAATCATTAGGCGTTGCTGGCCACTGTAGTATCACGAGTATTAATGAGTATTAACCTATATTAACCTTCATCATGGCTTTAAGCTCTCAGCACAATACAAGACCAATTATACGTTTGAGCCACTGATTCCTTTTCTTTTAGTTCTAGTTTTCTGTCTGTAGAAGCCCATTCTGTATATGCTAGGATTTTAGAGATGGAGGGATATATGACACTCTGCATGCAGTTTCCTCAATGTTGCGATGCAGGTTATGTGGCCCTTAGATTATTATTTAACACACTGATTGGCTGGCTATGATCGTTAATCTCATTGGTTGCAGCATATGTTGCTGCCAACGACTTTATATGCAGGAAGAACAAGCAGAAGGTTTGCGACAGGTTAGGTTAGTCTACTGAAAGGTAGCTCCAGCGGCAAAACCATAAAAAACATTGTGAGGTTTCCTACACTGTTTCACAATTAGAATACTATTCCCCATGTCATGACCACCTGCCGAATCTTGCAAGTAACCAGTACAAATTATGTCATGTTAGGTTATAAGAGGGTTATTCGGAAAGTAAGATCTGGTCGCCGATAAAGAAAACAATTATATGTGTAATCTTAGGTTATCGGAAAATGTAAAATGAAGTACATTGTAAAACCGGATAATAATAATAATAATAATAATAATAATAATAATAATAATAATAATAAATAAGGAAAACTGGTTGAAATGTTTGTTGCATAAGCAGAACACACTGTTTGTCTATGACTCCTTCTGAGATCTGGTAATAGCCTCATATCTCTTTCAATGCATTCAGTAAAAGCATGTAATGAACGATCGTTTTAGAGCGCTTAGCGCAGCACCATTGGTTTAAATCTCGAGCGTTAGGGACGGCAAAGGGTTAACCCAAATAATCGGCACCCAGGGGGTGTTTTTTTATTTTTTTTATATTTTTTTTATTATTATTATTATTATTAAGACTGCATGCTCACGTAACACTACATGCAATTCTTAGTCTTATTTATAACAAGTTAAATTTTTCAATTTTCTATGTACAAGGAATACTTTTTTTTTAAAGTTTTTCAAAATCTATTTTTTTGATAAATTTTAAAAACTCCTTTAAGTAGTTCCTAACTAAATCATTAGGCGTTGCTGGCCACTGTCCACCGCTTAGTCTTATGTTTTGTTTTAGTGTTATTCGTTCATTATTCAGGAGTGGACACTCATATATTAAATGATTCACAGTTTGATTTTGTTGTTCACACTTACACATTGAACTTTCCATTATTTTAAAACCTGTTGTAGTAGTCCCTGGTCTTCCATGCCCAGTTAGGATGGCAGTAGTTTGTCCATTGAGTGGGATCCTTAGCTTTAATCGTTCCTGCACTAAAGGAAAAAACATTTTGCTGATATTTCCATTTGTTGTCCTCTCCCACTGGTTTTGCCACATGCTAAGTCCTCTCTCCTCTGCCTCCTTGATTATATGGGTTCTGGGTATCTTGCTGTAGCTGATTTCCCTGCCTTCTTCCATCGCAGCTTCCTTAGCCAGTTGATCCGCTATTTCGTTTCCATATAACCCCACGTGTGCTTTAACCCATTTTATGTGTATAGTCCATCCGTGGTTCTCTAGATATTTGATGTTAGCCTTTATTTCCTCTATTATTTTCCTTCTGATCTGGCTGTTTTTGAGAAGATCCACTGTGATCTGACTGTCAGTGCACACTACCCCTAGTTTCTCCCCGACCATCAATACCCTGCTGTCTACTATTTCTCTGAGAGCCTCTAAAATTGCTATCTGCTCCGCTTGATTATTGGAGCAGTGATCACTGAGTTTGTACTTAAGTTTTTTGATTGGTTCTCCATTTTGTATGATAACTGCTGCTGCTCCGACTTTTCCGTGTAGCTTGCTCCCATCAGTATAAATTTCTAAGTTGTATTTAGCTTTTTCTTTTGCCTCTTGAACACTCACTCTATCTGCCGGATGGGGCCACTCACTCAGTTTAGGGGCTTCTTCAGTTAATATTGGTGTTTCATTTCCACTGATGTTATTTGTGGCTTTATATATCTCTAATAGTTCTTGAATTTTTATAATTATTGGCTTTACAGCCGCCAGAACACATGATGCCTCATATGACACAGTTCTATAAGATAGATAAGTAAGCTTTCATGAACCACAGATTATTGTCTCTGTTGGACATTACATGAGAATATCATAGGAGAAAAATTCCTCCGACACTGGGACTTGAACCCAGGACCTTTGGCTGTACGCGCCAATGCTCTACCAACTGAGCTAAGCCGGAGTTCAATTCACAACGCCAGATGGAACTTCTCTCCTATGACTGTACAATAACAGTTGGAGCCCGGTCACAAAAATCACTAAATAGTGTGCCTCACAGTACTGCATATGACATAACTTGTCTGTCTGTGAGGTAGACCATTAGGGCAATTAGTCATAGGAGAGAAGTTCCATCTGGCGTTGTGAATTGAACTCCGGCTTAGCTCAGTTGGTAGAGCATTGGCGCGAACAGCCAAAGGTCCTGGGTTCAAGTCCCAGTGTCGGAGGAATTTTTCTCCTATGATATTCTCACAGTTCTATAAGCTTTGGAAATTTTTATGTTGATCAGTCTTTGTACTCGCTGATATTTCATCATGTTCCTTCTTTTGAAGATAGATTCTTCCCACACCTGCACGCCGTATAGCAGCATCGGGAGGATGGCGTCTTTGTAAATTGTTCGTAGGGCTTCTTGTCCTAGACCCCAATTCTGCTTAGCTGACCTTGCAAGTGCGTTTATAAGTTTTATGCATTTCTCTGTAGTTTGTTGTATATGCATATCAAATTTCAACTTATTATCGAATAATATCCCTAGGTACCTTATTTGTTGTACTTGCTCTACAGTTCTGTTGTTTAAATATATACTAATTTCGCTTTTTGCTTCTTTTTGTTTCCTTGATATCAGCATGGTTTTGGATTTACTGCTATTGAACATGAGTTTGTATTGTTTAGACCAGTCCTCTATTTGCTTTAAGTCAGTATTTGCATACATTTCTGCGATTTCCTTGGTTTCCCCAAAAGTAATCAGCGCCAGATCGTCTGTGAAAGCTATTAATTTACTTCGTTTAGTGTATCGTAAACTAAGCAAAGAGTTGTACAATACATTCCAGAGACCTGGGCCGCAGCAGGACCCCTGAGGACAGCCTTTTGTTACTTTTCTTTCTACTCTGCTGCAATTGACCAAACGTTTGGCTACTCTGTCTCTGAAATAACATTTAACTAGATAATACAAGTTTTTTGGGCATTGTAGGCTCCTTAAGTTATGCAGTATGCCGGTCCACCAGGCAGCGTCGAAAGCACCCTTCACGTCCAGACTAGTAATTATTACGCTGTTTTTATGGTCAAGATTGTTTTTTATAAATGTTTTGACTGCTAAGGCGGCATCTATGGTGCTTTTTTGTGGGACGAATCCGAATTTGTTCGTGTTTAGTAGACTGTTGGAGTACATGTGATGGTTAATTCTATCTATCATCAGCTTTTCCAATATTTTTCCCCCGAGATTTAATAGACTGATTGGTCTGAACTTTGTAACGTCGGGGCTTTCTGCTTTCCCTGGTTTAACAATGGGGATTATTATCGATGTTTTCCATATTTTTGGGAAGCACCCTTGACTTAGACATTTATTATAGATGGCCGTGAGGGATAATGGAAAAGTCTTGAAGACTCTCAGTAATATATCTTTGGTTAAACCGTCTTCTCCAGGTGTTTTCTTTGGATTAAATCTTTGGATTGCTTGGAGTACTTCTAATTGTGTAAAATCTTTATCTTCTGGTGTATTTAATGGCTCTTCTTGCTGTCTTCTCATTTCTTGTTGTGGTATTGTGTCACTTTCCGGATCGTCTTCAGGAGTGAAATAGTCTATCATACAGTCAATCGTCCCTTCAGTGTCATGTGTGTAGGTACAGTCTGTTCTCCGGATGGTTGTCAGCGTGGGTTGGGTCCTTAACTTTCCTGCAGCCAGTTTGTATGCTGCGTTCCAAGGGTTATTTCCATCTTCTATGGTACAATATTTTTTCCATGAGCTTAACTTTTCCTTCTGTAGTTGCATCTGGTATTCGCGCTTCCCTTCAAAATAAAGTGTTTTTCTTTCTTCTCTGAGTTGTTGGTTATTTACTGTTCTTTGAAATCTTCTGCGTAAAGCATTTACTCTCTTCCTTGAGACTGTCAGCTTATCATTCCACCATGGCACTGATCTCCCTGTGATTGGTGTTTTTCTCGACTTAGAAATATGAAATGTCTCATCACAGGCTGTTATGATACAAGAGTTGAATCTTTCTATTACTTTTTCAGCATCGTGAGAAAGATTTATGATTTCACGGACTTGATTGTCTGTAGTCCCTCTGTTGTCTTCACTATTACAGGTTTGAAATTCCCTGTTCAATGTTGCGTGTAAAATGTTGATAAACCGTTCGTATGTTTCTTCTTTCTTTACTATATATCTTTTACTAATGAGATGATCGTCTTTGTTGGTTAGAATAGTGTTGTTTGAGTATTGGTGAGTTCTGGATATTTTAAATGAGATAATTTTATGATCCGAGCAACTTTCTTCTTCTCCGCACTTCCAGTCTGTAACTGTTGTGAGTTGGCAATTATTAGTGTTTGATGGAAATTAGGGTAGGAGTGGTTGGACAGAATGAGGAGATTGAAAAGGGAAAATCCGGTGGTAAAATTTCCACGGCTGCCTGTGGAATGCATAGAAGAAGCAATGCATGTTATTCCAAAGGAATGGAAAGACATGTATTTTTAGGAACAATGTTTTTAATTGATGGGGGACAAACGAGTTAACATGATATTTAATAAAATTGTACAGAGTCAACAGTTAAAAAACACTTCTTGCTCCACTTACTTTAAGTTGCAGGATTAGTTTCCAGGGATTAAAGCTACTCCCTCATCCTGCAACTTAAAGTAAGTGGAGCAAGAAGTGTTTTTTAAATGTTGACTCTGTACAAGTTTTACAACATGCTCTACTGTTTATATGACTTCAATTCATTATTTTAACACTTGAATGATATTTAATCTTTCTTATGAGCAGTCACCTGAGGAAGACTCTATGGAGGAGTCAAAAGTCATGTTTTTTTAACTTTATTTTATGAATATAAGAAAAGTATATAAGTATGTAAGAAAATTTTTAGACACCTAACCTATTTTAAAAAACATAATTTATCCTATGACATTTTACCTCGTATACAAGCAGCATAAGCTACTAGTCTATAACAGGCGCAGCTCATGGCTGGGAAGTTAGGTGAAGAGCTAGAGAGCGGTCTAACTAGGAAGACGCCTGACACCGGTAAGGGTAGATTGCATGGAATGGAAGTCTACCATTGCATTGCACCGTATGAAGAGCGCATGAAGAGCACCTACTTCCCCTGAATAACCACCACTGGTCTATAAATATATAAAAAACTTATGTACATATGGTAGTTTTTAATAATAGGTTAGGTGTCTAAACATTTTCTTACATACTGAGCATAGGTGGACTTTATATTCATAAAATCAAATTATACAGCTCAGTAGGAAGATGAAAATAATTGAAATGTTTTTTAACCTTGTCTTTTAATCGTGTTTGACACAGTGGAATTCAGGACCCAGGTTAACCCAAGTAAATAATGAAGTGTTTTTATAAACTTAATTTCTTTAAAAATATATACAATTCATGTCATCGCATATTGCGAATTACACAGATCTCTATGAAAGTACCGTATACACTCGAATACTACCCGCACATTTAAAAAAAAAATCACGAACGAACAACTTGGAAGTTGGTATTATTTGAATACTGGACTCCTCTCATCTGAATTTCGTCTTATATACCATTTCGGCTCAATATAACACGATGCTTCGTAGTAGCCTCACATTATAGTATAACAGTAGCGAAGCTGGACTGAAAGGGAAATAAGATAAAGAAGATGCTTTCTTATGCACATAGTGAAACATAGCTTTACGTGTAGAGACGCCTAGCAAAAACTGCAGTACAAGCAGAACCACTATAATAATTTTTATAATTCAGGGAAAGTTCGGTAAAGTTCTGTGAATTCCACACGACTTTCATATTGGGTCGGATGCCCGTCATCACGTGTGGATTCCTGCTGAACAGCTGAATTCACAAATTGAGTGTTGTCGTTGAAAGTGTATGCAGCGCATATAAGACTGCGAGTTTTCGGCTGGCTGTTACCATGCGTGTTATTTTAACCTATCGTGTTTAATTCTTTTACGATATGTAATGTTAATTATAACTGTTTACCTAAGAATGAAACTGGCAAAATAATTTTATACATGGGCCTATAAATTTTTTTTTTTTCCTAATTTCCTTTAGGAAAATTTAGGTGCGGGTATTATTCTGGGTTGGGTAGTATTCGGGTATATACGGTAGTAAAGTGTTTTTATAAACTTATTTCTTTAAAAATATATACAATTCAAGTTATCGCATTTTGCGAATTTCACAGATCTCTTAACTATGAAAATATCTGTTTCTTTTTTTAATCTTTGCTGAGATGTTCTATTAACACCTGATTTATGATCTGAATCATTAAAATTCTATAAAAAATACAACATAACAAGTAACACTTAACAATTTATAACATTATAACTAGTTTGAACCTCCAACAAGAGAGGTGGGAACTTTTAGCATTACGAGATATTATATCAAACAACTAAAAATTAAAAATCAACTGGGGCTGAAATAGAGACCTCTAGTAGGTACTGGCAGGCTACTCACAACGCCATTCGTTTTCTTCTGCACCACATCAATTACAGAGTTTCCATACTTCATAGTCGAACTCACTGCACCAAACATTCTGTTCACGAGTCCTTTCGAAGGCGATTTCTCCACAGATCGAACAACTTCAGAAACTGCATGAAACAACAAACAATTGCTTTACAAACTGAACAAAATAATAAGTAAGTACTAGAGACTGAATATTTGATGCTAAAAAGTTTTAAAAAAGCAATCAAAAACGAACTGAAAATCTTGAAAATATGTATGAAAAATCCACTGAAGATCCTGAAAATAGTGTGAGAGAAAGGCATTAAAATCTTGAATACACACACTCAAATAAGCACTATTTTTATATTTAATCTCGAATCCTTGAAAATAAATACTGACATATTACTGTAGAAGGCAGTGAAACCAACGATTCAGCTTTGTGAACGCGAGTCGCAACCGAGGAGAGCAGCAAGTGGGACTTTCATTTCCTTCCATTTAGTGTTCCTGATGAAGGCCTAGTGGGTGGGCCGAAATGTCAAGTTTTAATAGGTTATGTGACATCCATTGTGGATTTTTAAACTGTATTGTGTTTTGAAGTTTTATCTTGCATACAATGGAAAAAGGACTATCTGCAATTTTGTGTACAAAATAAATTCTCAAAGCAGCCTCCCATTTATCTGCCAGTTATATTTATATGAGAGTGAATACAAAAAAGAATATCATTTCTAGAAAGAGGAAGTTTCAATCTTCATGGATAAGTAATCTATATATATAAAAATGAATGTATGTGTGTATGTGTGTGTGTGTGTCCTTTATGCATTACTACACCATTGATCCGATCGCCATGAAACTTTGGGAAGTTGTTGGGTACATTCCCGGGAAGGTTTCTGTCATACTACATTTTTAATTTTAGCTTCCGTTCGCGAGCTATGAGAGAAAACCGGGCAGAAAACGTGTATTTTTTGCGATTTCGAAGCATCGGTTTTCAGTAATACATTTCAATGCCAAATCAATTACGGTAGGCTTTGGCTATTTTTGTCATACCTTGGAAATTAAACTTTCGCAATCGCTTGAATGTTGTAGCTCACGCTGGTCGATTCATTTGTTTATAATGTCAAGGCCGCAGACATATGAAATTTTCAACCTACACCGAAGAGGATTATTATTATTATTATTATTATTATTATTATTATTATTATTATTATTATTATTATAAGAGGGATAGTCAATATAGGCCTAAATATGGTCAACGTTGTTCGATTTGGACGAAACTCACTATACAGGGGTTTTCTGGGCCAAGGAACTCGAATCTGAGGTCGCTTTTACCAGGCGACGCTATCTAATCGAGGTATGTAATTCACGTGATTTAGGTGTTAATAAATATAATGATTTAACTATTATGCTCTTAATTTTTAATTTTTTTAATAATTATCGCGTGCGAAGCCGCGGGCACACGCTAGTTATTTTATAACAGATATTGTATATTTTTTTTAAAAAATCACAAAAACGGAAGAAAACATCCAGTTCACAGGGTGATAATTTTGAAAAATGGCACATTGCGGAAAGTGTTAAAAAGTAAGAATGTTAAAACAACTTACCAATGAGGAAGGAGAGGAGGAGCTTGTTGACAGCTTCGGGCATCTCTTGGTGAGGGAAATGTCCCGCCCCTTCAACAATCTTGAGCGTGAATTTCTCCACATAGTCTGTAGACCTGACCATGCTTTCCAGATGGACATACTGGTCCTTGTTCCCGGTCACCAACAGACAAGGAATCGCCACTAAGCTAGTTTCTTCGCTCACTCTGCTGAACAGAAGGTTACGGTAGTAATTGATAGGACCTGTCCAATCCTCTGAAACATATCCACAAAAAATGCATCATAAAGAATGTCTAATATCCTTCCTTATATTTAACCCTAAGGCATGCAATTTTCTTTACACATGGTGCACCCATAAATACTAATATTTTCAGGTGAAAATTGGAATTTGTTTTAATCTTTACTTGCAGGTATCTATGGCTTCACCCATAAGAATTAATTCGAAGATTAAAAATTAAGAGCAAAATAATTATAACATTATATTTATTATCACTAGACTTCGGACTTTTAGGTCGATAAAAATGCTGTTTTAGGTACCTAAAATAGGCTCTAAAAATTGTAAAACAGTCCCTTATAAAATCGTTAAGTTGCCAGTTTTCTGAAATATCTCAATTGCAATTCAGAATATCATATTTATTGAAGTCACCATTAATCAATAATCATGATAAAACACAGATATAGGCCTATGGTACACAGAATTATATAGACCTATTACTAGGGCCTGTATTACTACCAGAACAGTCAAAACCTAATCCCTGCGCCCTGATGCTACACACGCTAGTATATTCAACCCCTTGTTTCCCTCAGTGATTCAAAGTTTGTTTGTTTGTTTGTTTGTTTGTTTGTTTTTTTTTAACTGGATGTGGGAGTTGGGAGGAAAACACTACATTTTCCTGGGAATTCCAAGGAATTTTTCTACTTAAGACTAAACATTTCTTACTATTTTACATCACAAATGTGTCATGTAGACTACTGCTCATTCCGAGCTAAATATTTAGTACAAACTGAAAATAAATGCTAGAATTTATAGTAGGAAATAACTTATTTTGAACTTTAGAGGAAAAACAAGCAAAAAGGCAATACTAGGCTCTAACGTAAAAATAGGCTGTTTCAGGTCCTATAAAAGTATCAGTTTTAGGCATAGTCACTTATGAAACATGCATATACAAGTTTTCGTCCATATATCACTTAAGGATTAAAATAGGTTTTACCTAAAATCCGAAGTCTAATTATCGCTTACACGCGAATCATTCATAAACTAAATGATTAACAATTATAATGAAACAGCTAAAAATCTGGCTCTGGAGTGCAATCCACGATTAGAAAGCACCTCTATTGTATCTGACATAACAAACAAACGAATCGACAGGGTGAGCTCACAGAATCGAAACGATCAATAATTCCATGCAATATATTAAAAAAATTGCGATGCTTTTATTTCCAAGTTATTAAAAAAAGGCAGAGCAATTGATTTGACAATAGAAATGTATTACCAAAAACTGATGCTTCGATAGCGTAAAAAATTCACGTCTTCTGCCAGTTTTTCACTCATAACTAGTCTATAACTTTGTGTGTACAATAATAATTTTTTTTATAAATAAATTATCAGTTTTTAGGTCATTTTTTTATAGCTATTAAGTAATTTTCTTTAAAATTTAGGGTCATTTTATGGGTCTTTTTTAAACAATTTTAGGCCATCAGAATCCGGGCCCCGATGATTAAAAACAGAAGGATAGACATAGTTAGTTACCTTTCCTGGAGAAAGTGTATTTGTAAGCCTCAACATACTTCTCTTTAGTGTTCTTCTTTTGAAGGTGGTTGAAGCATTGATTAATAATACTGAGATCATCTTTGAGGGCATCAATTTCAGGCAAGTAGGGGAGCTGGCTGAAATGCACCCAACTGAAAACAGACACAAAATACTTATACTCACACTATACTTTACTATACCTGAAGGGCAACTACAATAGTCAAATTGCAGAATGGAAGTTTCGTTAATAATTTTCCAGAGATTTGTTTAAATACTGAATTCACAATTACCCAGCATCACCTATATGCAGAGTGTTTCAATAGTATTGTGATACAAGTGCTGTAAGCGGTGCATATGGATTGAGGAAAGAGATCCGTTATGCGCTTACGGCACGAGTATTGCATTAATTGAGATAATAGCTGAAAATATTATAGATATATAAGCAATCATGAACCACAGATTATTGTCTCTGTTGGACACTACATGAGAATATTATAGGAGAAAAATTCCTCCGGCACTGGGACTTGAACCCAGGACCTTTGGCTATTGAAGATGGATGTTATATTTCAGAAGGTGATTCGCATGTGTTTGTTGTTATGGGAACCAAATATTTCTCCTGTTAAAGTACAAACTGGGGGGCCCTGGTTCCGGTCTTCCATAAAGGCTTGTATTATGATGTTTTACTTACGGCACTTGTGCTTTTTGTAATTTTTACCACACGGAGATTTCTTTTGTTTTTATAGCAACCAGATTGCGTGCATGAATGTCAAGTTACGATCCACGGCAACAATATTCGTAAGTACCACTAATTAGTTATGTTGTGCAAAAAAAAATTTATACATACTTTGAAGTGTCACTGAACTAAAACATATAAACACATACGGACTGAGATCTGACGCGAGTTATGATAGCAGAACGACGAATGACATAAATATACCATTCAGAAGGCTTAAGAAGACACAGAATTATTATATAGTAAATGGCATGACTTTGTACAGTGACTCAAATAAAAAACGTCGGGACTTGTATGCAGTTATAATTAAAAGTTTTAATGTTTCAGTTCACAAGTTTCCTATAAAAGACATAAAATACAGGTCATTCTCGGAACATATGAGGCCATGCGACGGCAGGGGAAAAAGAAACAACGCAGGAAGTGCAACACACGATATTCAATTTACGGTAATTATTATTTTCTTCCAGTCATTGCCATGTTTGAAAAAATAAACAAATAAAAATAAAAAATATACAAGATCCGACTAAGGATCGAACCCTGACCCCACACGTTCAGTTCCGATGTCTTGACCATTACGCTATTGCGAACAGATGAGAATAGCCTACATAATTCTGATGAGATTGTAATTTCCAAGCTTGAAAATACGTTTAAGCCAAATTAATTGATTTTGCACTACAAGTACCGGTAAAAATAAAATCTTTAAAAAAATGCTCCTTGAATAAACATATTCCTCGCGAATTTATTAATTATTAATATCATAAGAACTTGCCTACAAGAATATGGCGGATGTGAGGCACATTGCCACAGCCTTCTATATATATTCGTTTTGGAACAAAACTGACTAAATAATCAAGAAAATACATGGATAAACAAGAGGCAGGTGTGAACCTAACCTTAAGTCTTCTGGTACAGTCGGTCAAATAAAAAACGTTGGGACTCGTATGCAGTTAAAATTAAAGTTTTATCGCATTAGTTCACAAGTTTCCTATAAAAAACATAAAATACAGGTCATTTTCGGAACATATGAGGCCATGCGACAGGAGGGAAGAAATGAACAACGAGGGAAAAATTAAAAACGCAGAAAGCGCAATACACGATATTCAACTTAATGTATTGTCATAATTCATTTTGCTTTGTCATCGCACCACGTACAAATGCTAGCTTGAGAGAAAGTGTAGTTAGGGCTGTAATTGACCTGCATTTTTCGGCCTCTGAAGCAGCGAGAAGGTTCCATATTTCTTAAAGAGGTGGGTACTTCACTATAATGAGACCGGAAGTTTTCATAGGAATCGTGGATCTGGCCGGCCATGTATTTCAATGCTAGATGGTGGCAGAAGTTGAACGTAAGTTATTGATTTTGCACTGCAAGTACCGGTATTATAAGATAAAATCTTTAAAAAATGCTCCTTGAATAATCATATTCCTTGCGAATTTATTAATTATTAATATTATAAGAATTTGCATCCAAGAATATGGCGGATGTGAGACATATAGCCACAGCCTTCTATACATGTTCGTTTTGGAACAAAACTGACTAAATAATCAAGAAAATACATGGAGAGACAAGAGGCAGGTGTGAACCTAACCTTAAGTCTTCCTGTACATGCGCATATGCTCGTTCGTGATACTTAATCAAATACCGCCCGACATTTTTTATTTGACCGACTGTACATGCGCATATGCTCGTTCGTGATACTTTACCAAATAACGCCAGACGTTTATTTGATTAACTGTACAATAAATTATCAGTAAATGTTAGGAAACTGACAAGGGGACTTTTAGAATAATGCGCTAGCTGAAACAGAATTCATTCTGTAAGTACTGTGAATGTACTAACAGTGATTTTAGACTATTGTAAATATACTATTCTTTTGACAATGCTATATGTAAAACTGTTTTTACTTTATAGCAAATAAAGATTGATATTTATATTGATATTAAGTCTCACTATCCAATTATCTAATACTGTACCTTTAATACCCACGTACCTTCTATTAAAGGTGCTACCAGAAGGCAACTCCTTCCAGTATACGTTTGGGTGCGGACAAGCAATTGCTACAAATTTCTTCACCAAGTCTGGATACTGATGAATGAGGTACCATCCCAACATAGCACCTAAATCGTGACCAATAACGGTGCAGTTTGTTGCACCAAGAGAAGCAATAAGCTCCTTCAGTTCACACAACAACGTGTCCACACGGTAACTCCGCCTCCACAGCGGCTTATCAGAATCACCAAACCCTTTCAAATCCAATGCCACCACTCTGAAACACAAACAATGAAATATGTCTCATTTCTATATTAATTTTTAAGTTTTCTCCTCTATTTCTTTATCTTTTGACATGGGCATCACATCACAGCTTAATAATGCTCAATGATGACCAGGGCTTGCTCTAGGTATTTTATTGCCCTAGGCGGAAAATAATTTCGGTGCCTCCCTAAATTGCCACCTCAATCATTGTGTGTGTTTTTTTTAACCATTTGATTAAACATGGAATTTCGCATTCTCTAGCCTATTATTGGTAGGTGGAAAATAAAATTTACTTGATTCAGCCTAATTTGAGAAAGGCTTGTATTCATGAAGACGTTACAACATATGTGGATAGTATGAGGATTAAATAAAAAGAAACATTTAATTGAAATAAAGATTTTGAGGAACTTTACACAGTGAAGCAACTATAGTAAATTTAATTTACTATATGAGTTGGCATAAACACACTTTAATATAACTTTTTGTTTTTATGCTAAACAAGAAACATAATAGATAAGTTTTTGTTTTCCCTACCAGGGGGCAGGAGTTGAAAAAAAGGCTTAAAGCAACTAAAACTTGCTTAAATTTTGGCAAACTGTTTGACAAGATCTTTTACGTCCATCTGAGTGGCTAATTCATTTTCGATGGAAACTGTACCAAGATCTGAAAGTATTTCTTGGCTCATGGAGGTATACAGATATGTTTTAATTAGTTTTAGTTTTGAAAAACTTCTTTCTGTGCTTGCTACAGAGATTGGTAGTGTCAAGAGAACCAGAAGACCCATGCAAGGCGACCCAGGGAGGTCAGGTGAATCCCTGCAGCGGCAAGTTTGTTTTTAACCAAGTCAACAAATATGTTCACATAATGTAACTGAATTTATTTCTATAATTTGCTGTCCTTTTTACTCTTATCTATATTTATTTTGTTAAATTATAATGTCACTTGGAAATTTCAGCTTTTAAAAAATCTAAATATTACCGCCCCTAAATGTTTCTAAATTATTAGGAAATCACACTCAAATGAGCATAATATTATATTAGATTTTACTGCTCTGTCGCATACTCCTTGAGCGATCTCTTTCTCCTTGTGCACATTTCAAGATGGTACTTTTCACTTCTCTTCCCGCACAGCTCACATACACATACACATTTCTCACATGGATTGTGCCACTTCTTCTCGGTGCATATCTTGTGATGAAATCCGTGCACTGCGTAGCGTGTAAACATATGTCTCATTTCAAAGTTAGCTTTTGTCCAATTTCTGTCTATCATTGCAGTTGTCCCATAAAAGTCTCGGTCTATTTCTTTCCTCTTTTCTAGTCTTCTGCGGAGAGCTTCTTCTAAGTTGTCAGTAGATGGCAGCAAGTGTTTCAGTCTCAAATCCTCCAGGTGAAATGTCTCCCTTGCCATCTCATATACCATCCTTGATGGGGTGTACTTGGAGAGCCCTAGTGCCTTCTTCAGGTATTTGGCCTTTATACTCTCGAGTCTTTCTAGCTGGGCAACAGTTAGATGATTCCATATGATCTGTATTCCATATTCTGCACATGGAGAGATCTTCGCTGTTTCTACAAATTTCGCCTATAAGGATGATGATCTTAACACATTTAAGACCAGGTAGCTGCTAGCCCAGTTTCGAAAGAGGCTCACATTATGTTTACCACTTATCATGAAACATTTCTTAAAAACTATTTGATATAAGATTATAGAATTTTGAATATAGCTTCTGGAGGGTAGCTAGAAGAATTTTAATGTGTGATATCTTGTATCACATGCAAACTTTCTTACAAAAGCACCTGGTTTCACTGATATTTCTTCTGTTTTTGAAACAAACTCGACACTAAAGACTCGTCTGGTCACACAAAAATGCATAGAAAACGTTGTCCAATAAAGAATTTGCTAATGATACAGCTCCATCAGAGGTAACTAGGCCTAAATTAAAAACAAATATTTTCAGAACATATGTGAACAGGAGGCAAAAACGAGAGTCCGGATCCATGCTCTATTAACTTTCATTTCCAAGAAATAAAAATTGTAGAAAAATTTAAATATTTAGGTGAAATAATCACTTACAACATGAACGAGAAACCAGCATGGCAAAATAGAATAGATAAACTGGTTAGAGCACAGCATGTTACCAAGAATACATACAATAAAAAGTGCCTCTCGATAGCAACCAAATTGAAACATTATAAAACAGTCACTCAACCGCAAATCACGTATGCATGTGAAACACTATTCAAAACACCTAACACAGTTGCAATAGATAAGAGGACTCAAGGTAGAAAGGAGAATAGTATGAACCTGTTTAAACAAAAATTACAAAGTAAATGGAGTCTATATACTGTTTCATTAGAAGCTAGTCTCCAAAGAAATAGAACCAGTGACAAGTAGGGTGGCTATTTCTAAAATGCCAGAAAGGAGTACACACTTCTTCTGTAATCTAGCATAGTATAAAAGTTTGGGCATGGACGGCTGGACAGCAGATATTACATGGTATAATCCTGACTAATTTTAGACTTAATAACTGCATTTATACAAAATAATTGATTATACACTGCAAAAAGGGATTTTCATCTCTATTTATATTTTTGTCCTTTCTTTGCCATCCGTAGGAGGTTTTTGTTGGTCAGGAATTCCTTATACATGAAATTACACTCTTCAGAGAACAAATTTTATTAATACGCTTTACCTATCCATCAGAGTCTCGAAAAAGGGGACAAATCAACGTCCGGCATAAAGCTGCGCCGGATGGAGGACCGCTTAGCAAAGAGCCTTACAGTCCGGCCAAAAGCCGGACGTCTGGCCACCCTGGTGACAAGTACAATGAAAAATATATATATATATATATATATATATATATATATATATAATTTTTGGGACATATATTACAGACACCAGAAAATAGAATCAGCAGAAAAATATAAAAATTTTGCCAGAGTAAGAGTAAGAAAAATATAAGATGGATTACAGAACTTAAGGAAGATATGGCAGAGCTACATATTACAGTACAGGATTTAATATACAAGACAGACACACTCAAGATATTGAAAGACAAGCACACTACACTACAGATGAAAATCAACAAACAGAGAATAGGAAAAGTAGTTCCAGAAGCAGAAAGAAAATTGCGGTCAGAAAGGATGAAGAAGTACTGGGCCGACAAAAAGAAGAAAAACCTCAACCAGAAACCTGACAAAAGTGGTCCTATGAAGGTCAAAAAATTAAAATTAAATTAAACTTTCATTGCACCTACAGTACATACATAATGTACAGTCGGTCAAATAAAAAACGTCGGGCGGTATTTGATTAAGTATCACGAACGAGCATATGCGCATGTACAGGAAGACTTAAGGTTAGGTTCACACACGCCTCTTGTCTATCCATGTATTTTCTTGATTATTTAGTCAGTTTTGTTCCAGAACAAACATGTATAGAAGGCTGTGGCTATATGCCTCAAATCCGCCATATTCTTGGTTGCAAATTTTTATAATATTAATAATTAATAGATTCGCGAGGAATATGTTTATTCAAGGAGCATTTTTTTAAGATTTTATTTTATAATACCGGTACTTCTAGTGCAAAATCAATAACTTACGCTCAACTTCTGCAACCAATCTTAGCATCGAAATACGCGTCCGACCAGATCAACGTTTGCTATGAAAACTTCCGGTCGCATTATAGTAACGTTCCCACCTCTGAGCTGCACTTTCATAAATATGGAACCTTCTCGCTGCTTCAGAGACCGAAAAATGCAGGTCAATTACAGCCCTAACTACACTTTCTCTCACGTTAGCATTTGTATGTGGCGATGACACAAAGCAAAATGAATTATGACAATGCATTAAGTTGAATATCGTGTGTTGCGCTTTCCGCGATTTTCATTTTTTCCCTCCTTGTTCATATTTTCCCTCCTGCCGCATGGCCTCATATGTTCCGAAAATGACCTGTATTTTGTGTTTTTTATAGGAAACTTGTGAACTAATGCGTCAAAACTTTAATTTTAACAGCATACGAGTCCCGACGTTTTTTATTTGACCGACTGTACATAATGAATAACACCGAAATATTTTACCTGTA
Source organism: Ectobius pallidus (assembly GCA_964059195.1). Classification (NCBI taxonomy): domain Eukaryota; kingdom Metazoa; phylum Arthropoda; class Insecta; order Blattodea; family Ectobiidae; genus Ectobius; species Ectobius pallidus. The sequence continues at coordinate 171,451,677 of CAXKWD010000007.1, forward strand.
TATAGAGAGGACATAGACAATCAACTTTTGTTAGGAGATTTTTGCTGTATGACATAAAATGTAGGTGCTACAGGGCATTAAAGTCATTATAATTTGGTGCTCATAAGTCAATAATTATGCGAAATAGGGTTAAACTTTTCATTACATTGACTTCATGCCTTCCTAATGATCCATAGAAACCTGAATCTTAATCATTCATCCACAGCTATTACATAATTTAGAGTTTTCTTAATCTGCAATATTTACAGACTAATCACATGACTGGTCGCCACTGCATTAGTATTGTTTTATTCACAACTACTGACTACAGTCTTAACAACGAAGTTCCTTTGTTTTGCTTTTCTTTCTAATGTTAGAAGTCAGTGGCGGCCATGCCCTGGGAGATTTTATGCTGTAACAGGAAAAATTGAATCCATAGAGCAAAAATTTCTTAATAAAAGTTGCTTGTCTATGTCCCCTCTATACACAGGTAAAATATTTCGGTGTTATTCATTAACACCCTTATATACCAGTATATATCATCAGTAGGGGGCGGATGTCTATGACCTAAAAAATGGATATATGTATGCATTTATGACCCAAAAAACATTAAAATATGACCAATAGAATTTAAAACATGACTTTACCACTTACACAATGTGTATATTTTTTAAAAGTTTCATCACAATTCATTTTATTAAAATATAATGTTAATTATTTAAAATTTCTGTAAATTCTGAAAAAGTATCATTATAATGCAAAATTTTCAAAATATGATATGAAACTTCAACATTTCTTTAATATGAACACAAATATGCCAAAAATATGACCTAAACATGAATATTCATACTAAATATGCTACAATAGTTGAACATTTCCTAAATAAGCAGTTATATGCACAGTAAAAGCCCTTCCGTTTTCACCAGGATGCTTGGAATTGGGTTTAAATTAGTCAGAAACCTGAAATAATGCAAAGGGGAAAAAAAAACATACAATCAACTCCCGATTATCCGGGTGTGGATCAACCGGTTTGCGGATTAACCATTGAGCTATCCTTTAAAAAAATCTTTTAAAAAATATTCACTTACTACACTTAGTGATAAGTTGATGTTACGCAGGCTCCGTTTCTGATATTCGCAAGAAGGAAAATGCAGGCAAAAAACAAAAAGTGTTAACAGACTATTGCAGCAAAGTCTAAAATTCCTTGAAAGTGCCAAAACCAAACTGTTAATACAGTAGTCTTAGTGTTTTATTGTGCTGTGCTGAAACAGTTTGTGACCTCTGATGGTGAATGATTCTAGCACTGCAAGACTTTCCACATAGGCTTATGTAAGTTTTAAATAATTTTTCAATTGTAATATGTTTAGGTATAAAGTTGTTTTAACCGTGTTTTCGTTTATCTGTGAGGTGTCTACCACCCATTATCCCGGATAATTGGGAGTTGACTGTATCATAGAAATCCACCCCCTAATCATCAGAGTTTTGCTCCCGGCTGTGGGGTGCTTCTTCAGTGTGTGCTTTTGTATTTCACTTCTAAGTCTGAAAACTGTGCCTAGACTAAGAGAAGGCCTACTTGTTTATAAAACAAGTTCTTATAGTATCATGCATTTATAATTTTCGCATCATTTACCTGTAATGTTGTGACAGCATAGGAATCTGGTGTCTCCAACTGAGCCAGCAATCTGGGAATCCATGCAGCAGCAACAGAAGTGGTCTCTCCTTTTCACCTGACTCTACATAATGCAGTTTCACACCCTGTAATAAACAAAGCGATTAGAGAGATATTCTGAAACATGTATTTATGTCATTCATTATTAAGAAAGGTGTCACAACATAATGTGAGAATGTTCGAAAGCGGAGGGGGCATAGGTAAATATTCAGACCTAAGAGAGATGAAAACTGCATAACGACGAGCTTCATAACCTACTCTTCTCCGGATATAGTAAGGGTAATTAAATCAAGAGGATGAAATGGGCTGGACATGGGAGAGGAAAGACATAATTAAAAAATATTGACTGGGAAAAGACCATGTGGAAGACCTAGACGTAGGTGGGAGGACAATATCAGGAGAGAATTAAGAGAAGTAGGATTTATGAGGGATGGTTGGATGGAGTTAGCACAGAATAGTGTTGAATGGCGGACTCAGGTAAGCTTGGCAATGAACTTCTGGTTTCCATAAAATAGATGATATTCCTTTAGCTTGCTGAGGAATTGTCTACAGCCATTGAGTAAGTAAGAAAATCACTGAGAACAATGCAAAGTAAACGGTGCACTAGGCTCCTCCCAACAACTAAAACGGCAGCTACTACGTGTCTTTCTATTTGAAGTACTACCAACACCATCTACTGTGGGAAAGGTGAAACTGGGAAAAAATTAAATACTTTATTTCTCATGATTGCTCAGATTTCTCCTTTATCCTATTTTTCTCTACCTTTACCACCCTCTTCCTCGCTTTCTCTCACTTCTCCCTTGCCCTACCTACCTATTTGGGACCTATTCCTAACAATAAATTTCTGATCGACCGGGATTCATCCCCTGGATGTAATGAGGAGACTGAGAAGGGAAATTCCAGTGGTAAACATTCTCCGGCCGCTTGCGGAATGCATAGAGGAGGAAATGTTTAACATTCCAAAGGACTGGAAAAAAAAGATATTTTAGAAACAATGTTTTTATCGATGGTTACCGTGATGAAAATCAATCTTCTTCATGATCAGTGATGTGTGAGGAGTCACCTGAGGAAGACTCTAGGGCAGAGTTAAATTGTGTTTTAATAATTTTAATCACATCTTTTTATTATATAACACACAATTCTCTCTTCCCAAATAAAAGTTTTGGCTCTTAGTGTAATACACAGATTTCCCACAAATGTACAGGTAGGCATAGGCGTAACGAGGGGGGGGTTTTGGGGGTTTGAACCCCCCCCCCCCATTGACTAAAAAAAAGAAAATTGTATAATTTTTTTACGTCTGCCCATAAATTACTTAATGCATGGGAAGCTTAAAACTCGTTATTTTGAGTCTTAATTTTTAAAATTTTCCGGGGAAGGTCCCCCGGAAGCTTAAAACTCGTTATTTTGCATCTTAATTTTTTAAATTTTCCGGGGGAGGACCCCCGGACCCCCCTCTTCCAAGGGGGTATTATAACCCCCCCCCCCCATATGGTCGACCTGGTTACGCCTATGCAGGTAGGGAGAAAAAAAAAAAAAGCGGACCGACTCTTGTAGCTGATTTCAGAGCCTTGTGATACAGAAACATGACTTAATGTTTCGAGGCGGGGTCTGCAGCTCCCTCCGCCCCCCTCTGAATACACCCCTGTGATGACCACATGCCCCCTATGGTAGGTAGAGGTTTGTTGGTAGGCCTAGTTCTTCCAGGGATGTAGTGCCAAGGAGATTAGTTTAGTATAGTTTATTGTCTCTTCTTCTTCTTCTTCTTCTTCCAATGGCACTACAGCCCAAAGCGGGCCTGGGCCTTCTTCATTCGAGACCTCCAATCTTCTCTGTCCAGGGCTTTCTGTTGCCAGTTTCTACATTTAAGAATCTGATAGCTATCCTCCTTCACTGAGTCCATCCATCTTTTCCTGGGTTTTCCTGCTGGTCTTTGGCCAAACATCTTCCCCGTCATCGCCTTCTTAGGTATGCACCCTTCATCCATTCTTTGCACATGTCCTGCCCATTGTAATCTCTTTAACTTAACTGTAATGGAAAGTTCAGGTTCTTTATATAAATCACTAGCTTAAAAGACCCGGCGTCGCCCGGGTTTTGTATTTTGTAATTAGAAATTAGCTTATGAAGGATTTTAAATTTTAAATTCTAGGTCCTTATATAGGCATTTATAATTTGAAATAGGAAGAACGACTTATTACACTCAAACTATTCCCTCAGAAAACACTTGATATAGTTTTTTATGGCTCATAGAGGATCTAGAATGTTGCATCCCATCGCTTGTACAGTGCACAGCAAGCCTGGTAGAGGTTTAAATAAGAAGAAACAGAAATTCCTGTAACATAAAATTGTAATATCGAGGCGGGAAATTTCCCACTCTTATGTTACCATAAAGCATTATCACTTTCATACTTTTCTCTCCAAAAACCTGCGATATAATATAATAATATACACATTACCATACCTCGTTTTGTTTTCTCTATGTCCAGGGTAGAGAAAGTTATGTGATTCCATTATTTTAGTGGATTTCATTCGGTAATATTTATTTATAACATGAATTATTTTGATAACTTCTCTTATTTGTCAAAAGTGCATTTCAATTGTTTTTTCCAAGCACACCTGATACCATTTGGCAACAATATATTCTGTGATTTGGAATTGATAATTCTATGTAAAAAGGGATTAAGTATTTTCAAAAACATTTAATTTTTGGCATTTAGAATCAGAATTTTTCAAAATCCTTTCTTAGTGAGCACCTACATTATGAAACTAAGGTACTGTCAAAATTCCAAGTCTCAACCTGTTATAGTTTAGGCTGTACGTTGATTCCTGTCATTCAGTCAATCAGTCAGTCATTCATTCAGTCAGTCAGGACAAAGCCTTTTATATATATAGAGAGAGATATATTTCCTTATTGTATCTCATTCTCCAAATTCCATTCTCATTTAATGGACCATAAATTCTCCTTAGGATCTTTCTTTCAAATGTGTTAATTAACTTTTCAGATTCCTTCATCATGGTCCATGCTTCACATCCGTAGATAGCTATGGGGCGTATACAGGTTTTGTATAATCGTATTTAGTGGATTTAAGAATTGGTAGGAGACCGTAATATGCCTTATTTGCTCTATATATTCTGTTCCGAATTTCTTCTGTTTCATCGTTGTTGTCAGTGAAGATTGTGCCTAGGTATGGGAACTTCTTTACTACTTCGAACGTATTTCTATCTGTTATCAGCTGTTGTTCTCTGCTGACATCAGTCCGTGATTGTGTTAGCATTTTGGTTTTAGAGCTGTTGACCTGAAGGCCAACTTCTCCTGCTGTTTGTTCTAATAGATTCACTGTCTGTTTTAGGGCTTGACGAGATCTTGCCATGATATTGACGTCATCAGCATATGCTGTTATCTGTACTGATTTATATATCAATGTTCCTCCTGTGTCTACATCTAACTTTCTGATTACATATTCTAGGACTATGTTAAACAGGAGTGGGGCCAGCCCATCCCCTTGTTTCAATCCCTTATTGACGCAGATGGGTTTATTGTCTCAAAGAGCTGGAATCAGAAAATGAAAAAAAAAAAAAGTGTGCATGGAACACCACATGACAGAAGTGAAACTTGTTTTTTTAATATTTTTACTTTTTCAATTTTTTATTATTGGATTTCAATTTTGGATTATTGGACTTTTTAATATTGGATCTTTGGATTTTTTAATTTTGGATTTTTGGATTTCTTAATTTTGGATCTTTGAATATTTTAATTTCGAATTTTTTAAATTTTGTAACTATGAATTTATTTTTTTGATTTTTTAAATTTTGGATTATCGATTTTTTAATTTTGGATGTTTAGATTTTTTCAATTTTGGATTTTTTAATTTTTGATACCCCTTTGAGTATTTTATTTTGTTCTTTAAGGCCCGTTCTTACGATGTCCAGTTAAGTAGGAGTAAATGATAACTGGTAGTTTATTTTACTGTCGGAGTAAAGTTCCAGTAAACGCTTCTTTGTTCTTATCATCTCCTAGTTAAAGTTTACTCCCGGTTAACGCAATCAGACAAAAGTCACAGCAGTTGGTACGAGCGTTTCTCAGTTGTTTGCAGCAGTTTTTCAACTGTTTTAATTGTTTCGTGTGATTTTGCAATGGATGAGGTTATGGCTGATATAAAAGAAATAAAGAGACACAGCAATTTCTTTTCAAGTGAAGAATAATTGTTTCTGAATGATATCGACGAAAAGCGTCATATAATTCAAACTAAATAAACACACAGTAAGGTGTGGCCATAAGAGCAAAGCTCAAAAAGACGTATCAGAAAAACCTATTGTGAAATATGTAACTTCCTCTGAATTTAATTATAGTTTACAGTACACAGTACGGGCAGTAGTGTGCAAGTCGGATAATTTGCGAGGCAAGACCTAAAACCTAATAAGTTTGTGTATGAAATGTGTAGCTAATAACTACAGGATATAGCCTATTACGAGATGTTTTCAAATGAAATTATTAGCTCTTAGCATAACATATTAAAATACATTATATATAGGCCTATATAGTTTATGTATAGGCCTACACTTATTATACAATTCCTGTTAAATAAGAATAAAATCCTCCTCAAGTAAAGTGGTTGTAAAAATGAAAAGAAAGGTACCACGTTTCGAAACCCCATCCCCGAAGGATGAAAAACCCAAATATGATCTGATGTACGGATAGAGGAAGCAAATAGTAAAGTAATTGTTTGTCCAAACTTTCATAATAATTTGATCTAGTTTTCAATATCGTTTTTATTTATTTTTACATATATTGGCATTGTTCATCACCAGTGACATTACGAAAGCTGCTAAATAACTTCATCTCTCCATTTTAATTCAGTTCGCGAGAAGTATAACCTCAAAAAATCCTCCGGTTAGGAGCTTACTTATACATTTTCCTACAGTAAAGATTACTGCCAGTTAAGAGCTTTTTACCAACAGTTAACACCTAACCAGATATTGTAAAATCGAACTGTCAGTAAAGTAACCGTAAAAGTAGCCGTAAATATTTTACTGGAGGTGGTAAGAACGGGCCTAAGTCGTATAGCAGCTGATTACTCCCAATCATTGAGGTGAATGTTTTCTGTGCAGTCCGTTCCGTCACACCTCATTAATTTTGTGACAATTTTTTAGCGTGGCACATTTCTCGATTTACCCCCTACCACGGCTAAAGAAGTTTCACTTCAAAATGGTAAGATTAATGCTAATGCAGAGAAAGTAATTTTAGAGTTACAAGTGATAGAATCATAGGCAAAACACAAGCTTATGGTTGAGTAAGCCAAGAGTGTGTGTTTTAGAATACAGAACAAGAAATTAGTAGGGCCTGCATACTTCAAATTTGAGAATGAGTAATTAAAAACGTTTAAAATATTATTCTTTGATTATGGTGGTGCACTCACGTGATAGTGGACCCACAGTATATTACAATAGTATGAAAGGACAATTCGGGTCTAGTGATAGTGATAAGTAGACCTGGGATTTTAGGCACCTAGAATAGGCTTTTAAATCAAGTAAATAGGCTTTTAAAAGAGAAAATAGGCACTTAAAATAAGCTTTAAAAATGTGTAAATAGATAGAAAATAGACTTTAAAATATTACAATATACACTTAAACTGTAACATGCTCTTCTTTTACTGGAAAAAAAAAGTATACCTATTCTTAACAGAATTAACTGCAAGATTAGGCATCACGAACTATATTCACTTAAACAAATGTTCTTTCACTGGTAACTTGACAAAGTATTCCTTCTCCCTTAATAATCCTCCCCTCCCCCGTCAGTCAGCATTTTTTAAGCGACAATTGTTTGGAATAATCAAGTTTCTGTGAAAAACCCACCTCTGCTTTTCTGCTTTTCATTGAGGGCTGTCCATTACAAGATTGTAAAAATCACAGAAGTTGAATTTTACTTTAATGTACAAAATAGGCATTTTAGGCACTGAAATACTAAAATAGGCCCTAAAGGTCCAAATAGGCATTTTAGGGCACTATAAAACTCTATAAATATAAGTGATTTATCATGAAACGTCCACATATTTAAAAATTTCCATGTTATTTCATAAGGAACAAAATAGGCATTTGCCTTAAAATCCCAGGTCTAGTGATAATTGTGTGTGACTGAGTTAGTAAAACAAACAATGTATCACTTAGGAACTGACAGAGTACTGTTGATTCAATTCTATGGCAACCAGAAAGAACTTTATCGGTTAGCAATTCTGACTGTTTGGCCCAATAAGTTCAAAAAGATTGTCAAGCCAATGTTTATTTGATATAACAACATTTGTCATGGGTGCCAACTTAGCAGGCGCCAGAAGAATTCGTCACAATAATGCACCAAATGTTGCAGTTGCACCAAATTTTCAAAATGCCCCCATTGGCGCAAATGAAGATGCTGATCGTGTGTGCAACATCTGTCGAGAGGTGGTGCGTATGAAACCCAGAGCCGAGAGAGTTTTTGCTATATTGGAGTCATGTAATCACTGCTTCTGTCAGGGGTGTTATCAACGATGGAGAAGGCGGTCTGGAACACCATGCCCAATATGCAGAACCAATTCGCAGCTCTTCAAGGCAAGCCGATATTGGATTTCCCACCCTGAAGTTAAGCAAGAGTTTTTCCGGGATATCAGACAACGCTTGGCAGAACAGCCCTGCAGATATCATTTACTGGGACGATGTCGCCGGGGTCCAGCGTGCTTGTATCAGCACCTCTAAGGTCATATGATGGCTTCAGTTCACCTTTCTAAATTCAAGTGTGATAATATTATTTTTTATAATATTTTAATATTTTATAATATCTATTAATTACTACATTGTTACACAAGATTTTGGTAATTGATTTTGAATTTTGAATGTTCTTTACTTTGCAAATAAAATGGCTGAACTTACATGAGACGTGTTATCATTATAAGTTTGATTACATTTAAATAAGCAATCATAAAGTCAAATCATCAGTGGGCTCTAAGCTGAGTAGAGGAGCTGGAATCCATTGATGACAGTCAAAACAAGAGAAAAAGACATATTCTACATCTAAATGATGAATTTAATCATCCGTAGCAGTGAAACGGTTAATTAAATCATTCATTACAAAAGATCAAGCTCATGTTAACATAGCTTAGGTATCAGTTACTCATTTTATTAAGTGCCAGAATGGTATTTTCTGAGATTACTTGGTGAAGGGAAAAATATCTGCTCTTCTGTCAGTCCGTGTGTCTGTACGCACAATATTTTGAATACACTTGATCAGATTTTCATGAAATTTACTGTACACGCTTACAAAGTCCATAAGAAGAACCCTATTGATTTTGGACCAGATTCGTTAACTATTCCCAGCGTAATGACCACTTAATAGTCACATGGTTTTTAAATAGCAAATTTGCGTCCATCGACTGAACTGAATATGCTGTTGGGAAGTGACTGCGAATGTACACGCCTTCGGATGTTTTGGCAAAAAGAAATGCGATATTGTTGACATGAGGAATTTGTTGTAAATTTGATTGGTTAATAGTAGTCTAGTCATCCCAATTTAGTTATTTCTTCACATATGCCGATCAAACTTTCTTAAGAAACTATGGTCTAAAACTCAATAATTTCTTAAATATGGCTTACTAACTCATCTGGCACTGTGTTATATCAGTTTTTGGACTCCTTAACTAATTAGTGGTACTTACGAACATTGTTGCCGTGGATCGTAAGTTGACATTCCCACACAATCTTGTTGCTAAGGGCGTTGCGATGCGGTTAAATTACTTACGGTGCATGCGATACGTCATAATTCATTACGATACAATTCATAATACAAGTCTTTATGGACAAAGCCCCCAGGACAAATATTCAGTTCCCATAACAACAAACACATACGAATCACTTTCTGAAATAAACATCTGTCTTCAAGAATGTATATACATAATATTTTCAGGTAATATCACAATTAATATAATTAAATTGATATAAATAAAATCAGGTAAACTGATATAACCAAGTGCCAGTATGTTTTTTTTAATCAGTGATACACGCAATTATGATAGGCCCATGCATTAAAGCTATTTTTGTAATAGATGTCCGAGTTAACTCCAAAAACAAAATGTGCCGGCAATAATAATAATGATGCAATAGACCTACGATTCGCTGATATCTCTGTTTCAATTTAAAGCAGCCTTAAAGGTTATGAATGAATAATAAGCATATGAAATCTATCTGTCAGGAATTACATTAGGTATATTGCTGCACAGGAACGATAAGAAAAATACTCACAGTAAAATATAGCCTAATGTAAATATCGGTAGTCTACATAACCATAGAATACACATTATAATATCAATATTCATCGGCTAGTTATTATAAATCGTTTATTTAAATTATTATTTACCCACACTGACATCCTTATGAAGAAACAAATCAATGAAGGGTGCTAACAATATGAATAAACGATTGGCAATTTGTTAAGTTTTTTTAATACATTGTGGGCCTTGAAAGAATATTGATTACAAAATTAATATTGATATACTCGTTACTCCGGTACCGGTCAACCGATTTGGCCCTAATTCAATAGGCTTGTACCCAAAAACGTCATAAATTCGTATACCAAGTTTCAAGAGAATCCGATAAAGCGTATTTGAGTTATCCACGCCTTTGTGATATATTACCATAAAAAGGCACTAAATTGGGCATTATTCCGGTACCGCCCAACCGATCTGGTCCAATATCAATAGACATCTTCCCATGGACATTATAAATAGGTATTCCAAGTTTCATGAAAATCCGATAAAGCGTATGTGAGTTATGGCGCCTTTAAAATATACACTAAATTGGGTTTTACTCCGGTACCGGTGAACCGATTTGGTCCAATTTCAATAGGGTTCTTCCCATGGACATTATAAACGCGTATACCAAGTTTCATTAAAATTCGATAAAGCGTATTTGAGTTAGAGCGCGTACAGACACACGGACGGACGGACGGACGGACGGACGGACAGACGGACAGACATTTTTCGTCCCCCACACAATCTCATAAAGTACCATACTGGCACTTAATAATCATCATGCAAAAAATAACATGCAATACACGTGCCGTAAGCGCATTATGGATCTCGGAAAATAGTTTTCAAACTATTTCCTCGATCCGTAATCATGCCTTACAGCACTTGTATTGCAATATACTATTACATTATTTTATTGACAGAGCTAAACAGTATGATAACATGTATTTTAACACCTCAGTGATTTAAGGGACTCTTAACACGGTCAAAAAACCACATTTTCAGTTTTTAGCGGAAAAAATTAGCTGAATCTTCCTGAACAAGAATATATGGGTGATTCTTCAAATATGGGAAAATTTGTGTTCTGGAGTGATATTTCCCTTCAAATTCAACTTTTAAAAAATTAAAATAAAAGTCTTTTTACTACTTCTATACCACAACTATCACTATGAAATGTCACTAACTTTAAATTCTGATATTCCAAAACTAAATTTAATTCAATTAAATGTCATCCACATGCCCTGTCCCATACCCCGGTTTTGTATATTCTAACGCATTTATCCACAAAACAAAATGTTATTTCCTTTTCAACTTTTTTCCTGCCAATGAGTATGAATGTGTGAAGAATATTAACCCCTAAAATATAAAATGAAATAAAATTGTCACCCCACCTAATGAACATAAAGAATGTCCCAAGGGTTTTTGGTCATCCACGTGGCTGAAAAGAATGGAATTTTTTCTGCAGGAATGAGAATTTTTTTTATAACTGGCAACAGTGTTAGAAATCCAACAGGGCAGCTTGTGGTTGAATTGTAAGGTTGAATTTTGCTTGCTTACAAAGAGTTTGGGATTTACAAAGGACTTTGCATCATTTTCAAGGAAAGCGTTTTTATTTCCTGTCATTAACATTACTTCTAGAAAGTAGGCTGAAAGTGAATACCAATTAATTTTGATTATGCACCATAATAAACCTTCCAATTCAAAGTACTTGACAGAAGTTTAGCCTACAGAGGTTTAGAAATGGCTTGCTGAGACCCCTAAAACTCCTTTTTTGTCATCCATATGCCTAATTTGTGTGACATCCACATGCCTCTTAAAGGGGTATTCGGATGACTCTCAAGTCATGTAGATGATAAATGTAGGGTACCATTGTGTTTGTGGTGTCTGTGACCTGTACTTAAAATCTTAAAACTGATTAAATGAATTTCTACTAGATTCCCCCCCCCCCCCAACCATAAAAACACAGTCTAGTTATAATTGCATTGATTCCGGAGTATGCACACAAATTTGCAAATTTGGTGCAAAATCAACAGAAGAAAACTGAGAAAAATATGAAAACACATAAAGAGAAGCAGATTGTTGCCAAAGTTAGTCATTAATGTGGCCTCCTGCCATCCACATGTACACGGATGTCATTCACATGGCTTTAAAAAAATTAAAAAATTAAAATATAAACATTTAAGCTCTGCTGGTGTCTTATTATAGGCCTCTCAAGTAACCCCTGAAGTATTTTAGTAATTTTTGAGATTTTAAAAACAAAGTAAAAAATTTGGATTTTACGCACTCCAAATTTTCCCGTATTTGAAGAATGACCCATATAAGTTAATTACGACAATATGAGGTATTCCCTTGAACCAAAACGGCTCTCTAAACTTAACTAGATGAATTCTCGCGTCACACCCCAACAATCACTCAATGGCGTAGTGGTTAAGACAAATGGCTATGATGCGGCAGTCCCATATTCAAATCCCGTTAGGTCAAAAATTTATAGGATAGAAATAGGTCCCAAATAGGTAGGTAGGGTGAAGGAAAGAGGAGAAAGATGAAGAGAAGAGGGGGAAAAAAATTAAAATTTTCCCAATTTTCAATGCTGCTAGTAGTTTCATCGTTGCCACCTAGATGTCTCTCATTGTTAAAATTGTGAGTTGGGTGAGCAGAGCTTAAATGACGGCCTGTTCTTCTGTTTTCCAGTCGATTCCAGAGTAGGCCTACAATGCTGCCAAAAGCTTTCCACACGAGATGAATAAGTACGAGGCTAGTAACAGGTAGAAAGAGGTTTGAGACATAATCTAGGTTTGTCCTTAGTTCTGTGGCTTGGTCCTAAAAGGGCCAATGTCATAAAACTTGCTTTCGAGCTCAGTGGCGCCAACTTTTGAGAAACATTGAGTGGGCTCAAAGATTTTCAAATTTTCATACTCCCACCCTTTATTTGATTCATGAAATGGACTTATATGATAATTTGGATAAATATAGCATTGGATAAGAAACGATGTCTTTGTTTGTAATAATGATTAACAATCAACGTAATTCAACCGCCAAAAAAAAAGAATTGTGTAGCCTAGTTAATGGAAATCCTTTGAAAGTAATAATGTTATGTTATAAACCTTTTTTGTTTTAGGGACTTACTAAAATAAAATAATTACATAGCACGGCGTGTTCCAAAATGAGTTTCTCCTCACTGGAGTAAACTATCTTCTTCGTCTTTCCTTAGAGTAGGAGTCTATTCTCCCCATTCACACTATCTTTTTCGTGACCATTTGACCGTTCTAATTCATTCTTCCTACATGTTCAATCCACTCTTTCTTTTTAACCAGTTACCAATGTCCACACTTTTGTCTTGTATCGCAATTTTTTACCTTGGCCTTCCTGTGATTTTTTTCTCACAAGATCGTCTAAATTATAAATGTAGTTTTTCTCTCATTAAGTCTTTAGACCAGCGGTGGCTGTGGAAACTCCACTGACAGACGTAAAAATGTAATGAATTGTGGAACGATTTCAAATTATCTTGAGAGAATTGGAACAAGCCCGATTTTCGCTTTACAGCGATTCAACAAATAAACACAATTTTGAGTAATAGCAATAAATAATTATGATACTAATTAATAACACATGGGAAATTATTGGGTGGGCTTGAGCCCCATGGGCCCATATAAGTTGGCGCCACTGTTCAAGATAACTGACTTTGAAGCCGTTGTAGAAGTAACATTTTTTGCTGAGAACTTCCAACATTGGCCTCTAATGTTTCTGTATTATATCTATTAATAGCAACATACATTGGCACTTTTATTATACGAAAGACAAAGACTAGCCGTGCTTAGAAACTGACATTGGCCCTTTTAGAACCAATCCACAGAGTTCTTCCAGACTTTTCTTTCATTTTGCAAATTTTTAGGAATAAATTGAGCTTATATAAATTCAATAGGCTCTAAAGAGCATTTCAACCTCGGTAAAATGGAAGATTGTCATGTTTCGAAAAAAAGAAAACACAGCATGCAGAGTGCCAAAGAATCCCCGAATAGAGAAACAAGAATTTAATATAATCAATGTTGGCTATGAATAATTAAAATAATCAAAAACATTCCTATTTTGACTGTGGTGGTGCACCCATGCGATCCTCCATTCAGATAATGCAACTACGAACAGAAGACTGCAATAGGACGCAATATGAGAGCTACCAGACTATTTTCAAAGATTACCATGAGAAAGAATAGGCTAAAAGATTATTTCTTACATTTGAGGTACAACACACTGCAATTATTACCTTCAGTTTCATGTAAGAATGCCGTCCAAACGTAGAATCCACGAGACAAGGGGGCGGGGCATCTCTTTTCTGCACGGCGAAGAAATCCGGTTTCCATGCCCACTGACCAAATCTTTTAATTACAACCCAAAACCCAAGTAAAAACGAAAACAGATGGATTTTAAGTGATTCCCACGTTGAAATATACACTATACATTCTTGATTACAATCGCCGAACATAATGAACGAAGGACGAACTGCAAAGGCAGCAAGAGGATATTTAACCAACTAGATTCAAGGGCACTCGCTAAGCACGCTTGTCCACATGAAGCAGAGATTAAACACTGGTTGTTGTTGTTGGAGATCTTTATCGACGTCACACCCTGATTTGGGTTTCAACGTCCGCGGAGATGTGTATCACTCGTAACTTGTTTGTAAAGTCTGTGGTAGATCCCGCACTCCTATTAGAGTTTCATTTTACATTGTATGAGAAAACTATGTAATAATTTAGCCGCAGTATGTGGTCGATCGGCACAAACGGCTTCTATAGACCAGGGACTATAACCATAATGTTCCCGTAGTCTGTCGTACAAGTCAGGTACTTGGTTATGAAGCAAGGGGCATTGAAATAAAATATGTAGCACCGTGCCCGTTTGTCCACATTCACATAAGGGGTTATCCGCCCGCCGAATCCGATAAAGATATGCCGGTGTGAGAGCTGTTCTTAACTTCACTTTATAATAAACAGAGATTTCTGATCTGGTAGCTGCTTGCTCTAGGAACCATGGCCTGGGCGATTCTTCTCGCTCCCTCCGCAGTATGCGTATTCGGTGTGATATGTAATCCTGGAGAGTAGTTTTTTCTTGTGGGGCGGTGTCTATTGTCGTTGCTTCTCGAGCGTATCGGTCAACAACTTCATTTCCCTTGATACCGGAGTGTCCCGGTATCCAAATGTATGTTAAGTGATTATGGAAGAGAATCTGTTGGGAGAGCCGTTTGATTTCCAGTACCAATTGTGTCATGTCCGTAGAGCATCTTGTTGTGGCGAGTGTTTGTAAGGCGCTGCGGGAGTCAGAGAATACGTAGATGTATTTTTCTACTTCCTCTTGGACACTGAGTAGAGCTTGGTATATCCCCGTCATTTCTGCCGTGAATACACTACTGCGTGCGGACAGTTTAAATTGTCTTCCTTCCTCAGAACTAATATTGGTGAAGGCAGCGGCTGTGCCCTGCGCCGTTTGAGATCCATCAG
The DNA here is from genome assembly GCA_964059195.1 of Ectobius pallidus. NCBI lineage: Eukaryota > Metazoa > Arthropoda > Insecta > Blattodea > Ectobiidae > Ectobius > Ectobius pallidus. The sequence continues at coordinate 171,467,084 of CAXKWD010000007.1, forward strand.
AGAAAAGTAGGATAGAATCATGGGGTGGGAAGGCCGAGACATAGTCACGGTACAGGTGTGAAGTGTATAGGTCATGTTTTGCAAAAGTGGTTAAATCCAGCTGTGGAGAGGTAATAATAGTGTCATACTCGTAAGCATATATAGGGTATCGGGCGCTAGTTTGAATGTCCCACTCAGTATCAAAGGATTGAAAAATGTCAAAGAATGGCGGTATGAGAAACCCGCGTCTCCTCCTGTGGGCTGTCTGACGAATTTCCAAGAAATAGCGTATTTTTATAAAAAGTGGGTGGGCCCTATTGGAGAATAAAAACTTCATGAATTTAAGGGACGCTAAATGCGCCCTCTCAAGGCGGGTGGGCCATCGTAATTCACGAAATATGTTGTCCATTTTTTGTTTTCCCCCTGTTCCTAATATTTTTTTCCCGAGGTCATACCCTAGAGAGTTTAATTGCCGGCGCCATTTGACTGGTGGGGGTACAAGTACAATGTTGCCATATTCGCTGGCTGAACGAATAAAGTTATTAAAGAACATGTACAGGGCTTTCGGGTGGTTGCCCCAATATCTTCCAGCAATGTGGGTAAATAATCTGGCTCTATTACGTAGTCTATTCATCAAGGTAGCATAATGCATGTTACCTGATAACTTATGGTCTAAGTGTATTCCGAGATAACGAATACCCGGGGCGTAATGTAGAGCAGTATCTGATATAGAGAGCAAGGGTCGTTGCACTACCGGTGTCAAAGTTCTCGCAAATATTGTGTATGAACATTTCTCTGTATTTATTTCCATGCCTATGTTATGTAATTCGGAGACTAGAAGGTTAATGTCCCGTTGAAAATCTTGTAAATATTGTCCCTGTGTTCCTGCCACCTTCGGGAACCGACTGTACAGAATAATGTCATCCGCAAAGCCTAAAATTCTTCCCACTCTGAACGGTAATCTATATAAATGGGTAGTGTATATATTAAATAGCGTGGGGCTTAACGAAGATCCCTGGGGGAGCCCCCTAGACGTCAACCGAGGCGGGGATGGGTGGTATTGGCCCGATAGTGAGAGTGATCGATGATACATGAGCTTATCAATATTTTGAATATATATGGTTGGTATCCCCAAGGATCTAAGACGTGTACTTAATGTGGTTAGAATCACCTTATCATAAGCTGCACTCAAATCCAGCATAACTGCTATTGTGTCTTCCCCTTTACTCCATCCTGTGTATATGTCAGTAATTAAGTAGAGAATGCTTGAAATACAGTGATATCCCTTCCGGAATCCAAATTGTTTTGGATGCAGTATCTGATGTTTTTCAATATAAAAAGACAATCGTTGATTCAAGATTTTCTCATAGATTTTACGTAGGGTCTGGCAAAGCATAATCGGGCGATAGTGAGTAGGGCTCTGTCCCGTTTTGCCAGTTTTCAAAATGGGACATACCGACATGTGTTGCCATTCTAATGGGTACGTGAGGCCTCTCAAAATCGCGTTGTATCCTATTTCTAAGTAGTGAATGATATCAGAAGCAATGTAGCCCAGTAAGGCGTAATTTATGCCATCCGTACCTGGAACCGACTTTGAGGTCCGATGGGCCTGTAATATATGTGAGATTTCCGCTTTCGAAATGGGTGTGTAAGTTTGATTGATCTCGTTACCGCCCATGCTCGGGGCCGATTGTTCCACAGAGTCCGGAGCCATCAACTGTAGGAATGCCCCCTGTAATTGCTTATCAAAGAGCATTGGAGTCGTAACAATTCGTCTTTTCCCTGTAAACCATTGAATGTGCTGCCATATTCGAGCCGGAGATGTCGCACACGTAATTGTTGAACAATAATGCTGCCAAGCCGTCCTTTGTGCGGTTCGTATCAAGTGTTTAATACGCGCGTTTTGTCTGCGTATACTTACATATGTATCCTGTGTTAAGTTCCTTCTGGCCTGCCGTAAATTGAGGCGCCGTTTTGCAATTTCCCGGCTTATCTCCGGAGTCCACCATGCCGGTCGAGCGCGCTGAGTAGAAGTATATGTGTTCTCCGCTGGTTCCCTAAGAGAATTCGAAATGATCTGTGTAATGCTCTCTATAGACGTGACCCCGGGGGGTGTCAGTTCCAAAGCAGATTGGATATGCTTACGTATCTGGGAATGATCCGTATTATATATTTGTCTGCGTCTCCTCCTTGGAGTCAAAATAGAGTGATGCGAACCGATCGTGATACTGATGGGAAAATGGTCACTACCTAGTGTATCATACATAATATCCCAGGTTGCCCCCCCCACAAGTGTGTGTGAGGCTAGTGTCAGATCGGGGAAAGAGTCCCTTTGTCCCCTGTAACCCAGCCGGGTCGGAATGTTCTTGTTCAGTAACCGGATATTGTGAAGTTTCAAAAATTCGAAAAAGCGACAGGATGTAGTATTTAGTAGTTCATTTATGGTTTTACCCAAATTAAAATCCCCCAGAAATAAATATTTAGAATTGGTGTCCCACGGGAAATGTGTTTCCCAAAAAGTTTGTGTAATGTGGTGGTGTGGGGCGTTGTAGATTCCCGTCACTTTCAAGTTTGGTGGTATGGATATTTCTATTGCTTGGAAGGTGGAGTCAAAATTGGTGATTACTCGGTAATTCTCGATCGTAAGCTGTTGTCGGATCATCATAACGATCCCTCCTCCCTTCCCCTCCCTGTCATTTCGAATAGCAATATAACCCGGGATACGGAATTTTTTATTTTGTGAAAACCATGTTTCCACAATGACCACAATGTCAAAGTGTTGTTTGTCAAGGATTTGTCGTAATTCCTGGACCTTATTGGTTAGACTCTGGGCGTTCCATTGGAAAAGTCGGAGTGGTCTCATGGGTTACAGGTACAGTCTATCTTCGGGCGCAGGTGTCATTATCTCCTTCTATGGTTTACTTGGTTGGGAGAGGGATGCGGTGGGTTTTTGTTTTGGATCCATATGTTCCCTGATGGCGTGTTTAATGCTCAAGAGTATGGCCCTTTGGGAGTCAGGCGCAGAGCTTAAGAGGGTATTCACGGCAGTGATCGCTGTAAAGAGCGGTTTACTATCCTTCCGGTGTTCCGAAGGGATTTCACCCGCCGATTTTCTGAGTGTGTGCGGTTCCTGGGTGGGCTTTTCCCCATCCCGTTGCGTGGATTTTACCAATTCACCGGAGGTAGTGGTACATGGGATGTCTACTGGCCTGTCTCTTCCATGCGGGGCTATCAAAACTCTCTGAAGTTTTGTCTTATCGTATCCTATTTCAGAGTCCGTGTCCTTCCGTTTTGTGTTTGGTGTCGGCGATATGTCCTGCTCGGACTTCCTCACTAGCTTAGGGGCAAGTTTTGTGTGTTCACTCCTGTTCGCTTTGGCAGAGTCCTCCCGTACACTGAGTGGGGGGAAAGAAGAAGACTGTCCGAATAGGGCTTGGGTGTGTTGTTGTAGTGTGGTAGCATATGTAGTTTTCCCTAATGCAATCATCCTGGCCTCATTGCGAGATACCGGGAGTGTGCTTAACTTTTCTTCAATTTGGGTCGCCAGTTTGTATGCCGGGCAGGCTTCTGTTTTTGTCGTGGCGTGGGCCATTCTACAGTTAAGGCATTTAGGAGTAGTATTTGCACAGTCCCCCTCATGTTTATCGTCACCACACAATAAACACTTGGCCACAGACCGGCAGAATTTAGTGCGGTGGTTAAGTTTTCCACAATGCAAACATAGTGGTACCCTTTCTTGGTACGGTACGACTTTACACCGTTGATGGTATAGGATGACTGCCGATGGAAGCCTCTGGCTGCGGAAGGTTATTTTGACTGTCTGTGAAGGGACGTACGTGACCTGCCCTGCGGCATCAGTGCGCTTGGTGTTAAATCTATGTACGTATGAAATGGCATACCGTTCAGCCACGATCGTGTCCCTCATGATGTCCTCTGGGGAGATACTTATATCAACACCCTTTATAACTCCCGCCGAGTATAGATTATATGCAGGGATGAATGATGATGTGCCGTGCTCGGAATCAAATGTAGAATTTAAAAATTTGTTGGCAGCGAAATAATTCTGAAAATGAACTTCGATTTGCTGTCTGCTCACTTTCTGTACGGAGAGGACATCATATTGTCCCTGGAACAACCAGCGACCTAAGAGCATAGGGTGTAAGGCACCGATTGACTGGTTAGGTTGTTTGACGATCACAAAGAAGGGTCCTACGTCCGTGGAGACATAAGCTTGTTTTGGACGATTAGATTGTTCACCCGATGGGGCGACAGATGATTGTTTTGAATGTGGTACAGTCGTTTCCGGGGTCGTGACGTCGGTAAATGGTCCAGTGACTTGAGCCCCCACAGACGCCAGGTTAGCGATAGGTTCAGATTGTACACTTTCCATAATGTCATCTTCTTGGGCTGCCATAATTATGTCGGAAACCAAAAACCCGCACACGAGAAGTCTATAATCCACCCCCCGCGGGGTGGAAACACGAGAATGTTAAATCGCAAACACAGGAGATAGTCAGATGATTCACTTAAAGCAAACACCGGTATATATCACTGTACGCTACAAGTAGCACAGGCGACGGATAGCAACAGACGACCACTAGAACGCTGCGAAAGCTAGTCAACCACTCGCTTCCAAGGCTAGGTACGAACTTTGTTAAACACTGGTGACTGACACGACACGGAGCTTTCGACTGATGTAGGCATGCAACATTTTCGGGGCCAAAGTTCGGATTCATATTCTTCAAGAGGGTACACACACTTCGTCACAATACGTCATAGCTTGGAACTTGATAACACATCCTTCTTCTTCTTCTTCCTCAATGTAATGGCCTCGGTTGGAATTAACTCATGTAGCCAGCATGATTTATTAAATGCCAGTATGGTACTTTATGAGAATGTGTAGGGGGACGGGAAAATGTCTGTCCGTCCGTGTCTGTACACGCAATAACTCAAATAAGCTTTATCGGATTTTCATGAAACTTTGTTTACGCATTTATAATGTCCATGGGAAGAAGCCTAATGATACTAGGCAAAATCGGTTGACCGGTACCGGAGTAATGCCCAATTTAGAGTATATTTTATGGTAACATATTACAAAGGCGCGACAACTCAAAAAAAGCTTTGATCGGATTTTCATGAAATTGGGTATACGCATTTACAATGTCCATTGGAAGAAGCGTATTGATATTGGACCAAATCGGTTGACCGGTACCGGAGTAAAGCTCAATTTAGTGCAAAGAATTTATGAAATGCAAATCAGTTCTCATGACACTGTTCATATACGGTTTTGGAAGTTGCAATACAGTTAGCTATGACAAATAACACTACCCGCATATTCCTTCACATATGCTTATCAATTATTTTTCCGCAAGCCTTGCTTAATGAATCAATCTGGAGCTTAACTCAAAGATAGATTATAAAAATAACTTATTTTCTGCATATCATAATTGTAATTATCACTGATTAAAAAAAAGCATTCTGGTACTTCGTTATATCTGTTTACCTTATTTTATTAAGTGCCAGAATGGTACCAAATCAGTTAACCGGTTCCTACCGGAGTAATGCCCAAGTTTGTGCCTATTTTATGGCAATACATTAGAAAGAATTTATCAAATGCATATCAGTTCTCTTGACAACATATTGTATTATAGTATTCTTATACGGCTTTGGAAGTTGCAATAAATGTAGCTTTGACAAATAACACTACCCACATATTCCTTCACGTATGCTTATCAAACTAGACCTGTGTTCTTCCGTAAGCCCTGCTTAATGAATCGATCTGGAGCTTAACTCGGAAATCTTTAACAGAAATAACTTATTTTCTGCATATCATAATTGCAATTTTCACTGATTAAACGAAAGCATTCTGGCACTTTGTTACGTAAGTTTACCTGATTTTATTAGATATTGTATTGCAATGCAATGTTCACCATTCAGCACAAAATACACGTTTCGAGTTTTCAGAAACTTGTGTATTGGTCTGTAAACATAATCGCAACTGCAGTAGTTCACCCTACCTCAAGAAATGACAGGGAATGGCAGAGAGGAGGAGATGTTTGTCACACAGTGGTTCTAATACCTGGCGGCAGACTTCTACGACACGTATATTCAAAATTTGATCTCACGGTAAGACAAATGTTTCAATTCCGGTGGCGAATATGTTTAAAAATCTGATGTGAAAGTCACATAACTTCCTCTGCCCAAATAAAAGTTTGCAGCATTTACGCTAATTATGCTATAAATATGTTATAGCGCCTTCTTTGAATGTTGCGACTAAAAACGCAGGCTATGGGAAAAAACAAGTAACTGCAAACGTTTATTGAACTTTCCACTGTTAAGAATAATTTCCGAAATTTATCAAATATTCCCCTCAGATATTTCTTTACTGTAAGCAGGGCCAACAGTACTTTTTTCTCACTTCACGTGCTTATATAGAATAAAATGCCTTAAATATCCGCGTATTGAGTTGTTCACCAGGCAAGTTGGTAGGTTACAACCACCCTTCAGAGAATGTTTGTGAAATGGTATAAGCAATCCATGTACAACATTTAAAGGAAATTGTTTGAGCTGTTTATGAGAAAATAGCAAAAAACAAAATATTCTTCATGTAAAGCCCCCTTAAATATAAAAGAAGGTTGTCGCCAATCTTCACAGCCTCAGAAAGTACCTAACCCAAATACAAAATTTTGTTTTCGTACGATTTACAAGAAGCCGTATTGCAAAAAGCACGTATTCACAGTGGGTTGCTTATAACTACCCTTCAGAGAATTTGTTCGAAAAAAATGTTTCAAATAAAAGTTTTAGCTCTTGGTACAAGCAATCCATGCACAAAATTTAAAGAAAATCGTTAGAGCCGTTTTCGAGAAAATCGCGAAAAACGAAAATTTCTTCATGTAAAGTCCCCTTAAAAATAAGGGAAATTTGTCGCCAATCTTCGAATCACATCTTCAGAAGGTACCTGGCCCAAATATGAAATTTTGTTTTCATACGATTCTCCGTTTCGGAGCTAGCCTGTTCACAAACTTCCACACAGACAGACACACAGACACACAGACATGTTTCCAAAAATAGTATTTTTGGATTCAGGAGGCCTTGAAACGTGTATATATGCTAAAAACTCAACTTCGAATTTTAGGGTCGAAAACAATACTTCCTCTACCTATAGTACCTATGGTACGGGCAGAGGAAGTAAAAATAGCTGAACACTTGCTGTATCTGTTGGAATATATATGTCCATGAAATTGTGTTTTGTTTCTGTAAAGGGTCCCAAGGGAAACTTACCTTGTGGACACGCCTCTATATTAGTGTTAAAACACGAACTAAAAGACAGATATATAAGCTTTCATGAACCACAGATTATTGTTTCTGTTGGACATTACATGAGAATATTATAGGAGAAAAACTCCTCCGACAATGGGACTTGAACCCAGGACCTTTGGCTATTTGCGCCAATGCTCTACCAACTGAACTAAGCCGGAGTTCAATTCACAGCGCCAGATGGAACCTCTCTCCTATGACTGATTGCCCTTAATGGTCTACCTCACAGACAGACAATGTTAACTGTACAATAAAAGTGGGAGTCCGGTCACAAAAATCACTAATTAGTGTGCCTCGAAGTACTGCATATCACATAACTTGTCTGTCTGTGAGGTAGACCATTAAGGGCAGTCAGTCATAGCAGAGAGAAGTTCCATCTGGCGCTCCGGCTTAGCTCAGTTGGTAGAGCATTGGCGCGAATAGCCAAAGGTCCTGGGTTCAAGTCCCAGTGTCGGAGGAATTTTTCTTCTATAATATACTCGTGAACTAAAAGGCTATAACACTCGTGTAGCGAGTATAGGCTTACATACAGCTTTTTCTGTTGTAAAAACCAAATAAAATCGTTACATATGGAGGGCGCTAGATTTAGACAATACGCACAAGACGTTTCACGTACCTAGCGGCGACGATACAACCCACCCGAGAATTTTATTTCAATTTATTTTACAGACATCAGACAAACTAGGTATCCTATAGCATTGCATTGTTCGATGAAATGAATCTCGCATTGTTTTATTGTGTTTTTACTGCGAGTGGGACGAAATAACGAATTGCAGATGAAGCCTATACAAGCCACAAATAGATGCCATGCAAAAGCTCTAATGAAAACAATTTCCCTGCATATTACATTTGCGAATACAATACAGCATATAAAATGAAGATGTTGCCTGTAATATCCACACAGTGAATAGCAGCAGGAAAATGGTAAGTTACTCAGAACTGAGTTCTTGTATATGCTGATACTATAGTATACGAGACACGTCCATAAAGTAAGTTTCCCTGGGGCCGTTTACAGAAACAAAACACAATTTCGTGGACATATACCGTACTTTACGGACTATAAGACGCACCTTGATTTTAGGATGGAAATTTAAAGGAAAATAAATTTAATGCGAGTCTAAACGAAATTTGAAGGTAATAACACAGTATAATCAGGGCCCGGATTCTAATGACATGTCATCTTTTTACTGATGCTGCATAGACACTGCCAACTTGAGGATAAATCCTAATCATGGCCTCTAGATTATAGAAATGCATTTTGTCATTTTATGGAATTTTACATTTTTAGGGTATTTATTTCATTTTTAGGTCATTATTTTGTCATTTTCGTGTCATTTGCTTCCTTATTTTAGTCATTTTCATGTACTTACATTGAATGTATTAACTTTTTCGTCGTTAGCGATGCTGTCTTTGAAATATTGTTTGTTTAATGCAAGAAGGAAAAATTTGGCGTTAAAGTGTTGACATGTCTCAGTCTGAAGTGAGAATCAAAGAAACGCCAAAATTTGGATTACTGTATATTACTATTGTTATTAGATTGACTTGGCACCAGAGTCGCCACCTGCTTGGATTTGAGAGTGCAAACTACTGTTTACCCTCAATAAACAATATAATCCGGCAGAACACAAAAAGAAAATGCCGAATTTTGACCTGCCAGTGCCTCAGTGCCAGAATAAATTTCTGTGAGAAAAGAACATTCACAACATTACAGTTATTTACAGTTTTTACAATTATGTGCAAACTAGTCTATAACTTTGTGTGTAAAATAATAATTTTTATAGGCTAAATAAAATATCAGCTTTAAGGTCATTTTTTTATAATTATTAAATCATTTTATTTAAAATTTAGGGTCATTTTATAGGTCATTTTTCAAACAATTTTAGATCGTCAGAATCCGGGCCCTGGTAATAATATACTTCATAGCATAAAAAAATTATAACCTTGTACAATGGAATCAGTGTAAATCACTTCTAACTTAAAACCTACGTAGTACGAAAATCTGTAGGGTGGCATCACATAAATTTTAACAACTGAATTGATTTCTCATGAAAGACTGAAATTCTTTTACACAGTCTAACCCAGGGGAAGACAGAATCTTGCTCTGTGACGTCACTGCTTTCTGCTCTCACTGCTCGCGTTATATCTCTGCGAGGAGCATGTGAAATGTAGGCATCAGTGAACAGGGGGGAAGAGAGGGGCATTAGTATTGCGGGCAGCGGGAATTTAGGGGGTTAGAACTTACGTAATACGTGTTTCCGAGTTAATGAAACATCAATCGATTTTTTTGATAGTTTATCGGTTAATTACAGCGCAGCAGTTTAACATATTATAAATAATTCTATTTTTCTATTCTGTGAGAACAATTCCCTTTCCACAAAATCTATGTTCTTTGACAAAAATAGACAATAGGCTACTATCATTTGAATTAACATAATTCACAACAGTAAAAATGATAAAAAAAATGAACTGAATTAATTACCATACAAGCTCGTCTGCACCTTAGATGATACAAGATTACAGTAACAATTTTCTGACTTTCCTGTCTCTTTTTCTTTAACAAGTTTATCAATGTTGGGACGTAATGTTTGAGCAATATTTAATCGAAGACTACATTTAGGTTGTGATTTAACAATGTACTTCTTGATTTGAGCTTTGCACGTTTCATTAGTGAAAAAAATTGTTCGGCCACATATATCGATCCAAAATTACATAATATTCGTGCGGCAAGTCTCGGGAATCTGGTTTCAGAGAAATTTCTGTAAACGTTACCCAAGACCACTTTACGTTTGTCCTTTAACAGATCGTCGCATTGTAAGTTTAGCAGTTCCAACTGATACCGGCAAGGAACGTCTTTGACATTAACTGAATATGGGGTAGCAAAAAGTTTAAACATTGGAGAAAGGTTTTCCACATCCTGAAACCTCGATTCGAACTGAAGAAGAATGTTTTGCAGAACTAACACATGTTCTGCAGAGAGAACACTATCAGGATCGCGTACTTGCAATAACTTTGAAAAATGCTCCGTATTTCCAACCAGAAGTTGTTCTACCCACAGAGCTAAAGTGAATAGGTCCTCTAGTACCTAGCTCTAGCGTACTCTAAACACCCCTACTACCGTGCGCTCTTGCTGACGTCACACACAAGGGATCCGCATGCTCTTGCTCCACAAACGTCATAACAAGACGTAGTTGACTTCCCCTGGTCTAACCCTTAATTCAGCATATGGTAAGTGTAACGGGGCAAGCCAGTTTAGAGGTCATTGCCTCATTTAAATCACCCAGTGAAGATAATTCCTTTTGTATAAAAGAACTCAACATTCCTTTCTTTTCACATTGTATACGTAGCGCCCAGCTACCCTCATTTTACGATTCTGACAAATGCAATGATGTACAGTCTGTGCTAAAATTTACAACTAACCTATCTTTACAACATCTTCTTTATGATTATGGTATTACCAGCAATATTTAGCATAATTTTAATTTTTTAGTGTACTTCGGACCATTAGACGCACCCTACTTTCAAGGCTCTGTTTTCGAAGTAAAAAGTGCGTCTTACGGTCCGTTGAAAACGGTATATTCCAACAGATACAGCAAGTAGCCTATTCAGCTATTTTTCAACATATTCGCCACCGAAATTGATACATTTGTCATGCCATGGGACCAACTTTTGAATACCTGTGTCGTAGAAGTTTGCCGCCTGGGAATTGAACAACCGTGTGACAAACATCTCCTTTCTGTCATTATTTGTCATTTCGTGAGGTGTATGAAGAGGTGGAAATCACTGGGAGCGAACTCCGGGCTGTAGGGTGGATGTTTAAACACCTCCCAGCAAGTCTCCTACACCCTAAAGCCCGGACCTCGCTCCCAGTGATTTCCATCTGTTCCTACACCTCAAGAAATGACAGGGAATGACAGAGAGGCGGAGATGTTTGTCACACAGTGGTTCAAATCCCTGGCGGCAGACGTCTACGACACAAGTGTTCAAAAGTTGGTGCCACGTAAGAAAAGTGTTTCAATTCCGGTGTCGAAAACGTTTAAAAATAGCTGAACAATGGCTGAGTCTGTTGCAATAAATATTTCCTTGAAATTGTGTTTTGTTTCTGCAAACAGTTCCAGGGAAATTTGCTTTAAGGTCGCGCCTGGTACAATGCAGTCAGATGTTTGTAATTTGTTATGTCAAGTCTATATTTAGATGTACAAATTTAACAGGAAATATACGTTAAATCAGCGTTTCTCAACCTTTTTGAACCCGAGGACCTCTAAAATGTCCAAAAAGTTTTACGGACTCCCAATTTTACATCCTATTTTTAAAAGTAGGCTATATGTTGGCCTATATTCTTAATATTTAGGGTATTAATTATAGGTCAATATAACAAATAAATCTAAATACATAAAACCTTGTTAAGAGAGCGCCTCTAATAACAAATTCCAACAAAGTCTTATTTTTCAGGGTTTTGAATGAAGAGGGAATCATAGACGTCAGTGCATCAGGGGTTTAAACTGTGGTTCGTAACTGCAAAAGTACAGAAACTTGCAATGGGACCTGTATTTTCGAAGATTTTAAAAACTTTGACATGTAGTGTCCATTTTATGTGAAAAATATTTACTTCTTTACTTTCCACTTGCTTTGTGATATTTTTCAATATGTCTGCGGACCATCTGCACCATCTTCATGGACCACCAGTGGTCCACGGACCATAGGTTGAGAAACGCTACATTAAATCACAACTTTATTAATTTTAATGTATTAAATAAACATTTGCAAACCAAACCTACGAGAAGAGACTATACTGCCTTTTCAATAAAAGCAAATCGTAACATATGGATTCATTAGCACGCATGGACGTACTACCTAGGTACTATAAACATTAATGATTTACAAAGACCAATTAATCCATTGGAACTCTTCCAGAATGGGGCTTATTACTCTGCAATACAAATATTCAACTAACTTGAAAAACATTAAATTATGATGCATTCACAACAAATGCAAATCTTTCAAAAGATCTCTAAGGTTTTTCTAATGACTCACATAATGGATGAATATTTATAGCGTAAAAAATATTAGGTAAACTGATGTAACAAAGTGCCAGAATGTTTTTGTTTAATCAGTGATAATTGCAATTACGGTATGCAAGAAATAAGTTATTTCTGTAATCGATTTCCAAATTAAGCTCCAGATCAATTCATTAAGCAGGGCTTACGGAAGAACATTAGGTCTAGTTTGATAAGCATATTAGTTTTGAGATATAGCTGTTTTAAAGTTAGAATAAACCAATGCATTATTGATTTCGTCAGTGTTTTTTCCTATTTGATTTTTAAAAAAATTAAAGGGGTACTCTTCCGCTTTGGACTCGACAGAACACTGCCAGACTTACCCACATATTTAGAACGAAAGTGGAATCACACACAATACGCATAAGTTTGTACGTCCTCTGAGGTGGAGTCAGTTCGTACACATCAATTCCACCTGTAAGCTGCAATTAAGTCTATGGTGTGCTCGCAGGGTTCCTTGCACAAACACATAAATGAATACAACCAGTGATGGGCAAAAAGAAAGTAATTGGGCTGAATTACAATTACCCGAGAGACATTTTACTTAATTGCAATTACAAATTACTTTTTCAAAAAGTAATCAGTAAAATTAAAATTACATTTACAATTACTTTACAAAATGGCAGCACCTAAAAATTCCTTGTTTTTGGTTTGTTTTGGGCACAAGCCCAAATTATTAATGATCAAAAAACACATCAATGAGAATATTTTCGGAAACATTGAGCAACTTTTTGTTAATATTAACTTTAATTTGGATATTAATTGCAAAAACAGTAATGATGACGATACAGCAATCGAGAATAATACTAATACTAACGACTACTAAATTGTAACAATTACAATTTATTTCCAGAAGTAGACTACAAGTAGAAATTACATTTTAAAAAAAGTATTGATTACAAGTAAATCGGACCAAAAAAGGAATTGTTACTGTAATCCGATTACTTTTACTCAATTACTTCCCACCACTGAATACAACTTACAGTCCTTTATATTCGAACTCAGTTTGTACAACATATAAGGGTACCGCTACACGATTGTATTGCTGATCATCTGACATGTAAAGTGGGTGCTACTTTTGAAAGACTCTTTTTCTATCTGCTGCCACCCTAATCCTCTTCGAGCTGTCAAACAGTGAATAGAAAGGTAATTAGGTGTATTCATACTTGTCTGCAGTCCAGTACAATGTTGCCAAATACGTACCAGAGCATGGTTACTTCACTTGAGAAGTGGTGAATGAAAGAGGCAACACTGGGAAAATCACGCGACTACAAAAGCACCTGTTCTTTGTCGGAGCAGATTTTCGGATTTGGGAACAATGCTATTATATTCTTTTGTAGACAGACGATGGTTTAGAAAGAGGCCTTCTTAAAATGGCACGAACAGTATATAAGCGGAGTCTTTTTCACAAGGGCACATGAAAAACAACTGCAGAATAGCCAGAGGGAGAATGACATGTGCAGTAGCATTAATGCAAATAAATGCAATTTGAAGCCAAGAGGAAAGAGGCACAACAAACTCTAACATTGACGTTACCACTGCAATGGTGCTGTAGTGCTCACTTGTTTTTGCAATTGCAGAGCTATTGTCAGGCCCTACCTCTTGTAAATCATGGTATAGGCCTAGATAACAAACGTAGCACTAAAAATAGAGCTACTTTAATGCAAAATATGTGCATAATCGCTTTTATTTTAAAAAAACTTGTCATGATTGGTCCTGATTTCCACCGTTTAATGTACAGTAGTCAAAATTAAAATTGCCTTCAGTGGACCGAAACGTCGTGAAGGTTCGAGAAGAAAGGAAACACATGATCTAACGAAGGCAATTTCCCTTTAATTTTGACTACCATATTTGTTATTTTATTTGATACAAGTTTATCCAGATTTTAAAATTGTGAAAATTAATTATATTCTCCTATATGAAACTAGAAAATTCTTTATGGGATATGCATACCCTCAGAAAAAAATCACTGCACTTAGTGAAGCTAGAAGTACTAGTTACTTGGGAATGGGTCAGGATATCAATGAGTGAGTTCTACCTGGCTATAAAGCATCCTTTCATCAATGCAGTTGGTATATACCGTATCTCAAAATGGTTAGTGACGTCTGTCACAACACTGACAGTATGAAGTATTTTACTTTTTGTGGAGAGTATCCAAAACACAGGGAAAATGAGAATGAAGATTATGTGACTTTTCTAACCTAATGAGCATCACAAAATTTTATAAACCACAGGATACGTAGCCTAATCTAGGGTTATCATAAGAAAACAAGTGTCACTACATATGTATAACAATGAAATAAGTACCAGTAGCTCTACACACTTCTTGGTGGAAAGAAAACCAATCAGTCCAGCAGCTATTTTGAAGGATTTTGGTACAATTTATTATAAAAATGTTTCGATATTTTGATATAAAATTATTGTAAAATGTTTCAACATATCAGGTAATTCACAACCCAGGTCCAACTCTTTCCACCGGTAATGATATAGGCCTAAAATTGATTAAAACTGAGTTCACCTGAGGAAGGCCTGGAGGTCAGGCTGAAACGTAGTGACCGTTTTAAAGGTAAAATTTTATCCACTGTATATAAGTTTTAATAACAGTTTTAATCAATTTTATATTGTAAAATGTGGAAAATGCTGTTTTTCAATCAAATTCTGTGTGACTTGAGGCTTTTCTGGTGTTGAGAATGTATTACTGTTTCTCGGGCTTCCAACCGGGTGAGTTGGAGGTTTGGTTTCAAGCTTCCGGCAACAATCTCTGCTGCCACCTTCTGGCAGAAATAAACTGGATTTGGCCACACCAGACCAAATAAGCTAACTTCGATTCCAAACCTGCATACGAAATGCATTGCTGGAAATGAAAACGGGTTCCTATCCTATAACTTAAATTTGCTTACGCTAACAATGTTTCGCATAAGACTTGAACCTACGCAGGGCAACTGCAATGAATTTAGGAGTTCAGGCTGTGTCTCTTTTTATTTAAAGTTCCGGTATTCACCCTACAACCAGGAAAAACCACAGCTGGATTTGGAAAAAACTGCACTTCTTATATAGGAAAAGACTGGATATAGGCCTACTAGAATGGGTGGGGGACCAATAGGAAAATTAGTAACTGGAATAATTACATGGAGAGTTCTGATTGGTCGGGAAGGAAAAATGGAGTTTAATAATGTTTTTGGATGTAAAATCGGTCCTCATGACGACCGAATTTGCATGCAACAACATTATTAAACTCTAATGTTCCTTTCCAACCAATCAGAACTCTCCATTTCATTATTCCATTTTCTAATTTTCCTATTGGCCCACCACCCATTCTAGTATACAGTCTTTTCCTATATAAGAAACTGTTTTTTTCCCAATCCAGCTCACTTCTCCCAGAAGATGGCAGTGGAGATAGCTGCCGAAAACTTGGAACCAAACTTCCAACTCACCTGGTTGGAAGCCCGAGGAACAATAAACAATCAAATTTCTTTATATAAATGTTAAAAAAAGTGGGTGAATAACATGGGAAAGAAAAAATGCAGTGGCAGCGCTGATAATGGAGTACCAATGAGCTGCTGGATCTGTCAGTTACAGCAAGCATCGCTCTGATGCAACTTGGTAGGCCTATATAGTGAGGTGTGAATGAAACTACACCCAAATTCTGAGGTTTTTTTCTCCCTCTCTGAACCCATCCTCTGGGGTTTAATTGCTATAACATGGAATTTTATAAAAGTTTGACTCATCTGATAACCCATGAATATCTTGCCATGTTCTAGGTTGTCCTGATTGTGGTTGTTACAGACATCTCAAGTTCTTTGTCTACGTTTCACTATTTGTAAAATGTAAACTTATTACAGAGAAAATCTGATATTTCTCCTTGACTTTCAATGTTTATAATTAGGGTTCGGATGTTTATGACATGCCATGCTTTTATTCTGACCTCCATTTTTACTGCAAACACAAATTGCACGTTTGTTATCCTAATCAGACCGTTTTTATTTTACATAGGCTACAAAGTCATATTATGGTCACTTTTATGGCTTTATTCATATTCGTAATTTAATGTCATATTTCAGCTATAAATTTGGTAAAAGAGCGCAAATATACAGTATACAGTAGAGCCTCGGTAATTCGAGCCCCGGTATTTCGAGGTTCCGTGTAATTCGAGCTGGTCTTAAGTAAATTAAAATTTTCCATAAAACTAGAGAAAAATCCCTATTTCATACGGTGTCCGCATGTAAGTTTTACGCACTTCCGAATGTGTTACATTTTGAGCTTTCTTTCAATTTTCCCATGTACAAAAATGCAGGTAAAACTGAATTTTCGTTCATAATACACAGAAATAACCTTGGCTTCAGACTGCTAATGCATTTCTATTACAGATTGACAGAAACCGTTAGGTTCGATTTTTCTTTGTCGGGACCTCGTCTCAATCAATTGTACAGTGCATACCATCCTTTCAGAAAATAGTACTTTATTGTTACAGTAATCCCTACTCAGCAACAATGGTAATTTCAGCAACAATGGTAATTAAAAGTGTTTTCCTAGTAGCGCCGCTTTCCCGTTCCACTCCATTAAGAGTCAGACATTCCTTAAAGGATGCCGATGTAGCAAATTGGAAATGTTTGCCAATATACATACATGCCTATTAAAGACATGTATGCCTACTATATTGTTTATTTATTTATTTTTTACACCATTATTGTGCTCATTAAACATTTATTTATGATTTAGCCATTGATTTAGTGATGTTTCCGTATAATCCGATATTTTTGTAATTCGAGGTAGCCTCAGCCCCAATTAGCTCGAATTATCGGGGTTCTACTGTATGCATTAAATTGCCAACTTAAATTTTTTCCGATAAAAGAGTCAGAAATATTTTAGTTTTACTGTATCTGAAATATGAAAGGACAACAACAAGTAATATCATAATTGCCTCTTCCTGCTTGTTGTTAACAACTTCTAATACCGTAGAATTGTTTTTAAAATATTTTCAGTCCACATTTGCAGTGGTATCTGGAAGCATTAACAGATTAGAAGTTATTTACAATTTATTTATTTTATTTGCTCTCTTGATTACAAGACTGCCTAAACGACAAAGCTTACTATGCTCCTATTAACAAAGAAGTATAACACACCCTACAATTTGAGAAAAAATTCAACTTAAACTTGTAAGTTACCTTATATTACAAACTCAAGAATTGTATCATCATAATAGAAGTAGGCCTAGATAATGCATGACAACTGTAGTAATATTGTTAAAAAGTGATTATCTGATTGAAATAATGTGATGTAGCATCATTAAACGTTTTAAATTGGAACATTTATTTTTAGAAAAGAGGTTCTTTTATTAGGTCATATGAATAGCTAACGATTAGCCTTAGGCCTAAATGGACAAACATTGATCGGTTTAGATGGAACTCACTATGCAGGGATTTAATCTTTCTGAAGGTCATATTTGCAGTCATATTTTCCACTTTTTTAGGTCATAAACATCCGAACCCTACATATAACAATGTCTCTTTTCACAGGTTCATCAACACTCTGCAGTGTATCTGATCATCTTAATACTGGTTTCTGCACAAACTGCGAGGTGCAATAAGCTTGGAACATGCATCATGTAAGTAACTTACTGTCTGCATGACTATCTACAATAATAAAAGGAAGTATTTGTCTTTCTGTCTGTCTGTCGCAATGCCCAGCAAAATCTGCTGAATGCAGAGATCTGAAATTTTAAACATAGATGGACTAAAAGGTGGGCGAATGCACCTCGAAGCTGGAATTTTAATTTTCGCTTTCGTTCGTGAGTTATGAGTGAAAAACGGGCAGAAAACGTGCATTTTTTGCGTTTTTGAAGCATCAGTTTTCAGTAATACATTTCAACGTCAAATCAATTGCAGTTAGCTTTGGCTATTAGTCAGGTGCATACATTTGTAGGATAGGAATAGGTCTCAATTAGGTAGGTAGGGTGAAGGAGAAGGAAAGAGGAAGAGAAAAGGAGAAAGGAAAAAAATTCCCAATTTTCAGTGATGCTAATCCTTCCACCATTGCCACCTAGAAGTCTGTCATTGTTTAAATAGTGAGTTGAGTTGGAGGAGCTTAAGGGTAGACCTGTTCTTCCCTTTTCCCGGCACATTTTCCCATGCAAACTATATTCACAGATTCCAGGTAAGTGGGAGTTAGGTTAGGAATAGTGATAACGGTGTTAGTGACTAAAGTTCTATCCACAATGTGCAGTCAGAAGTTGGCAGTTGGTAGTCGGTAGGCAAAGTATAATGTGTGGTGAGTAATGGACACCATTCACAAAGTGGAGTTGCAGTCAGCAGCTGGCAGTCGGGAAATTCACCTTCGACTACCAACTGCACGACTCCAGTTCCATATTACGGGATTGAAAATTATTTACTAGTGCAAATGAACAGATTAGCATACTACGAGAAAGCGAGATGTGATTATTACATATATTATGCATTATAAATCGATTCCTCCACATTTTTTGTACGGCAAAATGGTACTTTGCGACACACGCTGCTCCCCTTTCCACTCGCCTGGCCACTTCCCCGCCTGGCTGCTTGCCACGTGCTGCCTGACCCGCTTCAACGCTGCCCATGCCGCCATGCCTGCAGTCGCTGCTCAACGCCAGTAATGCATATTCCCTTGCACCAACACTACTCTTTTCGTAACTAACAAAATATCTAAAAATTATAAAAACTGATTCTTGCATTAAAACTCATGATAGCCTATCCCCCCTATCGTAACTCAAATAGCCTATACGAAAGCTTCCTTCACTATTCAACATTCACTCGTGGCGTAATGGCTAAGACTCCTAGCTATAATGCTAGGGGTCCCGAGTTCAAGTCCCGGTCGAATCAAAATTTACTAGGTCTCAAGTCGGTAGGTAGGATGGAGAGGAGGTGAGAGGAAGAGAGGAAGGAGACGGGAAATGAAGAGGAAAAGAGAATAAAAAAGAAATAAATTATTTTTTCTGTTTCATCAGTTGCTTAAGAGATGACTCTACCGTCGCTGCTAGTAGAGGGATTGAGAGTAGGAGTGGGGGACTCGGGTGTGTCGCCATGTACCATTTTCCCCTTTGTACCGTGTGCGTCGCCGTGGGTGAGTCGGTAGCGCGCCTGCCTTCCACTCCGGCGGCCCGGGTTCGATTCCCGGCCGGGTCGGGATTTTTCAGTAGTGAAACATCCCTTTCCCGGGTTCAGGACTGGGTGTTTGTAAGTAGGTTAAGTCTTAGGTTAAGATAATGCACATTGTGCACGATTCCTTAATTATAAAATGTTTCCCTAACCTCAATGTCAACTGCATATTGTGGGCAGCTCAAGTGCCGCTCCCAAGCCGATAAGGAAGTGTAGTCTAATATTTATTAGGCAGGGTGGTTTGGACTAAATCATCTCCTCTCTGCAGAACGAAACTTTACACATTCGTCTACATTATTTGTTAATATGACTACATCTATTAGCTGGTTTATACAATTAATGAAATGGTAATCAGATTCCTAACAGATAGGCTATTAGCAGAGAAAAGTAACTTACTTTTCCTTTGAACTTCCTGATGTTGTTGTGGGGCTAGTTTTGGCACTCCTCTGTAAAGCTGGACGTTTTCCCGCATTATTTCGTTTTTTAAACACCTCGAAAACAAACACTTAACACGAAAAATGATCGAACTACAATCTTCTACATTTGCTTCCTGTTCAGAGAGAGAGACCATGTTTTCTCCAGTGTTGCCAATGCCAAGTATCAGTGCTGACACTACAAATGTCCCACAAAAATACCTTCCAAAGAGCGGTTTGTTTCAAAAGAAAGAATTATAGTGCTTTTATAGTTTTTAGAAATGTTATCTTATTTCTTAAAGGTGACAAGATGTAGTTTTGATTTTAATTATCGAGGCATTCAAACCAGTAAAAAAAGATGCAGCACTGAAGAAGGCGGAAACACGCCGAAAGGCTTATGCGAATAATAAAATCAAACGTTGTTAAGCACCTGTGGTGTCGGTCCCTGACTATAGCCAGCAGACCAACTCCAAAAATTATATATATATACAGTAGGCAGTGCGCCCGAATGGGCATTGAGAGAATAGTTCAGCACTCTTTGCTGTATCCGACTAATGTATTCGTTCTTTTCTTTCAGTGTAGTATGTGGTATCTCTCACAATGAACTTTAATATCTCTTCTCTATATATATTATATATAAAAGGCTTTGTCCCGACTGACTGACAGGAATCAACGTAAAGCTTAAACTATAACAGGTAGAGACTTGGAATTTTGACAGTACCTTCGTTTCATAATGTAGGTGCTCACTAAGAAAGGATTTTGCAAAATGTTGATTTTAAATGCCAAAAATTAAATGTTTTTGAGAAAACTTAATCCCTTTTTACACAGAATTATAAAACCCCAATCACAGAACATATTGTTGCTAATGGTATCAGATGGCTTTTGGGGGGGGGGGGAAATGCAAGTTTGACAAATAAGAGAAGGTATCAATTTATAATTCATGTTATAAATTAATATTGAAGAATGTAATCCACGAAAATAATGCAGTCACATAACTTTTCTCTACCCTGGACATAGAGAAAACAATACGAGGTATGGTAATATGGTATATTATTATATCGCAGGTTTTTGGAGAGAGAAGTATGAAAGTGATATTGCTTTCTGTTTAATTTCATCCCCAAAACAGTTTTATTGTAACATGAGAGGGAGAAATAAAATTTTCCGCCTCAGTATTACAATTTTATGTTACAGGAATTTCTGTTTCTTCTTATTTGAACCCTTACCAGGCTTGCTGTGTACAAGCGATGCGATGCAGAATTCTACATCATCTATGAGCCATAAAAAAACTATATCAAGCGTTTTCTGAAGGAATAGTTTGAGTGTAATAAGTCGTTCTTCCTATTTCAGATTATAAATACCTGTATAAGGACCTAGAATTTAAAAATCGAAAGTCTTTCATAAGTTCATTTCTAATTACAAATTACAAAATAAAAAACCCGGGCGACGCCGGGTCTTTTAGGCTAGTATTTTATATATTAAATGACTACTCCTGGTACTACGAAGGTAACTCAAAAAATTACCTTCGTAGTACCAGACGTAGTTATTCAATGAATATGAAATATCGTCAATCAGACGTGCCCAAGGTATTATACCACTAGGCATCGAAAATATTTACGGAAATGACTTATTTAAACCCGCAAACCATTTTTTTACCGAAACATATCCTGCTTCTTCTGTCTTTCTTTTCATAGAGCAAAATTTTTTACTGTTAATTTTCTGTGACAATGTAATTTTGTGACATATATGTAAGAAAAAAAGGGTAAACAATGCTAAATTCAATAACGTACTACTCCTGCCATCTAGTGGGGAAATACAAGACTTGCTGATTGCCATCTTTGTTCTCAAAGCTCAGTAGATGCCGGTAGTGACCATTTTGAACGGCGCTCAATTCAAGTGTAATACTAGGGACATTCATTATGTATCCTTGTCATAAGATGTTTCTAACATATAAACTTAATTATTGAGAAACAGTCTGAGAGTGCATATTCATAAGAAGTTATGTCTTAAAGTATATGTACACTTTTAGGTACTTACTTACTCAATGCCAATAGACAATTCCTCAGGAAAGGAATATCTATTTTATAGAACCCGAAGGTTCATTGCCGCGCTTACCTGTGCCCGCCATTCAACCCTATTCTGTGCTAACTCCATCCAATCACCCCTCGAAAAACCTACCTCCCTTAAATCTATCCTAATATTGTCCTCCCACCTATGTCTAGGTCTTCCACGTGGTATTTTCCCTTTGGGTCTTCCAGTCAATATTTTAGAGATATGTCTTTCTTCCCCCATGCGTGCAACATGTCCAGCCCATTTCATCCTCCGTGATTTAATTACCCTTACTACATCCGGTGAAGAGTACAGGTCATGAAGCTCGTTATGAAGTTTTCTCCAGTCCCCATTTTCTGGCTCTTAGTAACAATGACACAAGCCGTATGCCGCATCACTGCTGCCAATAGGGTGGCCAGACGTCCGGCTTTTGGCTAAGCAGTCCTCCATCCAGCGAGGCTTTATGCCGGACGTTGCTTTATCCCCCTTTTCGAGTCTCTGATGGATCGGTAAAGCGTATTAATAAAATCTGCATTTTCCCGTACGTTCCTGCCAAGGAATCTATTCCTAAGGTTGGCACTCTTGTCCATACTATGATAGTGTACTATCATTTGTTTGGTGCAGTACGTGGCGTTGGCCGTACTGTTAATTGTTGTTCAAGTCTCTATTTGTATTGTACATTCATAAATAGAGATGAAAATCGCTTTTTGCAGTGTAAAATCATTTATTTTATATAAATGCAGTTATTAAGTAAAATTAGTTAGAGTTATACCATGTAATATCTGCTGTCCAGCCATCCATGCCCGAAGTTATACTATGCTAGATTACCGAAGATGTGTCTCCTCCTTTCTGACATTTTAGAAATGGCCACCCTAGCTGCCACCCCTGATTAAATCTGAAAGTCGTAACGTACAAAATAAGTCTTAATGCTGCTAATTTATTCTCCAGCAACGGTTGTTTTTGTTTTGCTACTGCCAAGGTAAAACATTCCGTATTTTACAGGAACTGTGGGCAATGCAAGCAGATGTACGGACACTACTTCCAGGGGCAGGTGTGCGCAGAGGCTTGCCTCACATCTGGTGGGATGCTCCTTCCAGACTGCAACAAGCCCAACACTTTAATGGGCTTCCTAAAGAGACTCTACTAGCATACATCTTGTACACATTGTAATAAAGGAAATATATAGACAAATAGGAATGTTCTTATTAGACAATTCCTCCCTGACATGCATCTCACTTTGTCTAACACTAGAAAATAGCCCGTGGCAAAAGGTGCTTCCTTATCTGGATGTATTATGCGTTTTCCTTTAGAATATAATTCGTTCCTACCAGTACGCAGTTTTCAGAAATTAATTATATCGTAAGTTTTATGCAGTTCCAAAGCTACCTGTGAACACTGATAATACGTTTCGTTTCTCAACTGTTGGTTGACAGATGAATAGGCTATTATGTGAATTTGATTTGATAAATTCAGTGTAATTTTCAGAAATTATATAACTTTTCAAGGGAAGGGGTGTTTGGATTTTTATTATCCGCGATACTTCCAGTGTTAAACTATCAATATATTATAGCTGATGCCCGTGGCTTCACCCGCCATTATTAATTGACTCCAGGATTTTTAAGAAATTTACAGTGACAGTTTATTAAAAATGTTTGTGGTTCAGAGCTATGAAAATTGTAATTAAAAATGAAATTAGAATATTTGTTCCTTATGTTCATTTCACTTAGGCCTTACCTAATAAAGAAACGGTTTTCCTAATTTTGTACTCTTCATGAAAGTTTAGACTGGGAGAGACAAACATCGCCGAGTATACCCGATGTCTCACGAAGTGAGGGAGCGAGTGAGCATGCTATTGAGGGCCGTTGCATTGTACAAGAGTAGATACTATTGTATTTACACACTTATACTAGGACGGATTAGATGAAATTCAATATTAATTCAATATTAATGTATGGTATACTAACGTTGAGTTCTGGTCCCAGAAAAGCTTTTAGTAGGGTTTAATGTGGTAAATGCTGTAATTCTTTTCAAGTTTAAGGCAATTTGTTATGCAACATTCTCAGCTGCTTTTGTGGTATTGTTAACATTGTTCCTTGTTTGCGGGTCTCATTTAAGGAATGACTAAGGAATATGGGACTATCGAGGTCAATACTAAAGGGTATCTATTATGCTTTAATACATTGCCATTTCAACTATATGGATATTCTTTGGAAATCTGGCACAAATAATCGCATACATCAACTTGAAATACTACAAAACAGGGCTTTAAAGATCATTTACAATTTAGAGTACACAACCCCAACAAAATATATCTATTCTCATACTGGTATCATCCCACTAAATGTAAGTATAAAGATGTCCACAGCAATATTTGCACATAAATTATTACATAACCTGTTCCACTCAAACATCACCCTTAGAAAATTTGATGATATACATAACTATGCCACTACAGGTCAATTCAATATTACTACCTCTGCTAGTGAAACTACAAAGTATGGTGTAAATAGCCTAACGTCACGAATCACGAAAGTATATAATGCACTCCCTGATAATATAAAAAATTCAAATTCCATTAGTATATTCAAAACTAATGTTCAAAAGTTCTTTTTAGATGAATACTTTAAGGTATAACTCAGAGCTATTACAGATAAGTTATTGATTCATGTAATGCACACTGTTAAGGTAAATTATACTGCAAACCAGCTTATCATAATGTTTTACCAACTAATGTTTTAAGTTCTAACAACCAATGTTTTGAATTTTTACTTATTTTATGTATTATCATACTTATCCTTTGTATTGTATTGTATGTATAAAGTAACAATCCCTAAGCGTGAGCCTTATGGCTCATTGGGGCTAATTATGATGAATAAATAAAATAATAAATAAATTTTCTTAATTTTACCAATGATTACATCTTCCTCAAACCAATTTAAAGACATATTGAAACTAGATTTTATCATGACAGATTACATACTGCTGTTTGTTCACTACTCGGATAGAAGATGGTGACGCTGGTGAAATACAGTCCCATTCTTCCTTTGCTGCCGTGTGCAAGAAACGTCATTCCTAGTAGGCTATGAGTATGACGTATATTGATGACGTGTCACATTCAAACCTGGTGTAACTCTTAGGGCCTGTATTACCACCTGCCGACAATTCCTCCTGATACATGACTTCCAGATAGCTTAACAGAAGATGTCTTGTAATACCACCGCTGAACTGCTATCGGCAAGAACACAGTAAAATTTTGCAAAATGATCCTTAGCTGATCGAGCAAAGAGGTGTGTTTGTTGTAGATCGGTAGGCATCCACTAGGTGCGGCAGCTCAGATTTGTATTTGTACAATTAAATTACACAATAACATATCATTTTAAGTGCATTAATCGATTTTTGCAATTTTATTTCATTCATATGTGAGCATAACATGGCATTTTTGTGTAAATTAAATCTTCCGGCATCAATTCTAAAATTCAGATGCCATCTGAAGCTTCAGAGTGCTGCCATCTTGTTTCCACCAAGCTCCCCTAACTAGCAGTTGGAAGTTTGTCAGCCACTCCATCCTCCTGATAGCTTATCTGGAAGTTGTCTTACCCGACAGATTTTGCAATTCTTGGCCAACTTCCAGATAGGTTCTCTATCTGGCAGATAAATATATCAGGTGCTCGTCATACAGGCCCTTAGTGGTTATATAGGGATTATTAGTGACAGGGCTTATGTAGAAATTGCACGGCGAACTACCATACAACCATTCATTACCCATATAAGCAGACCTAACTTATATTAATATGACTGTAAGTACAGTAGCAACTGTCCATAGCTACCTCACTGGAAGCTCATGACTACGGCAAGGCATTTAATGACCATAAAATATTGAAAAAAATGCAAAATAGAAAATGAATTTATGACCTAAAAATAGTGAAAAATTGACCCAAAATTTAAAAAAATGACCAATAAATTTACCATTATTACTTATAGGCCTAATTAGATTTTTCGTAAGTAATGAATTGCTAAAAACAGTTTATGACGGTGCGTTACATATGAATTTATATTATAAAACACTTATTTTGTTACTGAAGAAGTAAATTTTCTTTCTGAACTGACATGCCCATCAAATTTTCCCCTAGCAAATATGTGCCATTTAAAAAGAAAGAATCTTTATTGCTACAAGACAAACTGCTGTGGTATTTACATTCAACCAGAATTAAAATGAACTATGAACACTTGGCAGAGATTCTCAAATAAAAACGATTGTCTGTTGTCTGAAAGTAACAATTTGTACATAGAAAAGCTCCTCTCTACCTACACTGAAACATGACCTAAAATGCCGAAAATTACCTAAAAATTGCCAAAAAATGACCTATCTCTTGAAAATGAGGAAAAATGCAAAATAAAGAAAAATAATGCAAAAACAAATTGCCCTTATTTATGCTTGGTTTCTACAAATTTGTGAATTACCTATGGGTAAATTATCCATGGGAAAATTATTTCCATTTCACCCACAATGATATAATGAGCAAGGCCTTGGAGTTGTACAGTTAATTTAATTCAGAAGGCTTTGATTCTCATTGTTGAAATTATCATTGATCCTACAAGAGTTTAAATTTTATCCAGCCATCCATGAAAGGATAAATTAACCCGAAGATTTGCCCTTGGAAAGATCTAGCCCGAGTTTGTAGGAACATTTTCATATTTACCCAGAAGACATTTATCTAGAAACTCGCCAGAAGTGTAAGTGATTGCTATCTTTAAATTATTTGTGTTTGTGTGGTGTTATTCTTGTGTAAATTCTGTCCATTGGAAAATTTCCCATAGGTAATTCACGAGTTTATAGAAACCGGCCATTAATCAATTATTTCATGATACACATTTATAAATATTTGAGCTATCTTTTATCCTTCATATAAAAAAAAAAGATGCAAAATTATAAAATGCCTTGCCCTACTCATGACAATAATAATAATAATAATAATAATAATAATAATAATAATAATATAAACTAATAATGCTTGATAAATCACATAACAAAGAGCATATATACTGGTCTGTAGACCCTTTTTGCATAAACTTAACCCTTTCAGGCCTCTTGTCCATGATCATGGACGCACTTTTGGCAGTTAATTTTCTCATACTGTATTGTATTTTACTCCCTCTGAGGCTGCGTTCGGGGAGCTCGCTTTCGCGCTGTGAGTACGAAACGCTCAAAGTGTCGTTCGGGGAGACTATTAGCACCTCGCGCTACGAAGCTCCCCGAACGCTCGAAAGCGTGCCACGGGCTTTCAAACATGGCGGAGAATATGGCATCAGAGGGTCGAAGGAAAGTTTTTTGACCGCTATTGCGCTAATTATAAAAGAAGAGATTGAATATTATCTCGCAAACCCTTCCATCTGGGCAGCTTAAGGAAACGCGAACATTGCATTTTTCTGCCACGGTCCAAACTTTACACGGGATGAGAATAATACCTTCAGCAGACGACTTTAAAATCTTTGCCCATACTCATGACATAAAACACCCAACTGAAAATCATTAAACAACATGACCAGATTTTACCGTTTCTGTTTTCAGTCTGGACCTTTTAAACCTTTAGACTTCTTAACTTCATAATAAATCCTGCCGGACCTAAAGCTAAAATAAAAAAAGCTTATCCTTTATCTATTTTTGTATTTGTTATTTTTCTTTGTAACATTAATTTGTATGGTATGCATTATTTTATGTATGTATTGTAAGGTATATATTTTATAAATATTAACAATGTTCAATGTACATGTATGTATTACATGTTTTTGTACATGTATGCATTATATTAACAATGTTCATGTATGTTTTGTACAATAATCTAAACTAAACCTGCAGACGACGTTCGGGGACCAATGAAATCGCTAATAGCGTCCGCAGCATCTCGTGCCTCACCTCTCCAGAAAAAGCGTTGTTAGCACGAGCCGTGACGTCAAACGCTTTCAAACCGTGACGTCATATACGCGCTCACAGCACTGTGAGCGAGCTCCCCGAACGACCAAAGCACGCTTTTAGCGCTGAAAGCGAGCTCCCCGAACGCAGCCTGAGTTCATATGTCCATGTTCAAGCATATTTCCTTTAGTGGTAAACAGGACTACCAGAGCCATCTATGAGATATTTGTGGATCGATTTACCAGCAATAACAGACAAGATGGCAGCTGCTGGTGGAGGTGTGGCAGGTTAGTACCTCATTATTTTCATTTTTATGACATGAAAGTGATGATAAAACATGGATATTTTTATGTAGTTCAGTTCAGTAAGATATACTGTTATGTTAAAACATAATTTTACCTATTAAGTATTTTTTTTATTTATTTTACGCTAACTTAAAGTACAGTGTCCTTGATCAAGGCCAGCTGACCTGTAGGCAAGCAATAATTTCAACCTTACATAACCATACTTATATGTGTATTTTCTTATTTCAGGACCCTCTAAAAAGAGAATATGCAAACGAGGTGACCCTAATCTTGCTTCCATGATACTAGAAGCCCTGGAAAATGGAGATGTATCAGATATATCAGAACTGGATGACAATGATGAGCCAGGTGTTCATGAAGGGCTTGATGATGAAATCACAAGTGATATTGAAGGTAATTATTTACTAAGTATGCCTATTTACAACCAAATTGATTGTGAACATATATCATTATAGGTCTAGGCTTACATAATTATTTCACTAAATGACAAGATTAGGCCTAGGCCTACTGTACAATTCATATGACCAACCTAATTTTTTTTTCTTCTCTTTCTAGTTGTGGATGAAAGTGAAAAACAATCATTTGGTGATGAAGAAGGTGATGCTGATGATTCAAATGAAACAATGAACAGTATGAATTTAACACAGCGTATGCATATAAAATGGTCAAAACGCAAAACATTTTTCAAGCCTCAGTCGACAGAATGGTTTCCCCCGACAAATGCAGACATTCAAATTACCAGGCCTTTTACACCACTGGAGTATTTTTCTCGCTACATTCCATCTAGTTTGTTAGAAAGAATGTGTGAGATGACAAACATATATGCACTGCAAAGGGATGCAAATTTCCAGCCCTGCACTACTAAGGAAATTGAAATTTTGATAGGTTTGCATATCATAATGGGAACACTGAAATTTCCACGTGTTGGTCTCTACTGGGATGCTGCGTTAGGTCTTGATGTTTTCTTGAACAGTATGCAGAGAATTAGGTTTTTCAAGCTCCGCACTAATCTGCATCTTGTGAACAATCTGGATAAAGAGGAGAATAACCAAGACAAATTTTGGAAGGTTCGACCCATCTACGACAGCATCAAGAAACTGTGCACCGAGCTAAAATTAGAACAACGTTTGTGTGTTGACGAACAGATGGTCCCTTTTAAGGGCAACTGTGCTGCAAAGCAATATATCAAGAATAAACCACATAAGTGGGGCATCAAAATATTCGTACTATGTGGTGAAAGTGGCATAGCATATGATTTTTTGATCTACCAGGGGAAGACGACAGGCATTGATGAAGATCTAAAGCAACTAGGTCATGGAGCCGGTGTAGTTTTACAGTTATCAAAAAGAATAACTGTTACAGGTACCAATGGTCATCAATTATTTTTTGATAACTTTTTCACATCCTATAATTTACTACAAGCTCTGAAGTCAAGCAACATTCTAGCTGTAGGCACAGCACGATTGAATAGATTTGCAAGTCCCCCATTCATTTCTGACAAAGAAATGAAAAAGAAGCCTAGAGGTAATATGGAAGAGGTTTTTAGCCAAGATGGTGACTGTGTAGCAGTGAAATGGTTGGACAACAATCCTGTCAATCTTGCTTCCAATTTCATAGGCATTGGTACGGCAGACACTGCGAGGCGGTGGGATAAGTCGAAGAAAACTTACATTGATGTTCCTCGTCCGGAAATAGTGAAACTCTACAATTCATCAATGGGAGGTGTAGATAAATTAGACTTTTTAATCAGTCTCTATAGAATTTTCATCCGCAGCAAGAAATGGACTCTGCGGATGATATTCCATGCCATAGATCTGGCTATAACGAATAGTTGGCTGGAGTATAAAACCGACGCAGAGATCTGTAAGATTCCGAAGAAGAATGTCATGGACCTCCTTCATTTCAGGATGTTCATAAGTGAGGGTCTTACTAAAAGGGGACAGGTAAACCCAGCTAGAAAGCGTGGAAGACCATCAGCTGGCGAGGCTCCAGCTCCAGTATGCGACGACAAACGGAAGCGAATGGAGCGTGCTCCTGTGTCTGAAGTTAGAAACGATGGTGTGGACCATCTCCCTGTTCATAACAACCAGAAGGAAGCAGGGAGATGTAAAATGCCCAACTGTAAAGGAAAATCACATTTCAGATGTGAAAAGTGTCAGATCCACCTCTGTCTCAGTAAAGACAGAAATTGTTTTCGCAGTTTTCATATTAGAGTGTGACATGTTCTTGTTCAATCTGCACAATTCAATCAGTTCAGTTTTTTTTGTACATACCTCATAATTTAAGCCTTCTGTATAATAAATATGTAATTTTTTTAAATAATTCAGATTGATTAAAATTGTTTACTCTTACTAATTACTACCTTCGAATACTTTTGTCCTTGATCAAGGACAGTTGAAAAAGGGCATAACGTGTTGTTTTAAAAATATGAAAAAAATCTGGTAATCTATTGAAACCTAAATGAATGGACTGTGTTAATTTCAGATTTTTTAAATGGACAGTATTAAAGTGGTACTGAAAGGGTTAAACAAAGACTCATCTTATTACCTAGCAACGAGCATGGGAATTCTGGATGTGATCTACACAAATGGACCTATGACTGCAGCATGGGTAGTAAAAGGTAAATGTTTGTTATTATGCTTTTCTTTCATTCAGAAATCATTAATTACCCTCTTCATAGTAATTTAGAAATGATCAGCACTATACTATGCCCGCAGTATGACGACCAAGACCCCGTCCCATATCTGCATACAAAATGAATTGCTGAAATGAAAGTGGATTCACTCTGAAAAGCTTAATTTGCTTATGCTAACTTGTTTACATAGACTTTGAACATATGCAAATAAATTTTAATATTTGAAAGTTGCCTTATTGTTTTGAAATAAATTTCCATATAAAATATTTATTTACAAAGATTTGTTTACACGTTTTCCAAATTCTGTTTACATTATTACGCCACCCGAATGAGCACTTGCTCGTAGTCTGGTGAAGTTCAGAAATGGATATAAATATAATATACAAAAATACAATCAAACTACAATAATTTGAAGTAATACTGTAATACGAAGGAAGGGAATTTTAAAAGTAAGAAAGTTACATGAAAAATAAAATGTTAAATATTACACTGAATTTTTTCCTCAGATTTGTAATTTGTTAGTTAAAAACGAGCGGTTGTGGAGTATTTTGGAATTACTTAGTTCCACCATTCGCCTACCCTGATCAGTAGAGACCGGATGTTAGGCAAAATGCCTATTCTTAACCGTTATAGATATCATAAAAATGGCTTAATAGAAGTTCAAGATACTATCCTTAGAGCTGTTTTCATAAAGTTAACTCTGCTTTTCCAAGGAAAAAACAGCATTTTATTGAAAATTTACATAAAAATTTGTGAAATCCATGCAATTTGCATCTCATGGATGAATGACATTACTTAAATTTGCTTAAACACGCTCCGATAACGTCTGTAGAAGTGGAAAGGTCGTTTTCAGTACTAGAAAATGTACTGTCTGATAGGAGGCATAACCTAAGAGTAGAAAATTTGAAAAAAGTATCTTATTATGTGCAATCAATGATGTTTGTTAATGATTGGCAAAAGGTGTTTGTAAAGGCAATATTGTGCGTGTATATCGGGTAGGCCTATGTTATTTTGATTAAATACTGCATGACTTAAATGTTTTATTTCAAATAAGTAACAAGACACATCCAAAAAGAGTTCATATTTTTCGACCTACTGTCTCCTTTTGCATGCAACTGTAAATGTTTAAGCACTTATTTTGACAGTTTTAGTGCCTATTTTGAACTTTTTAAGTGCCTAACATCTGGTCTCTGCTGATCAGCATTTTATCAAGGGGATTTGGTCATGGTCGTTCATTCTGCAATAAATAACGGAAATTCAACTCTCTACCATGGACCTCAGTCAAATAACGGCTTATCTGGATGAGGAGGACGCTTATTCTGTTTTCGGCTTAAAGTATTTCATATTTTAGTTATTTAACTCGTCCTTGGAAAGCCCAAGTGCCTTCTTAGTTGGCGGGCTAAAAGGTTTTCTGCAACAGGAAGCTTGTTCGAAGAAGACAGTACATTACCAATTAATTACAATATTAACAAATCAAAATGCTTGCTTATGATTAAAGAGAAACCCAATATTCACAATTTCTAATGCAATGAAAATAGGCCTACTTATATTTATAACGCGAGAGCAATGAATAATTATAATATTAAACTCTTAACACTTAATAATTTAAGTATTTATAATAACATCACTTTTCATTCATCTGAAAATAATTCCGCACCAGACACGAATATGTTTCATTAAGACACTACCTAAATAAAAACATGCCCGTGGTCGGAGTGGTTCTGATATGAATTATAAATACATTAATTAGAAAAAACTTAAATCCAAATAATTATATTCTCTGAACTCCGTGGCGCAACATCCCCGAAGGAACAAGGCCTACCACCCGACCACTGCATCATCTCCCGTAGGCAGATGGCAGGATTGGGGGGCATGTGGTCAGCATGCCGACACCCACAGCCGTTAATGGTGGTTTTCTGGACCAGAGCCGCTACTTCTCTATCAAGTAGCTCCTCAGTTTGGAATCACGAGGCTGAGTGCACCCCTACCAGACCTCCCTACCTCAGAAAAATCCGAGGAGGCACCGGGAATCGAACCCGGGCCAACGAATCCGTAGTCAGCGATGCTAACCACAAGACCACGCCGGCGGTCAATAATTATATTAATTTACTGTAATAATAGGAAGGAATTTCTAAAAAAGAAGAAATAATAATAAATAAATATGAATTATATGAACTTATTCCTTTATTGTTCCCAATACTTAAATGACAGTTATTTTTAACAACTGAATTGAAAAGGTCGAAATTCTACTAATGTAACTTTACAAAATGTATTTATAAGTTTGACAGGCACTATGTACGTTAAATTCGGAAAATATTAATTCAGACGGATTGTCAAGGAGTTAAATTTTGAAAATACTTCCTGAAGCACTTCCTCATCCAATTATGCCATACATGAATATATTTTAAATATGAATAATCAAAGTAAATTTACAAAGAATAATGAAATACCAGACACAAACTTGATCTGTGGGTACTCTGTTTAAAGAAAGAGTTTTTTTTATAAATGTATTAAACTGTTTTGTATTCTTCCTAATGACTAGACCTGGGAGTTTAAGGCAAATGCCTATTTTGTTCCTTACGAAATAACATGAATTTTTTAAAATATGTTGACATTTCATAATAAATCACTTATATTTACAAAGTTTTATATTGCCCTAAAATGCCTATTTGGACCTGTGGAGCCTATTTTTACTATTTTAGTGTCTAAAATGCATATTTTGTACATTTAAAATAAAATTCAACTTTGTAACTTATAAAATCAATTAATGGACATCCCTGAATGATGGGCAGAACAGCAGAGTGGGTTTTACACCAAAACTTGATTTTCCCAAACAATATTCGCCAAAGGAATCCTGACTGACGGGAAGGATTCATTCAAAACAACAAGTAGCAGGTATATATAGTAAGAAGGGACATACTGTGTCAATTTTTCATATACAGTAATCCAAAACTGTTTTTGATAAATGTACTTTTAATTCTGTCTTAATTTTGCAATTACTTCTGTTAAGAATAGGTATACCATGTTTCTTTCAGTAAAAAAGATCACGTTACAGTTTAAGACCATATTGTAGTATTTTAAAGTCTATTTTCCGCCTATTTACACATTTTTAAAGCATATTTTAAGTGCCTATTTTCTCTTTTAAAAGCCTATTTTAGGTGCCTAAAACTAATATATTTAGAGCCTAAAATCCCAGGTCTACTAATGACATAAAAACATTATCATGAAATAAATTATCATTCATATTGCTCTTAAGAAATACCTATATTGCACTATGAACGCATTTTATTCAGTAGATGAGTATATTATTCTCAGCATTGGTACCTTTTATTTTGATGACTCAAGCGTTGATGGTGTCTTACATGTACTTGTGGAACTTTTTTCCAAAAGTTACCGAATTCAAAAATTTGAAAAATTATACACAGGTAGCAGCATAGTCCTAGATAGCCAAACAATAATCTAAAAGAGGTTGAAAACTCCAAAAGAACCAAATTCCATTACTAGAGGGCTTAAAAATTGAGTTTTATACGAAAAGGTCAGATTTTCCTATTCACAATTCAAATGTCTGTGTTTTCCATTTTTATAATGACTGACAATGAGTATCATTAGCAGGGATAGGATTTTTAGATGCACACCTTTTCTATAGGTCAAATTAGAGCTCCAGCGAAAGAAACCAAGTTGAGAGTGGATGCAATTTTCCATCGCATTTTTCCCCTTTTTAGGGCCGTTAACCCTTCTTTCTCCACCGTGCCCACAAATCACCCTTCTTTGTACTTCAATGCAGGGTTTTAAGAATCTTCTAAAGTGCATTTAACCGTACAAATGGTTTTGCTCCAATATTTAAGACCTGAAGGAACTTTTAATGAACTCTCAACATCTTGCAGTGAACGAGGGAGTAGTGCAAGGCTTTTCAGTATATGCAAGACTGAAGACATAGGCTACAACTAACTTAATCATAGACAATTCCTACACAAGCTAAAGGAATATAATTTATTTTATGGAACCCGAAGGTTCATTGCTGCGCATACCTGATCCCGCCATTCAACCATTCAACCATCCCTCGCAAATCCTACTTCCCTTAAATCTATCCTAATTTTGACCTCCCAGCTACACCTAGGTCTTCCAAGTGGTCTTTTCCCTTCGGGTCTCCCAGTCAATATTTTTTAGATATGTCTTTCGTCTCAGATGTGCACAACAAGTCCGTGATTTAATTATCCATATTATATCTGGTGGGTTATGAACCTCGTCGCTATGCAGTTTTCTCCAGTCCCCATTTTCATCTCTCTTAGTACCAAATATTTTCCTAAGCCCCCTGTCAGATTATGTAAGGGGCCATGTCTCACATCCTATACTACAACCGACAGAATAATTGTCTTATAAATGTTTATTTTTAGATTTCTGGACAGAAGACGAGAATTTAAAAGTTTCTGAACTGCATAAAAACAAGCATTTCCTAATTTCAGTCCACACTTATCTTCTGACTTAATATTATTTGTGTCTGTAATTATTGCACCCAGATATCTGAATTTCTCCACTCGTTCGAACGGTTTACCGGCTATTCTGATATTTTGTAGCGCATTATTTTGTATGTTTTATGACCACATACTTAGTTTTTTTTCTGTTTTAATGTCTAATCCAACATCCCTTCAGCCATTGAAATGACTTTAGCATTTCACTAGATTCACTATTCTTTTTATTTTCACTGGAATTAGTCAGTAGTCAATGTAAGTTTGTTATTTTTAGCACTTTTTTCCTTTCCTTTTTCCGTACGAAAATTGCACCTAAAACCCTAACCCTGATTATTAGTTTTACTGTGCATAAAAACAAACAAACCTATGGAAACATGATTCTGTTAGCGTGATTTATTATCACTTAGTTGGTTAGGACTGTCATCTTTGTTTTGGAAAACATAGTGTATTACAGTAGGCTATGGTTCAGGTTAGGTTAGCACCAAATCCCAGATTGCTTGCAGAAAGTACAAAATTCAAGTTTATTTTGTCTATAACTAGAATAACAATGAGTGAAATTCTTAGGTATCACTGCATAGGCTTTTGCTAGGAACTTTTTAAAAACTATTTAATATCTGTAAAAATGTTAATTTGGGTCTTGAAACTCTTCGAAATAAGCTCAACATATTTTGTTGTTTTAGCTATTGCATTTAACATCATTGACATAACAATATATTTTTGATCCTGGGAAAAAATTGTGTAACTTAAGGGGGTACACACATGCAATATGAGTTTGTGGATACAGAAAATACCAATTACCCCGCCAAGTGGTGGATAGGCTAATTAAATTTGTTATGTTAGGTAATGGAGTATAATTAGTTGATCACGCAGAAAATTGTGGTACTTAAGGGGGTACACACATTCAATGTGAGTTTGTGGATACAGAAAATACCAATTACCCCGCCAAGTGGTGGATAGGCTAATTAAATTTGTTATGTTAGGTAATGGAGTATAATTAGTTGATCCCGCAGAAAATTGTGGTACTTAAGGGGGTACACACATTCAATGTGAGTTTGTGGATACAGAAAATACCAATTACCCCGCCAAGTGGTGGATAGGCTAATTAAATTTGTTATGTTAGGTAATGGAGTATAATTAGTTGATCCCGCAGAAAATTGTGGTACTTAAGGGGGTACACACATTCAATGTGAGTTTGTGGATACAGAAAATACCAATTACCCCGCCAAGTGGTGGATAGGCTAATTAAATTTGTTATGTTAGGTAATGGAGTATAATTAGTTGATCCCGCAGAAAATTGTGGTACTTAAGGGGGTACACACATTCAATGTGAGTTTGTGGATACAGAAAATACCAATTACCCCGCCAAGTGGTGGATAGGCTAATTAAATTTGTTATGTTAGGTAATGGAGTATAATTAGTTGATCACGCAGAAATTTGTGGTACTTAAGGGGGTACACACATTCAATGTGAGTTTGTGGATACAGAAAATACCAATTACCCCGCCAAGTGGTGGATAGGCTAATTAAATTTGTTATGTTAGGTAATGGAGTATAATTAGTTGATCACGCAGAAAATTGTGGTACTTAAGGGGGTACACACATTCAATGTGAGTTTGTGGATACAGAAAATACCAATTACCCCGCCAAGTGGTGGATAGGCTAATTAAATTTGTTATGTTAGGTAATGGAGTATAATTAGTTGATCCCGCAGAAAATTGTGGTACTTAAGGGGGTACACACATTCAATGTGAGTTTGTGGATACAGAAAATACCAATTACCCCGCCAAGTGGTGGATAGGCTAATTAAATTTGTTATGTTAGGTAATGGAGTATAATTAGTTGATCCCGCAGAAAATTGTGGTACTTAAGGGGGTACACACATTCAATGTGAGTTTGTGGATACAGAAAATACCAATTACCCCGCCAAGTGGTGGATAGGCTAATTAAATTTGTTATGTTAGGTAATGGAGTATAATTAGTTGATCCCGCAGAAAATTGTGGTACTTAAGGGGGTACACACATTCAATGTGAGTTTGTGGATACAGAAAATACCAATTACCCCGCCAAGTGGTGGATAGGCTAATTAAATTTGTTATGTTAGGTAATGGAGTATAATTAGTTGATCCCGCAGAAAATTGTGGTACTTAAGGGGGTACACACATTCAATGTGAGTTTGTGGATACAGAAAATACCAATTACCCCGCCAAGTGGTGGATAGGCTAATTAAATTTGTTATGTTAGGTAATGGAGTATAATTAGTTGATCCCGCAGAAAATTGTGGTACTTAAGGGGGTACACACATTCAATGTGAGTTTGTGGATACAGAAAATACCAATTACCCCGCCAAGTGGTGGATAGGCTAATTAAATTTGTTATGTTAGGTAATGGAGTATAATTAGTTGATCCCGCAGAAAATTGTGGTACTTAAGGGGGTACACACATTCAATGTGAGTTTGTGGATACAGAAAATACCAATTACCCCGCCAAGTGGTGGATAGGCTAATTAAATTTGTTATGTTAGGTAATGGAGTATAATTAGTTGATCCCGCAGAAAATTGTGGTACTTAAGGGGGTACACACATTCAATATGAGTTTGTGGATACAGAAAATACCAATTACCCCGCCAAGTGGTGGATAGGCTAATTAAATTTGTTATGTTAGGTAATGGAGTATAATTAGTTGATCCCGCAGAAAATTGTGGTACTTAAGGGGGTACACACATTCAATGTGAGTTTGTGGATACAGAAAATACCAATTACCCCGCCAAGTGGTGGATAGGCTAATTAAATTTGTTATGTTAGGTAATGGAGTATAATTAGTTGATCCCGCAGAAAATTGTGGTACTTAAGGGGGTACACACATTCAATGTGAGTTTGTGGATACAGAAAATACCAATTACCCCGCCAAGTGGTGGATAGGCTAATTAAATTTGT
The DNA here is from genome assembly GCA_964059195.1 of Ectobius pallidus. Classification (NCBI taxonomy): domain Eukaryota; kingdom Metazoa; phylum Arthropoda; class Insecta; order Blattodea; family Ectobiidae; genus Ectobius; species Ectobius pallidus. The sequence goes on from CAXKWD010000007.1 coordinate 171,505,275, forward strand.
TATGTTAGGTAATGGAGTATAATTAGTTGATCCCGCAGAAAATTGTGGTACTTAAGGGGGTACACACATTCAATGTGAGTTTGTGGATACAGAAAATACCAATTACCCCGCCAAGTGGTGGATAGGCTAATTAAATTTGTTATGTTAGGTAATGGAGTATAATTAGTTGATCCCGCAGAAAATTGTGGTACTTAAGGGGGTACACACATTCAATGTGAGTTTGTGGATACAGAAAATACAGAAAATACAAATTACCCCGCCAAGTGGTGGATAGGCTAATTAAATTTGTTATGTTAGGTAATGGAGTATAATTAGTTGATCACGCAGAAATTTGTGGTACTTAAGGGGGTACACACATTCAATGTGAGTTTGTGGATACAGAAAATACCAATTACCCCGCCAAGTGGTGGATAGGCTAATTAAATTTGTTATGTTAGGTAATGGAGTATAATTAGTTGATCACGCAGAAAATTGTGGTACTTAAGGGGGTACACACATTCAATGTGAGTTTGTGGATACAGAAAATACCAATTACCCCGCCAAGTGGTGGATAGGCTAATTAAATTTGTTATGTTAGGTAATGGAGTATAATTAGTTGATCCCGCAGAAAATTGTGGTACTTAAGGGGGTACACACATTCAATGTGAGTTTGTGGATACAGAAAATACCAATTACCCCGCCAAGTGGTGGATAGGCTAATTAAATTTGTTATGTTAGGTAATGGAGTATAATTAGTTGATCCCGCAGAAAATTGTGGTACTTAAGGGGGTACACACATTCAATGTGAGTTTGTGGATACAGAAAATACCAATTACCCCGCCAAGTGGTGGATAGGCTAATTAAATTTGTTATGTTAGGTAATGGAGTATAATTAGTTGATCCCGCAGAAAATTGTGGTACTTAAGGGGGTACACACATTCAATGTGAGTTTGTGGATACAGAAAATACCAATTACCCCGCCAAGTGGTGGATAGGCTAATTAAATTTGTTATGTTAGGTAATGGAGTATAATTAGTTGATCCCGCAGAAAATTGTGGTACTTAAGGGGGTACACAAATTCAATGTGAGTTTGTGGATACAGAAAATACCAATTACCCCGCCAAGTGGTGGATAGGCTAATTAAATTTGTTATGTTAGGTAATGGAGTATAATTAGTTGATCCCGCAGAAAATTGTGGTACTTAAGGGGGTACACACATTCAATGTGAGTTTGTGGATACAGAAAATACCAATTACCCCGCCAAGTGGTGGATAGGCTAATTAAATTTGTTATGTTAGGTAATGGAGTATAATTAGTTGATCCCGCAGAAAATTGTGGTACTTAAGGGGGTACACACATTCAATGTGAGTTTGTGGATACAGAAAATACCAATTACCCCGCCAAGTGGTGGATAGGCTAATTAAATTTGTTATGTTAGGTAATGGAGTATAATTAGTTGATCCCGCAGAAAATTGTGGTACTTAAGGGGGTACACACATTCAATGTGAGTTTGTGGATACAGAAAATACCAATTACCCCGCCAAGTGGTGGATAGGCTAATTAAATTTGTTATGTTAGGTAATGGAGTATAATTAGTTGATCCCGCAGAAAATTGTGGTACTTAAGGGGGTACACACATTCAATGTGAGTTTGTGGATACAGAAAATACCAATTACCCCGCCAAGTGGTGGATAGGCTAATTAAATTTGTTATGTTAGGTAATGGAGTATAATTAGTTGATCCCGCAGAAAATTGTGGTACTTAAGGGGGTACACACATTCAATGTGAGTTTGTGGATACAGAAAATACCAATTACCCCGCCAAGTGGTGGATAGGCTAATTAAATTTGTTATGTTAGGTAATGGAGTATAATTAGTTGATCACGCAGAAATTTGTGGTACTTAAGGGGGTACACACATTCAATGTGAGTTTGTGGATACAGAAAATACCAATTACCCCGCCAAGTGGTGGATAGGCTAATTAAATTTGTTATGTTAGGTAATGGAGTATAATTAGTTGATCACGCAGAAAATTGAGATACTTAAGGGGTACACACATTCAATGTGAGTTTGTGGATACAGAAAATACCAATTACCCCGCCAAGTGGTGGATAGGCTAATTAAATTTGTTATGTTAGGTAATGGAGTATAATTAGTTGATCCCGCAGAAAATTGTGGTACTTAAGGGGGTACACACATTCAATGTGAGTTTGTGGATACAGAAAATACCAATTACCCCGCCAAGTGGTGGATAGGCTAATTAAATTTGTTATGTTAGGTAATGGAGTATAATTAGTTGATCACGCAGAAAATTGTGGTACTTAAGGGGGTACACACATTCAATGTGAGTTTGTGGATACAGAAAATACCAATTACCCCGCCAAGTGGTGGATAGGCTAATTAAATTTGTTATGTTAGGTAATGGAGTATAATTAGTTGATCCCGCAGAAAATTGTGGTACTTAAGGGGGTACACACATTCAATGTGAGTTTGTGGATACAGAAAATACCAATTACCCCGCCAAGTGGTGGATAGGCTAATTAAATTTGTTATGTTAGGTAATGGAGTATAATTAGTTGATCCCGCAGAAAATTGTGGTACTTAAGGGGGTACACACATTCAATGTGAGTTTGTGGATACAGAAAATACCAATTACCCCGCCAAGTGGTGGATAGGCTAATTAAATTTGTTATGTTAGGTAATGGAGTATATATAGTTGATCACGCAGAAATTTGTGGTACTTAAGGGGGTACACACATTCAATGTGAGTTTGTGGATACAGAAAATACCAATTACCCCGCCAAGTGGTGGATAGGCTAATTAAATTTGTTATGTTAGGTAATGGAGTATAATTAGTTGATCACGCAGAAAATTGTGGTACTTAAGGGGGTACACACATTCAATGTGAGTTTGTGGATACAGAAAATACCAATTACCCCGCCAAGTGGTGGATAGGCTAATTAAATTTGTTATGTTAGGTAATGGAGTATAATTAGTTGATCACGCAGAAAATTGTGGTACTTAAGGGGGTACACACATTCAATGTGAGTTTGTGGATACAGAAAATACCAATTACCCCGCCAAGTGGTGGATAGGCTAATTAAATATGTTATGTTAGGTAATGGAGTATAATTAGTTGATCCCGCAGAAAATTGTGGTACTTAAGGGGGTACACACATTCAATGTGAGTTTGTGGATACAGAAAATACCAATTACCCCGCCAAGTGGTGGATAGGCTAATTCAATTTGTTATGTTAGGTAATGGAGTATAATTAGTTGATCCCGCAGAAAATTGTGGTACTTAAGGGGGTACACACATTCAATGTGAGTTTGTGGATACAGAAAATACCAATTACCCCGCCAAGTGGTGGATAGGCTAATTAAATTTGTTATGTTAGGTAATGGAGTATATATAGTTGATCACGCAGAAATTTGTGGTACTTAAGGGGGTACACACATTCAATGTGAGTTTGTGGATACAGAAAATACCAATTACCCCGCCAAGTGGTGGATAGGCTAATTAAATTTGTTATGTTAGGTAATGGAGTATAATTAGTTGATCACGCAGAAAATTGTGGTACTTAAGGGGGTACACACATTCAATGTGAGTTTGTGGATACAGAAAATACCAATTACCCCGCCAAGTGGTGGATAGGCTAATTAAATTTGTTATGTTAGGTAATGGAGTATAATTAGTTGATCCCGCAGAAAATTGTGGTACTTAAGGGGGTACACACATTCAATGTGAGTTTGTGGATACAGAAAATACCAATTACCCCGCCAAGTGGTGGATAGGCTAATTAAATTTGTTATGTTAGGTAATGGAGTATAATTAGTTGATCCCGCAGAAAATTGTGGTACTTAAGGGGGTACACACATTCAATGTGAGTTTGTGGATACAGAAAATACCAATTACCCCGCCAAGTGGTGGATAGGCTAATTAAATTTGTTATGTTAGGTAATGGAGTATAATTAGTTGATCACGCAGAAAATTGTGGTACTTAAGGGGGTACACACATTCAATGTGAGTTTGTGGATACAGAAAATACCAATTACCCCGCCAAGTGGTGGATAGGCTAATTAAATTTGTTATGTTAGGTAATGGAGTATAATTAGTTGATCCCGCAGAAAATTGTGGTACTTAAGGGGGTACACACATTCAATGTGAGTTTGTGGATACAGAAAATACCAATTACCCCGCCAAGTGGTGGATAGGCTAATTAAATTTGTTATGTTAGGTAATGGAGTATAATTAGTTGATCCCGCAGAAAATTGTGGTACTTAAGGGGGTACACACATTCAATGTGAGTTTGTGGATACAGAAAATACCAATTACCCCGCCAAGTGGTGGATAGGCTAATTAAATTTGTTATGTTAGGTAATGGAGTATAATTAGTTGATCACGCAGAAATTTGTGGTACTTAAGGGGGTACACACATTCAATGTGAGTTTGTGGATACAGAAAATACCAATTACCCCGCCAAGTGGTGGATAGGCTAATTAAATTTGTTATGTTAGGTAATGGAGTATAATTAGTTGATCACGCAGAAAATTGTGGTACTTAAGGGGGTACACACATTCAATGTGAGTTTGTGGATACAGAAAATACCAATTACCCCGCCAAGTGGTGGATAGGCTAATTAAATTTGTTATGTTAGGTAATGGAGTATAATTAGTTGATCACGCAGAAATTTGTGGTACTTAAGGGGGTACACACATTCAATGTGAGTTTGTGGATACAGAAAATACCAATTACCCCGCCAAGTGGTGGATAGGCTAATTAAATTTGTTATGTTAGGTAATGGAGTATAATTAGTTGATCACGCAGAAAATTGAGATACTTAAGGGGTACACACATTCAATGTGAGTTTGTGGATACAGAAAATACCAATTACCCCGCCAAGTGGTGGATAGGCTAATTAAATTTGTTATGTTAGGTAATGGAGTATAATTAGTTGATCACGCAGAAAATTGTGGTACTTAAGGGGGTACACACATTCAATGTGAGTTTGTGGATACAGAAAATACCAATTACCCCGCCAAGTGGTGGATAGGCTAATTAAATTTGTTATGTTAGGTAATGGAGTATAATTAGTTGATCCCGCAGAAAATTGTGGTACTTAAGGGGGTACACACATTCAATGTGAGTTTGTGGATACAGAAAATACCAATTACCCCGCCAAGTGGTGGATAGGCTAATTAAATTTGTTATGTTAGGTAATGGAGTATAATTAGTTGATCCCGCAGAAAATTGTGGTACTTAAGGGGGTACACAAATTCAATGTGAGTTTGTGGATACAGAAAATACCAATTACCCCGCCAAGTGGTGGATAGGCTAATTAAATTTGTTATGTTAGGTAATGGAGTATAATTAGTTGATCCCGCAGAAAATTGTGGTACTTAAGGGGGTACACACATTCAATGTGAGTTTGTGGATACAGAAAATACCAATTACCCCGCCAAGTGGTGGATAGGCTAATTAAATTTGTTATGTTAGGTAATGGAGTATAATTAGTTGATCACGCAGAAAATTGTGGTACTTAAGGGGTACACACATTCAATGTGAGTTTGTGGATACAGAAAATACCAATTACCCCGCCAAGTGGTGGATAGGCTAATTAAATTTGTTATGTTAGGTAATGGAGTATAATTAGTTGATCCCGCAGAAAATTGTGGTACTTAAGGGGGTACACACATTCAATGTGAGTTTGTGGATACAGAAAATACCAATTACCCCGCCAAGTGGTGGATAGGCTAATTAAATTTGTTATGTTAGGTAATGGAGTATAATTAGTTGATCCCGCAGAAAATTGTGGTACTTAAGGGGGTACACACATTCAATGTGAGTTTGTGGATACAGAAAATACCAATTACCCCGCCAAGTGGTGGATAGGCTAATTAAATTTGTTATGTTAGGTAATGGAGTATAATTAGTTGATCCCGCAGAAAATTGTGGTACTTAAGGGGGTACACACATTCAATGTGAGTTTGTGGATACAGAAAATACCAATTACCCCGCCAAGTGGTGGATAGGCTAATTAAATTTGTTATGTTAGGTAATGGAGTATAATTAGTTGATCCCGCAGAAATTGTGGTACTTAAGGGGTACACACATTCAATGTGAGTTTGTGGATACAGAAAATACCAATTACCCCGCCAAGTGGTGGATAGGCTAATTAAATTTGTTATGTTAGGTAATGGAGTATAATTAGTTGATCACGCAGAAAATTGTGGTACTTAAGGGGGTACACACATTCAATGTGAGTTTGTGGATACAGAAAATACCAATTACCCCGCCAAGTGGTGGATAGGCTAATTAAATTTGTTATGTTAGGTAATGGAGTATAATTAGTTGATCACGCAGAAAATTGTGGTACTTAAGGGGGTACACACATTCAATGTGAGTTTGTGGATACAGAAAATACCAATTACCCCGCCAAGTGGTGGATAGGCTAATTAAATTTGTTATGTTAGGTAATGGAGTATAATTAGTTGATCCCGCAGAAAATTGTGGTACTTAAGGGGGTACACACATTCAATGTGAGTTTGTGGATACAGAAAATACCAATTACCCCGCCAAGTGGTGGATAGGCTAATTAAATTTGTTATGTTAGGTAATGGAGTATAATTAGTTGATCACGCAGAAAATTGTGGTACTTAAGGGGGTACACACATTCAATGTGAGTTTGTGGATACAGAAAATACCAATTACCCCGCCAAGTGGTGGATAGGCTAATTAAATTTGTTATGTTAGGTAATGGAGTATAATTAGTTGATCCCGCAGAAAATTGTGGTACTTAAGGGGGTACACACATTCAATGTGAGTTTGTGGATACAGAAAATACCAATTACCCCGCCAAGTGGTGGATAGGCTAATTAAATTTGTTATCGTTAGGTAATGGAGTATAATTAGTTGATCACGCAGAAAATTGTGGTACTTAAGGGGGTACACACATTCAATGTGAGTTTGTGGATACAGAAAATACCAATTACCCCGCCAAGTGGTGGATAGGCTAATTAAATTTGTTATGTTAGGTAATGGAGTATAATTAGTTGATCACGCAGAAAATTGTGGTACTTAAGGGGGTACACACATTCAATGTGAGTTTGTGGATACAGAAAATACAATTAACCCCGCCAAGTGGTGGATAGGCTAATTAAATTTGTTATGTTAGGTAATGGAGTATAATTAGTTGATCACGCAGAAAATTGTGGTACTTAAGGGGGTACACACATTCAATGTGAGTTTGTGGATACAGAAAATACCAATTACCCCGCCAAGTGGTGGATAGGCTAATTAAATTTGTTATGTTAGGTAATGGAGTATAATTAGTTGATCACGCAGAAAATTGTGGTACTTAAGGGGGTACACACATTCAATGTGAGTTTGTGGATACAGAAAATACCAATTACCCCGCAAGTGGTGGATAGGCTAATTAACCTTTGTTATCGTTAGGTAATGGAGTATAATTAGTTGATCCCGCAGAAAATTGTGGTACTTAAGGGGGTACACACATTCAATGTGAGTTTGTGGATACAGAAAATACCAATTACCCGCAAGTGGTGGATAGGCTAATTA